>CM074783.1:6885590-7459190 GCA_037355745.1 Pseudo-nitzschia multiseries
ATTTTGTCCCACAGCATGAAAATGAAGAACACCAGGAAATTGCTTTAGCAATGGAAGATTATGCTAAAAGAGCAAGTGTGTTATTTTCACCATTCAGAAAGCTTTCTGACCTCCAATTGAATTCCAAATATCTTCCCTATTTTCAATCTTTTTTAGCAAATGGTTTGCTAAAACAAGAGCATCAGAATATTTTGAAGAATATTCAAAGGACACATAACAGCTTGATGGGTGGACGTGCAAAAGATGCACTAGAGAGAGTGACCTTACCACCAGATACTAGGTGGACACATGATGAATCAAATGCAGAAGACAACAACAGAAATAATATCAACATCTTGGATGAATTGGATCTTTTTGGGAACACAGTTTTAGGATTGGATGATGACAACTGTTTTAGAACGAGTCATAATCTATTGTTCCTTCAACACATCAATCATTACTAAGGCAGGAAGCAATCATTGTGGACACAATTTGATTAAGGCACCAAATATTGACCAACAAAAACAATATTTTGTTCAGCTTCTAGGGTATCATTAATGGAAGATGGTGAAGATACAGATATGGGCAGGGATTGGCATGAGCTTGACATCACAAACATGATTAAAGTGATGGTAACACACCATACTGTTGTTACAAATGAAGAGATCACAAACTTATCTGCCACGGGTACTTGTGAAAACATGATTGCATATGGTAAAGAGATATTCAATGGTGACAAACATCAAATGATAGCATTTGTATACATTGTCTCTGGATTTGTACTGAGAGTTTATGAAAAACAAAAGAAAAATGGAATGAAAAAAACAAGAAACACAAGGAGAAGATTATCTGGTGAATTGGGAAGACTTGCACCATTCAATGAATTTGGTGAGGAGGAAGAGAACGATGATTTTGACTCATCTATTTCAAGGCGTGACAAGATCAACTTCAGTACAACAGTTCAGATGTTGCAAGAAATGCATGAACATAGACAACAATCCATAGCATTTCTATCGGGTGCAGGTGGTACAGGGAAAAGTCGCGTGATCAGAGCAATTCTGTCTTATTGCAAGGAATTCTGTGAAAATTTGAACATCAAGTTTACAAGGCAAACAATTGTTGTTACAGCTTTAACTGGATGTGCAGCAGTGTCAATTCATGGTAGCACTCTCCATAGTGCTTGCCACATTCCAGTGAAAGAGAACGATTCATACCTTGAAAAATTAAGTGAATTCAAAGAAGATTGGGTTGACACAGAAATGATCATTATTGATGAAATATCCTTTGCAAATTATTCATTGTTAAACAGGCTGCATAAAACATTGAATGAATTGAAAGATGCTCCAAGAACAAATACATTGTACGGTGGTATCAATGTACTCTTTGCTGGAGATTTCAATCAGCTACCACCCATAAATGGAACCAAAATATATGATGAGCAATATACAACAATGTTCAGGGATGCTGTCAATGTGATGCTGGAATTAAAAACAAACCACAGGTTTCAGGAAGATGCATCGTATGGAAAATTGTTAGAAAGAATTTTTAAAATTGGGCTTAGTGAAGAAGATGCTAAGCTTATCAACTCAAGGAAAGTGATTGAGAGTGATTCTTTACCAATGGCAATTTCTTATGCTGTACCAACAAACAAAGACAGGTGTGCAATCAATGATGCAATTTTTGCCCTTCATTTACAACAAACCCATTCCAAGAACATTGAAGACCCTATTCCCTTGCACACCATATGCATACGAGCATCCAATGTTGAATACAAATATGCCAAAAGCAGAAAAGATTACAAGGCCTTTCCAGATAAAGGAGATATATTTTACAGTTGTTGCTCTGATGCAGATGTTACAGAAAGAAGAGGAAGTACACATGTTGATCCATTTCTAAAGTTATATATTGGTTGTCCCATCATGATAACAAGCAATATATCTGTTGAAGAGGCTATAGCTAATGGTTCAATGTGTGAATTTAAAGGTTTGATTTTGAAACAAGAGATGAACAGGTTTGAAGCCCTTGAGAGTGTTGTGATCAATGGCTATTATGTCAATTGCATTGATGCTGATAAGATTGAATCTATACAAGTTATTGTAACAGATACCAATACTCCCGAAGAACAACCCATATACAACCTCAAATTGCCCGAAAAAGATATTTATGCCTTGTGCAAGTATCCTTCTCTGTTTAGTGAGCACATCAGTCACAAATCATCAAGACAAAATTTGAGCGTCAAACTCAAACAATTCCCTCTCAACATTTCCCATGCTAGAACTGTGCATAAATTACAAGGGCGTTCCATAGACAATATTTTGGTTTCGAGTTGGAACTATAGGATGCAACATTGGATATATGTTGTTTTGTCAAGGTGTAAAACATTGAACGGATTGTACTTGAGGGATGAGATAGATCATACCAAAGTCAAGGGAATGTGTAAAGAAATTAAAAATTTCTATGATGAATTCCAGAAAGAAAAACAACCACCATCAGTGTTGATTGAAAAAGTTACCAATAGTTTCTAACAATAGTAAATCCTGCCCGTTCACAACCACAATATCAGTCAGTCATCAACCCATAAATACACCAGATTTAAAGAATATAACTCAATACTCAACCCCAAAACTAGCCAGAAATGAACACAGTGCAATTCTTGCCCATCCTCTACCAAAATATAAGTCAGTCATCGTCAACCCAAAAATTCACCAGATTTGAACACAGTGCAAATCTTTCCAGTCCCTAACCAAAATATGATTCAATCGTCAACCCACAAACTCACCAGATTTGAACACAGTGCAAATCCCACCAATTCCCGACTAAAAAATAACTCAGTCATCAACCCAAAAACCCACCAGATTTGAACACAGTGCAAATCTTTCCAGTCATTAACCAAAATATATTTCAATCGTGAACCCAAAAACCAACCGAATTTGAACACAGTGCAAATATTTCCAGTCACCAACCGAAATATAATTCAATCGTGAACCCAAAAACCCACCAGATTTGAAAACAATGCAAATCTTTCCAGTCCCTAACCAAAATATGATTCAATCGTCAACCCACAAACTCACCAGATTTGAACACAGTGCAAATCTTTCCAGTCCCTACTCACCGTACGTACCGTACAATATTTCGCGCCTCGGTGAAAAAAACTATTTTTTTTAATTTTTAGTTTTTCAAATTTGGACAACACCCCCCCCCCCCGGCGCGCGGCCCCCCCCCCCCCCCTCATCCAGTACATACTCATGCTGTATTTAGCTACCTTCATACTGATCCTACCACTTGATCTATACTACCAATCAAGTGACGTCATTCTTCGCGAGAGCTATATTTTAAATTCGAACTCTCATCTGATTTGATTTTAATATTTCGCGCCTCGGTTTGTCAGTACTGCTTGACATGTACTTGATGGTCTGTCCTTTTTCCGTTTTTATGGTCTGTCCTCTTTTCGTTTTTATGGTCTGTCCTTTTTCCTTTTTAATGGTCTGTCCTTTTTCCTTTTTAATGGTCTGTGCTTTTTCCATTTTTTTGGTCCGAGCAAGTTGTATCTGATTTTCTATTTTTTAATTGCAAATTAGTGTGTACTGTCTATGTGGTACTGTAGTAGTACTTGTACTGCTTGGCATGTACTTGATGGTCTGTCCTTTTTCCGTTTTTATGGTCTGTCCTTTTTCCGTTTTTATGGTCTGTCCTTTTTCCTTTTTAATGGTCTGTCCTTTTTCCTTTTTAATGGTCTGTGCTTTTTCCGTTTTTTTGGTCCGAGCAAGTTGTATCTGATTTTCTATTTTTTAATTGCAAATTAGTGTGTACTGTCTAGAAGAATCAGGTAAAAAGCTGTTATTTTAATTGAGGTATCATTCCTTCCCGTCTGTTTCGATCGAATAAATTCGATTCGTATCAGAGTAGATAGCTGTAAATACATCAAGTCCGACTCATTCATGTACAAATTGTACCAATTCTAACAAGTCCGATATTATTTCTCACCAACTCTCTCATCTGGCAAGGTTGATGACAACGTGACGACCAACTTGATCTAAGACAGATTTTAATCGTATGATTTTTTTCTTTATTCAGGTTAAATCTTATGGTTACTTGCAACCATAAAAATGAGAGTTTGCTACCATAAAAATGAGCGCGCGCCACTAGATATTACTATTGCTTTTAGAAGAAGCATCTCATTTCCGTAAATAATTATTTGGGTACTGTTTTTAATGATTTTTAGTCGTAGCGTTTGTACCAAGTCTACTTGTTAAAAACAGATTTTTTTAATATTTCTACGTATTTTCCCCCCCCCAAACCCCCCCCACATAAACTCCGTCTAGAAGGTTACGTTGTCAACTCTTAGGATTAGGGTTAGTGTTTAACGTTCAACTAACAACTCCACCAATTCCCCTCTAAACCCAATACCGAAGTTCCGGGAGATCCAGGATCTTGGTGAATGATAAAACCAAAAAGACTGGTCAAGTAAAAATTCCGGTTTATGTAGTACGTAAAAGTATTTCGGGAATCACCCAAATAACGTACCGATAGTTGATACACTGTAATTACATTAAGACTACGAGTATGTACTCGATACGGAAGATAACGTAACACCGTGTTATCAGAAAGGAAATTCTACGAAAAGAGACCGAAAGAACTAACTGAAAGATAACGAGATGAATACTCAATTCCGACCATGTATCCACTACAAAAGGACGTTCGACGTAACCGAAGACCATAATGTACGTACGCGTCAAAGGAGAATCGAAAAGAAAAGACAAGACCCCCTTATAATTGACATATATCAATAATAATAATATACGTATTTAAGTAACCTTAACCACTGAAGGCAAAGGTGGATCTAAACTACTCAATTCTGTATCCAGACTTTAACGTCGCCTCAATCGAAGAGAGTTTAAGCCCCAAGTTGCCACATCATTATAAAAATACAGGCAGCTCATTCTGACCACTACCCTCGTCTAGAAAGCGCAGCTTACAATGCAGTTTGCCAAATTCAACATCGGCATTACCGTACCGTAGTACCGGTAGTGAGTCCAAGTTGTAAAACTAGACTCGGGTTTAGGAATATTCCGACCGACCAATATTACACACGCGTTTAGCAGTTTTCGCACCGTTGGAAGTCATTTTTTTACGTTTCGGCGATGCTTACCGGTACGTACCGTACGAATTAGTTTCGCTCAGAAAGATCAATCTGAATACGCCTGATACTGAGTGATTCCCACCTCGAATAGTGAATGAAAGACCAAAGTAATAAAAATATATCCGAGAGTGAATAGATTGAATAGATTCAACGCACCAATATTTTTTATTAACTATGCAAACCGAGCAAATTTGGAATTTGGAATCTCTAAATAAATAGCATGCAAGCATCTGCACATGACTGATTCGTGGGTTGGGTGCCTAAATTATTTGATTTTAGTGATTCCGTTCAAGTGTATTCTGTTTTTATTCAGTTAACAAAGTTTTTTCAGTCGGTGCGGTCTCGACTGAAAAAATATACGGAGTATTCAATACTTAATAAATCTATGCACTATGTGAATAGATTCATTACTCATATTTAAGTCGGGAACTTTTCTTATTTTATTCGAGGTGGGAATCTTCCTAACTTTTTGACATTTCGAGTTTTTCAATGTGAAAACTTCCGGGCTTGATCAGGCAATAGGAATCACGTGGTCTAGCTTTAAGGGGGCGTGAATTGTTAGCATTGAGATCAACAGTAACAGCGTCGCTCTCCTTGCTTTTGTGGTTGTGACGTTCGATTCAGATGTAAAATTAAATTGACTTCTTGTGCGTCCATAAAATTTGCTCCATCGAAATTAGAACTCAAGAATGCGTTTTTTTCCTTCTCTCGCTCTCCTTGCTTGTATGGTAAAGGCTGCCGGTAAGTCACATCGTGTGTCGTCCACACAGAACGTCAGGAAAGACAATGGGCAACGCAGCTAAATCTATGAGCAAGAACGCAACATTCTCACTTTGCCTCCTTGTCGTCATTGCCGTTGCCGCTTTGCTCCTCGATGGACAGGTGCCTCTGCACAGACATCGTGCACTCCTCCGACAGGGCTGGGGACTTTGCCTACCGAAGTGACCTCTGCAATCACTGGCGCTCTCTCTTCTGGAACGTTGCCCTACCTCTGGATTCCCCTAGCCTTTCCTTTCATAGGCGAAATAGTCAAGTTTGAGACACCCATTCAGTTCCGTTTGGCTCAGATTCATGGTAGCAGTGTGTACAATGTTGCCGCAAAGTACCACCCCCATGCACTTAATATATGGGGTCAAGACACCAATCGAATCTGCCAAGATGGTGATCAAGAGGCTCTAAAGCTCCATAACGAAGTTGCCATAGCATACGCCTTCTATTACTCGGCTGTTGAAATCGTCCCCTGGTCCAAGCCAGTACTTCAGCCCATCCTAGAGTCGTTCGGTATTCTAGTTTCTAATCTCGACATTGAGCCTGTCGATCCTTCAACGCCCTGGGGACTTGCAAAAATTGTTGTGGATGAGATGACCGCGTCTGTTGTTGAAGATGGATGGAACGCCGATGGTTCACTCTCCAATGACTACAACGAGCTACCTTACAGTGACTTTGATTTGGTCGGTGAAAACGGCGAAGTCTACAGTAAGTACAAAGTGAAGGCAAAGAAGAAGAAGAAGAACAACAGCAACAGCAACCAGTGGCATTGGCAGCCGCTCCTCGAGTCAGACGGAAAAGGATACTTTACGAAGCAGGAGCATGTAACTCCTTTCTGTGGTTTTACTGGGCGTCTTTATGGAATGAATAGAGAGTACTACAACAGCTTCACTTCACCAAAGCCAATCTACGACTACAAGAAGGAAGCTAGGTATGTACTGCGTAAGACAAAGAAAATGGCTTCGAACGATCTACAGAAGATGATGCTCGAATACTATGATTCCAAGTTTACTTCTATTCTTCCTCTTCAGATCGACTGGAGCATAAAGTCGGGTATGAACAATTTTGACTTTTGGTATAATGACATGGTCCTGGTCAATACTATGTACGGTAAGTAGATCTAATGGCGCATTCCGAAGTGGAAGATTATTCGTCGCTGCTTGTGTGGAAATTCTCAACTATAATTGTCGATCAAATCTCTTGTCACACTTGACATTACAGACGCGACTCTTCTGGTGTGGAAGGAAAAAGTTGTTCACAATGCCGTTCGTCCTACAACAGTTGTACACGAGCTCGTCGGCGAGGAAAAGGTCGAGACGTATGCAGGGCCATTCAAGGGTGTTGATCAAGTCAAAGGCACCGATTGGCAGCCATTCGTTAGAACAATGCCTCATGCAGAGTATCCCTCCGGAAGTGCTTGCATCTGTACTGCATTTGCAGAGACCCTTCAGCTAATGACGGGAACCGATGACATCGCCATCCCGCTCACTGCAGACTTTGTTGCTGGTTCCTCGAAGACGGAACCAGGCGTCACACCTGCAATGGATATCACTGTGACCTATACCAAGTGGTCGGAGATTGCCAAGGACTGCGGTTTGTCTCGCCTTTATGGAGGCATGCACTTTAAGGATTCCATCACAGCTGGGAATGAGCTGTGTTCTGGCTTCGTTGGTCCCGTCGTCAACAATGCCGAGCTCCTTTTGGCCGGAAATTCCAGGGGCGCCTTTTTCGAAAGAAAGAATAAGAGCGGCATCAATGTGTCTCCCGGTGCTTCTTGAACGACAAGATTCTCTCGTAATTATATCTTCGCAGATGAATTGAACAATGAGGCGTGTGACGTCTTCATTGTAGAAAGCGACGAAAAGGATCCAGTAGAACGTTAGTCGGATAGCAATGTGGAAACATTACGTCACGATTTTGTATGCTTTTTCAGAGCAACACATCTCTTAAATCAAGTTCTCTACTAGCTAAATCGTTGACTTCCAAGTGAATCCTTGGTACGGCGCATACCTAATTGTATGAATAAAATACTCTGTAGACTCAACTCATTACTGTCCAAGTGAGGAGGCAACTATGAACGAAATACTCTATAGACTTAACTCCTTCGCAGGTCTGGTTCGTGCCGCAATGGGCGTCCCGGTTCAGTCAGGCGAGTGAAGCATATGTTGTATTGGGGTCCCCGAAACCAGTCCCTTTCCTATCACCCAGGGAACGAAGTGGAAAGAGATGAAGAAGGCCGTATGTGCTTGAATCTTCTCGGTGTGTGGTGCTGTGTCCAAGGGTGTCAAGATGTGCTCTTGCAGGTTGTTGGCGGCCAGGGTGGCTTTATGGTGCTCCAACTGGAGCACTGTTGCTTCCTGGGTAAAGTCCAGCATGTCCTTGGTGATTTGTACCAGTTCTCCTGAATCCCCTACCACATCGTCTAGGTTACCAAAGACCTTCCCACTGTTGGGAGTGGTTCTTCCGAGTGGCCCCGGGAACTTTCTCGCGCCAAAGACTACTCGTAAGCTAATTACGGACAGGGAATTTGAACAGATCCAACACATTGTCTAGGAGTGTCCGTGCGCTCGGGGCTGTGGGCATTCGTCTGAAGATCGTGAAGATGGCTTGGCAGGTTTCCTACTGGTCAGCAGAGGAGATTCCAAAGAGATTAGCCTATCAGTACTCACTCTACCTAATTGATTGTTTAATCATTTGCTGCAAGTAATTTCGGAGTAAAAACCAACCATCGACGATCCCAGCCAACGCACTAAACCAGAAATCGATCCACGGCAATGGCACCAAACCGCAACCACAACCGCAACCAGTTCAGACGGCGCCAAACGCAGCTTTGGCAGTTTGCACCACGGGTGAGGCCAGAAACTCTTCCTGGCTTTGTACGTTTCGAGAGGCAAGATCGTACTCAATCACCCGCGAGAGGGAATCCGAAGGTCCCTCGCTGTTGTCTTGCTGCGACGCCAGAGCAAACAGCACCGCCGCGAGCAATCTCTGATCGGGGCATCCCGACCGAGAGGCTTCGAACATGATCTCGTCCGCGAGTGACTTTTGTGCCAAAGGGTTTCCGCTCAGGGATGCCTCCAGCCAAAACCGACAGGCCAGTTCGGTTTTGGGGTTCTCGATATCTTCGATGAGTTGTTGGACGATTCCCGGAAGCCCCTCAACTGGTCGGAGCTCTTCTAGGATGTCGAACGCTTCGCTTTGCAGCTCCGGAGATCCCAGTGCGCCTTCTTCGCAGATGCTGCCCATCCGCGTGAGAGCAAAGGTGTTACCCCGGGCGGCACTGCGTAGATAAAGCAAGGTTTCGTCCAGCTCCGTGTCGGCGTTGGTTTCGACACTCGATAAAGCGCTCGCTAGTACGAATTGTCGAACGTCGTTTTCCGTTCTCCAAGGTAGTTTTGTCCGCTGGATTATTCCGATGCTCCAGTGACAACCACGGAGAAATTGGGTCATTGCCGTCCGTGCCGTCTTGGTCGCCCTCCACTCTCTTTTCTTCTCCGTCGTTGTCGGTTGGTACTTCGTCGAACCACACAATCAAGCTCGTTCGGTCCAATCCAGGTTCAACATCAACACCATGCAGGACGTCCCACGTGTGAACGACACAGTCGCCGGTCCGCAGCGGGAAAAACCTGCGGAGAGCCTTGTGGTTGGAAGTTTCCCCCGTTCGTTCATCGACGGTCAGCGTGAAGAGGCCGTTGTCGCCCTTGGAAGCCACTTCGTCCAGGGCTACGACGGCGGTAACCCTCGAAAAAACGTCGTAGTGGATCGAAATTCCGTTGCGTGTCACGTTGCCACAAATTTCTTGTCCGTACCGTCGAAGAAACACATCCGATATCCGAAGTTTTCGTCCGCCGTGAGTGTCGATGTTTGCAGTTTTGAGGAGTCGATGGACCGTAGGAAGAAGTGTTTCGTATACGTAGGGTCGAATGAGATCGTAGAGCTTAAAAATTTGGCGTCCAAACGAGTCCTCTTCGCATTCCTCATCGTTGTCACTCCGATCGTTGTCGAATGATGGATTGGTCTCGCTGCTGAACAAGGGTTTTCCCTGGCTGACAAGATTCACGTGAAGGCTCGGAAGGCCGTCCACGGAATCTGGATTCGTGCTCATCCACCCCTGATCCTCCATGTGTCGAACCAATTCCAAAAACTGATAAACGGTTTCGGTTGGCAAAAACCGGGGAAGCAAGGAGATAACTTGCTCTCCTCGATCGACGGCACCGGCGCCGTCGTTGTCGTTGGATGCGGCGTTGTTCCCAGATGTCTTCCGGCGATGAAACGAATCAAAGTCGAACGGCAGACGATTTTCGCCGAGCTCGTACAATGCTTTCAAAGCAGCAAGTCCTTCCTCTGTGCCACACCGATAAATTGCGATTTTCGTCAGCAGTTTGATGGTGTTCAGATCATTGCCGCCGGTCTCGATGTCGGTCTCGATGTCGGTCTCGTCGAGAATGCCGTTGAGTTTGGACACAGCGCTGTTGGTAGTAATGCGAACGTCACTATTGCATCCATTCTGCGCACCGAGTGGAAACGACGAATGGCGGCGGAGATCGTTGCTGTGTCGGCTCTGTGTTTCTGTTTCCCCTACCACCCCCTTTGTCATCGGTGGAACCCTCAACAACTTGTGGACTGAGTTCCCGTCGATTGTCGGCGAAAATGCGGTGCAAAATTCGCAGTCGAGGGAACGGAACGAGAGGCATCGAAAGTTCTGGCAAAAAGCCAACAGAAGCAGGCTCGCGGGAAAGAACGTTGCTCTCATTTCTTTTGGCGGAAAATAATGTGGCGCCGTCGAGGTACAAGTACCGGTAATCTTACCGTAATACTGTCGGCGACAACAAATGCTGCAAACCGATTGATGCCTCAACGCCGTTTCAAGTCAGTCGTAGACAGGGGGCTATCACGCACTACGTTTGTGATAGCCTCAGTAGCCTACCTACTTGTAGTACTGGATGTGCAGGGTTTATAGTTCATAGGTGTGTTGGTGGGTTAAGCAATGCTAGAGGGGGATCCGGGAATCGCCAGCCTGTGACTAGTTTTTGCAGGCTGGTCCGGTCCCTTGCTTTGCCCACACACCGGCGCACAGCTTTGGCTGTTAAGCCTTTTCTGCGGGCGGGCGTGGTGGGCCTTTTACTTATTCTACTACTAATCGGTTTAGGAGCAAAAAGAGTGAGCTGTAGGCTTGGTTCTTGTTGGAGGGAACCTTTACCGGCTTGTTGTTGCTTTGCCTGTAATTTGCTGCTTACAGGGGAATTGCTGTATTCGGTGAGGAGTGAGCGTACTAGTAGAGTTCGTACCTACGTTGGTGTTACAGTGAGATCTTGCATACTCAAGGGTGTTCTTTGGTTCGTACGTCGTACGTTCCACGTGGCACTACCATTCCTTACATTCGGTTCGCTACATCAACTATCACGCACTACGTTTGTGATAGCCTCAGTAGCCTACCTACTTGTAGTACTGGATGTGCAGGGTTTATAGTTCATAGGTGTGTTGGTGGGTTAAGCAATGCTAGAGGGGGATCCGGGAATCGCCAGCCTGTGACTAGTTTTTGCAGGCTGGTCCGGTCCCTTGCTTTGCCCACACACCGGCGCACAGCTTTGGCTGTTAAGCATTTTCTGCCAATAGGCCAGATGGCCACAGGGTGGGAAGTGGCCGGAGATGAACCTGGAGGGGGCTTGGAGGACAGTGAGGGTGGGAGAAGCCTCATGGAGGATTCAGAGAGGAAGATTCCCCCGAGGGGGGTCAGAGAGAGCTGCCAGGGGGAGTGGGTGCCGACGCCGGCACCCACTCGTCAGGCAGGAAGGAGTATGTTCCATTGTTGAACATTACAGAGGCAAGATTCTGGAAGATGGGGAGGGACTGCTGGTGCAAGTACCTCATCATGCAGTCACTGTGCCATCTTGCAAGCAGCTTGATGACATTAGAATCACATTTGCCCTGGAGCAGTGCCATAGCCCCTCCCGCTCGAAGGGAGCGGGCAGAGATTGCTGCAGGGGAGATGCCTGTGGTATGGTAGAGGGTCTGGGCATAGACTCTCATGGAGGATGTGACAGTTGCCGCGCGAACTAGGGTGAGAACCCCATTGGCAAAGTAACTGGCAAGTTTGAGGTCTGGGCTGAAGGGATGGGTGCTAGTACAGCAGCCCCTGAGGTGGAGCACTTGGCGCGCGCATGCTGCTACAGGGCAGCAGAGGGAGTCTCCACTCCGTGCATGAGCAACTACCTCACCTTTGTCCCCATTCTTCTGTGTGGTGAAGGTCAGGGTGACAGAGGTGGCAGCAAGGAGCTCATGTTCAGGGCCATCATGGTGGACCAGTTTAGAGCCAAGATAGAAGGAGACCTCCTTGAGGTGGAAGGCTTGGTCATCCCTGGTAGTACCCATGTACTCACCAGGTCTGAGGCAGAAGAAGAAGGCTATGCAGATCATGTTCGCAATGGCCTGCCGGGCGGGGGAAGGGTAGTCATGGTATGCAAAGCGAAGGGCATGCATGACAAGGGTGATTGGGACTGGTTTGACCCTGCAAGGGGCGGGGTCAAGTTTGGCATAGGCTTTGAACTGGGCAGTTAGCCGGAAGTCAAGACTGCCAGTTGAGTTGTTTCTGGGGTCTTTGGCCCCCAAGCGGGCCAGCGTCTGGCCCACTGACCTGAGGGTGTCCGATACTGTGCGAGATCTGATGGGCTTGCGGCTACAGGAAAGCCTGCCATCATGGAGGCGCTGGGCAAAGACTTGGAGGATGGGGATTGGATCTGTAACAGATTGGAGGGTTGGTTCAAAGCCTTGAGACACACAGAATTGAACCCATTGATTCCAATGGGCATCCTTGCGCTTGGCATAGAGTTCAGTGACTGAAGCGCGCATGGTCTGCTGGATAGAGCCAAGGTCAGAGCAGAATGCATGGCAGGCTTCAGGGGACATAAGATCCAGGGCAAGTCCTGTGGGTAGGTGGTGTTGAAATGAAGGAGCAAGGCAGCGTCAGAGAGGGGTGATCGAGAGAGGACTGAATTCGCAGGAGGTAAGCCGCAGGCCCTGTGGTAGTTGTGGCGCCTTTCCTTTGCCAGTAGACAGCTGCTGTGTTGTCATAGCAGTTGTGAGTGGTTCTGGATTGGACACAAGCAGCTTGGGCAAGGATGTCATTGTGGGCAATGGAACCTGCTAGCTCCAGGTCACTGTTGGTGATGGTGCCGTGGGGGTTGTCAAAGGTGACTAACTGAGAGGAGACCCATTTGGGGAAGGCATGTCGCCACAGGATGGGTTGGATTTTTCCATCAGGGCGTGGAACAAAATGAATGCCCCCCATACCATGGCCAGAGGCATCACAGGCGCCCATGGTGGCAGGGAAGGGGTCCGGCACCAGTTCAGCAATAGAGGTTGGTCGGTTGGATAGATCCTTGGCTAGCCATTGGAAGTCCCGAAGGAAGCTGTGGACTCGCTTGGTAAGCCGTATGCGCTGCCTGCCTGGATCTTGGTGCCGCAAGGCTTCTTGGAGGATAGAGAAGAGGCCAATGGATCCAGGGATGGCAATAGTCATGGAACGCAGTTCTCCAAGGACCTGGTGCCATTGTTGGAGGGGGACATGGCGCTGGGTGGGAGTGATGGCGTGCAGGATCTCCTGTAGCCGGGCCACTCGATGGGGAGGAAGGCTGATGGTTTTGTGGAGGGAATCAATGAGCCAGCCCAGTATAACTTTTTTGGTGGTCCACGTGGCATCCCCCTGGAGCATTTTCTTGAGGGAAGCTGGTTCCTGTCTGAAGGTGGTGTCGGAGGTATCAAAGGGTCGGAATACCTTGTCCAGTGAATGGAAGAGCACCCTTTTGATGGCGCGCCGGGTCCATTGGTTGCCTTGAGCGAGGCCACAGAAGTCATCGACATAGACATCCCAGTATCGCACTGGCGTTTTGCTGGGGGTGGTGCTTTGGGTGGTCTCCAGAGGTGGGCCTGGTGAGACTGCAGTGGGGATGGCGGTTGGAGGTAGTGCTTCAGAGGGGAGGTCTAGGCGATGTGGAGTGAGCCTGGCGTGTGCCAGCCCAGTGGAGAGGGTGGCATTGGCCAAGTCTGCAATAGTTTCAGTGAAGGCACAGAAATTGGGGGGGCTAGATGTCCACCCCATGGGGTTGGTGAGAGGAATGCCCACCAGTGGAGGTTCGCCCGGCCTGGCGGGGAACAGCACGCCCAGTTTCATGGTGTCTTCTGGTCGTAACTGGACTCGGTAGAACCCATCTGCGAGGTCGATTTTGGACATATACACGGGACCAAACCTAGGGGTTGGCGTGGTGCAGCTTGTGGAGGAGCCGGTGGAGGGTCCGGCCAAATTGCATGGCTTCTGCTGGGGCTCGCGGGATGGTGTCTTGGTTGACCTCCGAGTAGGTGTAATCCGAGATCATTCGGGGGCGCCTGCCCCGTTGGGGGACTAGCCCCAACGGACTCAGCCGGAGGTTGGGAAGGTCTAGGATGAGGCTGGCGGGGAGGACAGTCCATTGCTGCTTGTCCATCATGTCGGCATATTCTTCCCAAAGGAAAGCAATGCCCTGCTGTGAGGAGCGATGGGGGCCCCTGGCGAGGGCCCCAGCAAGCCGGGCAGTGTCCCAAGGGGGGTTGTGCATGGAGGCTGGGGTTCCCTCATGCCCATATTGGGCTAAGAGGGGACCCGCTGGATGGGGAATAGTACCCACACGTGGGTGGATGTCACCGCGTCCCCGGATGGTCCAGATGAAGTCCGCCCACCTCGCACTGTGGCGGTACACTGAGATGGCTCGGGTGATGTGCTCGTCGAGCCGGTCCCTGGGAGGAGGTGGAGGAGGTTCCAGCACAGCGCTGGGAGGAGGGGGAGGGGCCAGCGCGTCGCGGGGAGGAGGGGGAGAGCCCAATACCGAGCAGGGTGTAAAAGCCAGCGAGTTGAGGGCCGGCGGAGAGAGTCCCAGAAAGTCGATGGGTGGAGGTGAGCCCGGCTTGGTGCTGGGTGGAGGAGTTGGAGATCCCAGCCCGGCGCTGGGTAGAGGAGGTGAGACCGGCTTGGTGCTGGGTGGAGGAGTTGGAGATCCCAGCTCGTCGCTGGGTAGAGGAGGCACCCGTGGGGCGCGGGGTGGAGGGGCCGGGGTGGGGGCGGGGGTGGGGTCATACAGTCGAGTGAGAACGTGTGTAGTGGGCTTACCTAAATCCGTAGGAAGGGGAGAACCGAACTGTTCGGTGAGGTGGAGTCGGTTTCGGTGGAGCGGCGAGGCTGGGGGCCGAGGGGCCTGTACGGGTGGCGCAACAAGGGGAGGAGATGGGGTTGGGATGGGTGTGGCTGGGGGGCTGAATCGAATGTGGTGCGGGAAGTGTTTGGGTGGGAAGTGGTTGGGTGGGGGCGCTGTAGTGGTCCCCGAGGCAAGTAGAGTGAGAGGGGGCGCAGCACCAAGTGATTGGCGCTTGCCAGGTCTTCAGGCAGCATAGGCCTCTTGGCACCATTCCCAGAGCAGTTCCTGCTCTGCTGGCGCGATGTCGATGTGGTCATGAATATTTCGGCAGCCGGTGAAGCATCGACCTCTGATGTGCCAGGAATGGCAGCGTTCTTTGCCATCGGGCCGTTTGAGAGGTGGTTTGCCCTTGGCTTTCATGGAAGAGATGACTAATCTCATTGCTTTGTTTTTGATTTTAGCAGTGAGGGGATTGGAGGGGTCAGAGAGCCTGAGATCTCTGTTTGGATTGTGAAGCTGATCCTCGCGAGGGCGGGGGGTCCCACCCCCTCCCCCCCCTCCTGTAGGTTGGGCTGGAGGGGTTCCCGCCGGAGAGAGTGGCAGCTTGAGGGCTCGTAAGGCATCGACGTTGGACACATTTGGGAGCCAGTTGAGGTTCTGGGTCATTCTGAACCTGTGGATGTCTTCCCCAAAGTCTGGGGAAGGGAGGGTGGTGTCTGCTTCCCATTGTTCTTCTAACCAACCTCGGATGCGGACCTGGAAATAGTACACCACAATTGCAGGAGTGATTTGGTCGCCTAGTTCATCTGCAATGGCCCTCCTGAGGGGCATTTGTTGCCACTCTAACCTGGAGAGACCACGTTGGTAAGCCTTCACCACATTGTGTGTGGCGCCTAGGAGGGTGGCTAGTACCGCCAGGTAGCTTTTCAGCTGAGTGGTAGCCTCAGTCCAGTCGAGGGGGATGTAGGCTTTGGTCTTTTGCAATTCCAGGGAGTCCTTGAGGGAGAGGGAATTGCCTTGGGTGGAAATCATGGTGTCATATGCGGCTACATTGGCGGCTGCTTCATGTTCCCGCTTTAGGGTAGCTGCTGATCCTCCGGGAGGAGTAAAGGCTAGAGGAAGTATGCCGTCTGCTACATCAAAGGGGTCTGTTCCATAGAAGTTGCAATCTTGGAACCGCTTGAGCACAGCCGTGGTGATGAGTGGCGCCTGGATCCCAAGGTTGTAGGCGTCTGTTGCAACTTGGCTTTGGAGGATCATGTGGGTCTTCTCGTGTTTGCGTTTCTTGGCCCAGGCTGTGTAGATGGGAGGAAGCTCTGCCTCCATTGGCTTTCCACAGAGTAGGAGGAGTCTCTCAGTGTAAAGGTCCCCCCATACTGCCCTAACTGAGTGTAGCTTGGCGGCTTCTTGGCGTCGTTGGTCCAGAGACTCACTCAGTCTTAGTTGCTGGTCTGTAATTGCTGAGAAGGCTGCAGTGAGGTTGGGGTCTGCTGGTGCTACAGGGCCTACTCTGAGGCCCGGGAGGTCGCGAAGGAGGACGTTGCTCTTCATGTAGGCGCGTAGGTTAGCTTCAGCTCTAAAGGAGGGTCCGGGCTCTAGGAGCCTTATGGCGCCTAGCAGAGTGGTGGGTTGCGTCCCCACTGCTCGGAGTGTGTCCAATAAGGGTTTGCAGATATTCTCCAATCCTTGCTGGTGGATGTGAGGTTGGAGGACTTGGAAGGCCTGCTTTGGGGTAAGGCCCCTGCACAACACCAATGGGACAAATTCAAAGGGTAGGAAACATACCTTATGGGCCTGGAGCATTTCAGTGTGGGCAGTCCCTTCCGGAATGGCAGGGATGTAATCCCTATCCGGGTGTTGTGATATGGTGGCTTCATGGTGGGCCATAAGGTACACCCGGCTAGCTGCAGCCCTTGAGAGCAGGGCTGCATCCACCTGCACCAGCTCACCCTCTTGTCCTTCTACATCATCGATGTAGCCAAAGGCCCGGCCCCGGTTGGCAGACGGCTGGGTGATGGTGCCTGGATATCTTCGTAGGCCATGTATGACCCAGAGCCTGTCCACCCCCGCTGCATCTTCTTGGAAGATGCCCAAGCCTCCAATAGCTTGGGCATTAAAGATATCAAGCAGTAGGGGGAGGAGTCTCTCACCGTCGGCCTCCGTGAAGAGAGTGTAGATGGCCTGATAGACGTCGTGCCTAGCAGGGGCTTCCCCAAAGGGCCCGGAACCCTGAAAGTACTCCCGGTAGTTCATATTGTCGTGTTCTGTTGATCGTTCTGGGGTTAAGGTAGGCGATCGGTGACGCCGTACATTCGTTCGCGATACTCTTTTCGTAGGCGCGTTGGGCCTTCTTTGAAGGACAGTGTTTGGAGTCGCGATACTTCCCTTGTAGGCGCATCGGGCCTTCTTGGTGGATGGTAGGCGCGTTGGGCCTCGGTAATCCTCGCGTTGGGAGGATCGGAAGGCTAGTACGGGTAGATGGTAGGCGCGTTGGGCCTCGGTAATCCTCGCGTTGGGAGGATCGGAAGGCTAGTACGGGTACAATAGGGAAGACTATTGGACCTGGACGTATAAGCCTTTTACTTATTCTACTACTAATCGGTTTAGGAGCAAAAAGAGTGAGCTGTAGGCTTGGTTCTTGTTGGAGGGAACCTTTACCGGCTTGTTGTTGCTTTGCCTGTAATTTGCTGCTTACAGGGGAATTGCTGTATTCGGTGAGGAGTGAGCGTACCAGTAGAGTTCGTACCTACGTTGGTGTTACAGTGAGATCTTGCATACTCAAGGGTGTTCTTTGGTTCGTACGTCGTACGTTCCACGTGGCACTACCATTCCTTACATTCGGTTCGCTACATCAATTCAGTTCGTCGTTGTGCTGCGGTCTGGTGGGATTCCTTCTCGTTCGTCCAAAAGGCGACGGTGCACGATGTACGAACGTACGGTATACGGTACGAGTACCTGGCTTCCGATTCGATACTACTTTCACGTATGGCCTACGTACGGTACTATGTGCGTGATAGCCTATTAGTGCTTTACAGCACGGGGCCCTGTGGAGTTGCTATCACTCACTACATTCGTGATAGCCTCAGTAGCCAGCCTACTTGTAATACTGTATGTGCAATGCTTGTAGTTCATGGGTGTGTTGGCGGGTTAAGCAAATGCTAGAGGGGGAGCCGGGAACTCCAGCCTGTTGGTTGTTTTGCAGGCTGTAGAGTCCGGTCCCTTAGTTTGCTGTGCCCACACACACCGGCGCACAGCCTGGCTTAACAGCTTGGGCAGTTAAGCCTTTGGCTGTTCAGCCTTTTCTGCCATTGGGCCAGCACAAGCCACAGGGTGGGAGCTGGATGGAGACTGGGCCTGGAAGGGACCTGGAGGCCAGACCGCGAGGGTGGGAGATTCCCCAAGAGGAATCAGAGAGAGCTGCCAGGGGGAGTGGGGGCGGCGGCCGGCACCCACTCTTCTGGCAGGAAGGAGTATGTTCCATTGTTGAACATGACAGAGGCAAGATTCTGGAAGATGGGGAGGGACTGCTGGTGCAAGTACCTCATCATGCAGTCGCTGTGCCATCGTGCAAGAAGCTTGATGACATTAGAGTCGCATTTGCCATGTAGGAGGGCCATAGCTCCACCCGCTCGAAGGGAGCGAGCAGAGATTGCTGCAGGGGAGATGCTGGTGGTATAGTAGAGGGTCTGGGCATAGACTCTCATGGAGGATGTGACAGTTGCTGCTGTGAACGAGGGTGAGAGCCCCATTGTCAAAGTAACTGGCAAGCTTGAGGGCTGGGCTGAAGGGGTGGGTGCTAGTGCAGCAGCCCCTGAGATGGAGCACTTGGCGCGCGCATGCTGCTACAGGGCAGCAGAGGGAGTCACCACTCCTGGCATGAGCAACTACCTCACCTTTGTCCGCATTCTTCTGTGTGGTGAAGGTGAGGGTGACCGAGGTGGCAGCAAGGAGCTCATGTTCAGGGCCATCATGGTGGACAAATTTGGAGCCAAGGTAGAAGGAGACTTCCTTTAGGTGGAAGGCTTGGTCGTCCCTGGTAGTACCGGTGTACTCACCAGGGCTCAGACAGAAAAAGAAGGCTATGCAGATCATGTTGGCAATGGTCTGTCTGGTAGGGGAAGGGGAGTCATAGTATGCAAAGCAAAGGGCATGCATGACAAGGGTGATGGGGACTGGTTTAACCCTGCAAGGGGCTGGGTCCAGTTTTGCATAGCCTTTGAACTGGGCAGTTAGCCTGAAGTCAAGACCACCGTTGGAGTCGGTTCGGGGGTCTTTGGACCCCAAGCGGGCCAGTGTCTGGCCCACTGACCTGAGGGTGTCTGATACCGTGCGAGATCGAAGGGGCTTGTGGCTACAGGACAGTCGGCCATCATGGAGTCTTTTTGCAAAGACCTGGAGGATGGGGATTGGATCTGTAACAGATTGGAGGGTTGGGTCAAAGCCTTACAACAAACAGAATTGAACCCATTGATTCCAATGGGCATCCTTGCGCTTGGCATAGAGTTCAGTGACTGAAGCGCGCATGGTCTTCTGGATAGAGCCAAGGTCAGAGCAGAATGCATGGGAGGCCTCAGGAGACATAAGATCCAGGGCAAGTCCTGGGGGTAGGTGGTGTTGAAATGAAGGAGGAGGGCAGTGTCAGATAGGTCAGAGCAAGAGAGGAGGTCAGCAAGGTGATTGACTGGGCCTGGGATGTAATCCCTAAGGGGTACATATTGGTGGAGCCGCTGGTGTAGGGACTGAATCCAAAGGAGGTAAGCGGCAGGCCCAGTAGTAGTAGTGGCGCCTTTCCTTTGCCAGTATACATCGGTGGTGTTGTCATAGCAGTTGTGTGTGGTCCTGGATGTGACACAGGCTGCTTGAGCAAGGATATCATTGTGAGCAATGGAGCCAGCCAGCTCTAGGTCACTGTTTTTGATGGTGCCCTCGGGGTTGTCAAAGGTGACTAGTTGGGTGGAGACCCACTTGGGGAATGCATGCCTCCACATGATGGGCTGCACGGCGGCATTGGGGAGGGGGACAAAATGGATGCCCCCCATGCCCAGACCAGAGGCATCACAAGCGCCAAGGGTGGCCGGGAAAGTGTCTGGCACTAGTTCGGCAAGGGAAGTAGGCTGGTTGGAGAGATCATTGGCCAGCCACTGGAAGTCTTGGAGGAAGCTATGGACCCGCCCGGTGAGCCAGAGGCGCTGCCTGCCCGGATCCTGGTGTCTGAAGGCTTCTTGGAGGATGGAGAAGAGGCCAATGGCGCCAGGGATGGCAAGGGCCATAGACCGGAGTTCCCCAAGGACTTGGTGACATTGTTTGATTGGGACATTGCGCTGGTTGGGGGAGATTGAATGAAGAATCTCCTGTAGTTGGTCCACCCGATGGGGAGGAAGGCTGATGGTTTTGGTGATGGAATCGATGAGCCAGCCAAGGAGAACTTTCTTGGTGGTCCACCTGGCGTCCCCTTGGCGCATTTTCTTGAGGGAAGCTGGTTCCTGTCGGAAAGGGGTGTCCGTGGCATCCAGGGGCCTGAAGACTTTGTCCAGGGATTGGAAGAGCACCCTCTTGATGGCACGTCTGGTCCATTGGTTGCCCTGAGCAAGGCCACAGAAGTCATCCACATAGACATCCCAGTATTGAACCGGCTTCTTGCTGGGTGTTGTGCTTTGGGCGGCCGCCGGAGGGTCCTCTGGTGGGGCTGGGGGCGCGTCTGCTGGGGGTGCGTCTGGTGTGGCTTCAGAGGGGATATCCAGTCAATGGGGGGGGGTGCGTCTGGCCGCTGCCAGCCCTGTGGAGAGGGTGGCATTGGCCAGGTCGGCAATGGTCTCTGTGAAGGCACAGAAGTTGGGTGGGCTGGATTTCCACCCCATCGGGTTGGTGAGGGGGATGCCAATGAGGGGAGGCTTGTCCTGCCTAGAAGGGAACAGAACTCCGAGCTTCATGGTGTCTTCTGGTGTCAACTGGATCCGGTAGAACCCATCAGCTAAGTCAATCTTGGACATATACACTGGACCAAACCGGTCATTGGCGCGGTGCAGCTTGGTGAGGAGCCGGGGAAGTGTGTGGCCAAATTGCATGGCTTCTGCTGGGGCTAGAGGGATGGTGTCTTGGTTGACCCCAGAATAAGTGTAGTCAGAGATCATGCGGGGTCGGCGCCCTCGCTGTGGGACTAGCCCCAGTGGACTCAGCCAGAGGTTTGGAAGGTCTTGGATGAGGCTGGCTGGGAGGACAGTCCATTGTTGTTTGTCCATCATGTCGGCATACTCCTCTCAAAGGAATTCGATGCCTTGGTGGGAAGGCTGGTGAGGGCCTCTGGCGAGGGCCCCTGCAATCCTGGCAGGGTCCCAAGGGGGGTTGCTCATGGAGGCCGGGGTGCCTTCTTTCCCAAAGAGGGCTAAGAGGAGATTGGCTGGATGGGGGATATTACCCACATCTGGGTGGGTGTCACCTTGTCCACGGATGGTCCGGATGAAGTCCCCCCAGCTAGTGCTGTTGTTGTAGACAGTGATAGCCCGGGTGATGTGCACGTCCAGCCTGTCGATGGGGTAGGGGGATGTAGGTAGTGATGTGGACAGACGAGTGCTGGCGCGGCGCCTGTAGTGACAAGGGACGCAAGTGGCGTGGCGCCTGTAGTGACTAGTGGTGCGGCGCCTGTAGTGACGGGGGGCTTGGACCTAGGTAGTGAGGCGGGCGCGAGTGGTGCAGTGACTAGGGGCTCGGGCCTAGGCATAGCAGTGGGGATGACTAGGAGAGCGGGCCTAGGCAATGGGGCGGCAGTGACTAGGGGCTCGGGCCTAGGCAATGGGGAGGGTGCGCGGGTCAGGGGATGGACTAGGGAAATGGACCTAGGCCTTGTAAAGGGGGAAGTGGTAGGGACTGGAGTAGGGACTAGGGACTCAGACCTAGGCCTTGTTGAGGGGGGAGTGGTAGGACAGAGGAGGGGCTCGGACCAATGCCTTGGCCTTGTGGGGTTGGGGAAAGGGTTGGGGTCGATCCCCAATGGGATGGGGGGCGTTTCCTTGGAGCCTGTAGAATTTGGGGAAGGCGCATACAAGTCGAGATGGCTACATGCGCGCGCGTGCTGTTTGTGCTTACCTAATTCATGTGTGATACTTAATGTGGAATTAGAGTCGTGGTTAGATGATGGATGGTTACTTATGATCTCCCCCAGGCCATGGTTGAGTGGGGAGGGCGCGACGCCATGTGGTGGATGGTGCTTGCCGGCTGGTCAGGCATATGCCTCTTGGCACCATTGCCAGAGTTGATCTTGCTCGGTGGGAGTGATGGCCACGTGGTCATATATGTGCTTGCAGCTGCTGAAGCAGGCACCTTTGATGTGCCAAGAGTTGCATCTCTCTTGGCCATCTGGTCTGGAGAGGGGGCCTTTTCCTTTGTCTCTCATAGCTTGGATGGCTTCCCTCATTTTTGCTGACTCCAGTTTCTTGACAATGGGATGATTGCCGTCTTGGAGGCGGGAGTCCCGGTTGGGGTTGTTGAGTTGTGTCTGTGTTGGGGGTGTCGCGTTGCGGCCTCCTGGGTTGTTGGGTGGAGTGTTGCTGTTGTTGATGTTGTTGCTGGCCCCTTTGGCGCCAGGCTTGGTGTGGGATGGGGGGGGGGGGGTCTGGTCGTTGGAGTAGTCTCAGGGCAGCCACATTGGAGACATTGGGGAGCCAGTTGAGGTTCTGGCTCATCCTGAAGGTGTGGAAGTCCACCCCAAAGTCCGGGGAGGGAAGGGTGGAGGCTGCTTCCCACTGCTCCTCAAGCCACCCCCTGACCCGGATTTGGAAGTAGTAGACGACAATGGCCGGGGTGAGGAATTCTCCCACCTCATCTGCAATTGCTCTGCAGAGGGGCATCTGCTGGATCTTGAGCCTGCGGAGGCCTTGTTGGTAGCTGGTGACGACATCATGGTTGAGTCCTAGGATGGTGGCTAGGACAGCCAGGTAGCTCTCCAGCTGGGTGGTGGCTTCAGTTCAGTCAACAGGGATGTAGGCCTTTGTCTTCTGAAGTTCTAGCGAGTCCTTCAAGGTGAGGGAGTTGCCCTCAGTGGAGATCATAGTGTCGTAGGCTGCCACAGTGGCTGCTGCTTCTTGTTCACGTTTCAGGGTGGCGGCAGACCCCCCTGGGGGCGTGAAAGCCATGGGGAGTATTCCATCTGCCACATCAAAGGGATCAGTACCATGGAAGTTGCCGTCTTGGAACCTTTTGAGAGCAGCGGTGGTAATCAAGGGGGGCTGGATTCCCAACTCAGAGGCCCTGGCTGCCACTTGGCTTTGGAAGATCATGTGGGTTCTCTCATGCTTGCTCTTTTGAGCCCAGGCCTGGTAGATGGGGGGGAGGTTGGCTTCCTCCTGTTTACCGCAGAGCAGAAGCAAGCGCTGGGTGTACAAGGGGTCCCAAGTGGTCCTTACTGACTGCAATCTCTTGTGGTCCATATTCTCACTTAGCTTTAGTTGGTGGTCTGTGAGGGCAGTGACTGCTGCTGTGAGTGCAGGGTCTCCTGGTGGGTCCCAAGGACGCTCCAATTTCGGCAGGTCCCGGTACATCACCTTGTGCTTCATGTAGTTGGTGAGGCCTGTCTCACTTCAAAAGGAGGGGCCCGGCTGAAGGAGCTTGGGGTTTCCCCCAGGTTCTGTAGCTGTAGTCCCAGCCAACCGGAGAGTATTGAACAGGGGGGTGCAGGACTCCATTAGCCCTGCCCTATTAAGCTGAGGATGGAGGACCCCCAGGGCTTGGCTTGGAGAGAGCCCCTTGCCCAAGAGGAAATGCACCAACTTGAAGGGGATGAAGAATGCCTTGTAGGCCCGTATCAACTCGGAATGGCCGGTCCCTTCTGGTATCACTGGGATGGACAGTCTCCCTGGGTGCGCCTCCAACTCTGCCAGATGATGATCCAGGGTTAGCACCCGGGAGGCTATGGTGGGGGACAGCATGGCCGAATCCACTAGAACCAGTTCCCCAGCTTCCCCTTCGATGTCATCCAAATACCCAAAGGCCTTGTTTTTGTTGGGGCTGTGTTGCGCCAAGGGCCCCGGGTACTTCCAAAGGCCATGCACCAATCGGAGGCAGGGCAGGCCTTGGGGGTCGGCTACGAAGATCCCCAGCGCGCCCACAGCCTCAGCCTCAAAGAGGTTGAGTAGATGTTCCAGGAGGACCTGGGGCAGAGAGGCCAAAGTGAAGTAGCTAAAGATGGTGGCATATGCCTTGTTGCGCTCGGCTGAGCTACCAAAGGGGCTTGGGGTAGCTCGGAAGTACTCCGAGTAGGTCAACATCCCACCGCTGGGTCGGACAGTCCGCTGATAGATCTCGCGTAAGAGGAATTGGGTGAAATCGAACCACGTAGTAGGCTAGGTGCTGGGTGTGGGATGCAATAGGCTTGCTCTTGTGGTGGAGTGTCGATGCGCTAGTATGACTAGTCTCGATAGGGACAACGATCAAATCGGTAGGCTTGTACACCGATGGGTCGGACCGTCTGCTGATAGATCTCGCGTAGGACAAGCAAGGTGGTGGAATCGTGCCACGTAGTAGGCTAGGTGCTGGGTGTGGGATGCAATAGTACTCTGTCGTTGGATCCTCGATGCGCTAGTATGACTAGTCTCGATAGGGATGACTATCGAATCAGTAGGCTTGTACGGGGACAATAGGGATGACTATTGGACCTGGACGCATTAGCCAATTTATTCTACTACTAATCGTTTCAGGAGCAAAAGAGTGAGCTGTATGCTTGGATTTCCTGGAGGGATCCTTTACCGGCTTGTTAGTGCTAGCCTGTAATTTCAATTGCAGATGCGTCTTTTGGTCGCAGCCATCCATTCGTACGAGCTACCGTGATACAGTGACACAGTGATACATCTATCCGGTGATACAGGGAATCGATTGTATTTCCTTGGTACCCTTGAGCTTGCTAGGGGAATCCTTGGCATGCTTGTGGTTGAGGCTATCGGGGTCTAAGCGTGTGCTTAGAAGCTAGTTTTAGTGATAGTGAAATCTACTAGATTTCTACTAGATTTCCCCCTGTCTGGCCCTCTATCGCTTGTAGGGAGTGCCACGTGGCACTACCATTACTTTCATTTGGCTCGCTACATTAATTGTGTACCGGTACGTAGTTGTTTCCTTACATATTTGTTGTTGTCGGCCAAAAATACACGTATCGTACTTACGTACGTTCTACGGTAGTTACATCCATTCTACACTTGAAAAGTTACTTATACTCCTCCAGAGATAAAAATGACTTCAAGTATCAAGATATCTACGTCACATCATGTGTTCTCTGTCTTATGACGAGTTGCACATGATATACGACCGGTTAAGATATCCCTACAACACGAATATTACAGTCCGATAACTGTCAGGCGACCCAACACGACCCCTCGCAAGCCCTATTTTCAGAAAATCAACCCTGCCTTTGTTATGCGCAAGGGCATTTTTGCAATTCACAATTTTTGTGGTGAAGATTTTCGACCCCCCTCAGGTTGCGACCAAAATTATTATTTTCCTTCTGAATCCGATTCGTTGAGAGTCTGATTCAAGGGCTTCTGACAAACAGCAACGCTGTGTTAGTGTGTTAGTAGACGAACGATTGTACTCTACGCGTGACAATTGTGGTTGGATACTTTCGGCAACGGATAATCGGACTACAGGTGAGACTAGGGAAACGCCAGATCTCCTCTTGCTGTGACTTATTCAGATTGCAGCGAGACAGACCTTAGTATGTAGATTACAGGTAGTTGGTAGCAACTAGTGTGAATTTTGGGATATAAATCAGTTGAATGTTAAAAGTATGAGATAAAGTGAAATCTTGCCGAAATGCAAGATATCTCTTTTATTGAGATGAATACGTTGCAACTGCTGTTGCGTAATGCTGAGATTACTCGCTGATTATTTCCGTGCATGTATTAGTCGTTGACCATATATATTTGTATGCATGTATATGTATTGTGTGATAATCACATGCCAACGGTTTTCTTCTCTTGT
Organism: Pseudo-nitzschia multiseries; assembly: GCA_037355745.1. Classification (NCBI taxonomy): domain Eukaryota; phylum Bacillariophyta; class Bacillariophyceae; order Bacillariales; family Bacillariaceae; genus Pseudo-nitzschia; species Pseudo-nitzschia multiseries. Next base: position 6,911,604 of record CM074783.1, read on the forward strand.
TCCGTTAGGAAGACTCCATGAAATGTTTATCATTAAGGTCAGGAATTGCTCCCGTAGCTCGTGTGATATTTTATGAAATCAGAGTTTGCTCACCGAAGAACAATGGCAATATCGTAAGACAGGGATTGCTCACCGTTTATGCGCGGTGGGAATCGATGCGCCGTGGGAACCGATATGCCGTGGGAATCGATTATTTAGATGAATACGGGACTCATTGATTCATGCGCATAGGAAATCTACCCTTTGGTAACTTTGGTACTTCTGGTCACGAAAGGAATTTAATACTCCCCATGTCTCCTTGTGAAGGGTCATCACGCTCTACATGATGCTTCCATCATCTTGGAGAAGGTCGCCAGTATTACCACAGAAGTGGAATATGGGCCTGAGCAGTGGATACACAACTGAGTGACTCCAATGCTTGGTGAGAATGTCTGCACAGTTATCCTTACCTGGGACGTGCATCATTAAAATGAATCCTCTCGCTATCATGCTCCGTACGTAGTGAAACGATAGAATGTTATGACGCTTATGCAACCTTGCGTAAGGAAATGTCGACGTTTGGATCATCTTTTCATTGTCACCCCAGGAGTATGAGATATCATGGACTCGTGTTCCGAGGTATCGGAATGAGTGGCGTAGATCGACAATCTGTTCGATGCAAGTTCTTCCTGCAACAAATTCAGCTCCAAAGGTGGCTGTTTCCGTAGTAGACTGCTTCTTCGAGAACCACATCATGGGAGTCTTGTTCGCGAAATGAAGGATGCCGGTAACTGCCTTGCCACTGAGAATATCATGCATGAGGTTGGCATCATAGAAGTGTGTTAACACTACTGTCTTTCCAAGCGGTGCAGGAGCGTCGTCGGGTAGCTCTTCAGAATGCTCCCCATAGACGGTGTTAGACCAGTCGATGGTGTCGGGTTTAGTCAATATAAAATCGGGCGGTTCCATGCGGAATCGGATTTTAAAATGTCTAAACTTGGAGATATATCCATAGATACGTTTAGCACGTTCGAGATGCCCATCTCGTGGCTGAGCTCTGAAACTTGAAAGCGTCATCACGGCTGTTTGTACATCGAAACGCCCAATAGCGATGATCCATTGCAGTGAACCGATCATACTTTGATATTTCTGTATACCGGTTTCTTCAAGAAAGGCTGAGGAGTCCAATTCAGGATGATCGTTCTCCGCGATGGGTGATCGGAACCTAGTGCTAGGTTTGCATCCGAACATTTGTTCGTAAGATGCTTCCATCTTTTCGATGAACTTTATGGGATTCATGCACAGAACACCATGTTCGTCGCGCTCAAATCCACATCCTAAATGAAAGTTCATAGGTCCGGATCCCTTCAATTTGAAGTTATATGGTGACGATTGCAATATCTTCAAGAAGGAATTGGGATCTGCCATGCAGAGACATAGGTCATCGACATATGTGCATATAAGCTCATATACACGTTCACCATGCTTGTTCGTTCCGGGTTTGAGGAATATTTCCGGTTCTGCGCGGGATCTTTCGAAGCCGAGTTCGATGAGACAAGCCGCGAGTAAGTCTCCAAAACACTTGCCCGAAGACCTGAGACCATATAGGGCTTTGTAAATGACCAACAGGTGACCCTCCAACGATCCGAATTCGGGACCTGCCTTGATGCATACTTTCTCGCAGGTGACTGCTTCTAAGTAGGCGTTACCTATGTCGGTGCCCCATGCTTCTAGATCGTTGAGTTCAGCTAGGAATAGGCACATACGTAGACCGCGAAGAGATATGACGCCTGCGTAAACACTGTGGATAGGGGCCTCAGTGAGATTACCGTTAGCAACGAGGCGAGCCTTGTGTCTTCCGTCGTGTTTGACAGCGTATATCATATGTACCTTGATTTGTTGGAATCCCGTGGGAATGGAGCTTGTCTTGTATACGCCTTTATCAATGAATGTATTGTATTCATTGAGTTGTGCCATTTCCAGAGTGGTGGCATCTTCCCATTTGGTGTTTCCGTTGGCTTGATCAAATCGGAGGGCTTCTTCGTGGCTACGAGGAACTTTGAATCCATATTGATACTGCGGAGTGGTACGGAAGGAACGTAGTTTGGCTTGGTGCACGAGTCGATCAAGTTTCTTGGTTCGTCGGGCTAGGTTGGTGATTCTTCTGAGACGTTTCCAACCCGGGAGATCAAGCAAGTTGTTGTCTTTCCCATATTTTGCAACGGTGACTGGGTCGTCGGCTGCAATGTTGGCCAGAGGTTCATATGTGCGTTCCATATTCTCCCATTCAATCCAGAGGTTATACTTGGAACCTTTGTATTGAGGATGCTTGTTATCCAGTGGACCTTGGTGTCCTAGGATGCGGCGAAACGACCAGAGTTTGCCGTCTTCTTGTGTTGAATCACGATGTATGTAATTCATGACGTCATTGTATGCAATGATATCATCGAGTTCGTCATCGGAGTGTTTGCACTTGAACTTGATGAAGTCTTTATTGCGTTCAAGACTGTCATCAACATCGACAATGGTAAGACGCTTCCGGGTGCCATCGAGATTGGTTACAAGGAAGGAACATCCTTGTAGATCGGCAATCGGGATCGTAGGAATGGTAATAGGTTTACCGTCATCGTCAAACTGTGCGTTACCTTCTTCGTCGGTAACAACTACCTGTGATGGGTCTACGGAAGGAGTAGCTCGGTTTGTGTGTGGGGTTGCGACGTCACTAACATCAAAGTATGCTAATTCCGGTGGGTCAAAATCATCTTCAGTAAGGAGAACGCCGTCGGATGTCTTGCTGAAGATGTGTGTCGTAGGAGGACCATCAAGACTCTCCCCATAGTTGTTAGGGAGTGGAGAAGGGGACCAGCTAGGGCTGTCATCGACCTTCTTATAAAGAAAGCTCGGTAACGAGGGGTGGGCGGGTGGGTGAAGATTTGGTTGAGTGCCAGATGCGTGGAGCGTGGTATCTGTTTCTTTGTTGGGTGCAGATGGAACGGTGTCATCGGCGGTGTCAGAATCAGCAGGTGAACCGTTAGGGGAAACTGAGCTGTTTGGTTTAGTAGACTCGTCAATGAGTTTATTCTGATTGGTATGCTCCCCATGTTTGAAAGCTGGAGCTTCTCCAGTGGCGTATATACGGGGTAAGGAATCCTTTGCATTACGCCATTTGATGAAACCATCATCAGTAAATAGGCCCGCGCGTTTGTTACGTGACTCAGGTGTAAGAGCAGATCGAACACCGGACCGGTCTAGTAACTTGTTGGTAACTGGGTCCCAGATGCGAAAGCAGAGTCCATTGCCAACATGTTCGGCGATGCCGACGAAATGACCGAGGCGTTCGGTAGATTTGGTACCGAAAGGAGAGTCATTGGTCTTGAAATACACAGGTTCAAACCAGAAGAAGCTGGTGTATGCGCTGATGTCGCCAAGTGTACCCGTGGCAATGAAGATCGGTTGTTTATCGGACAGCGTAGGGTCAGAGACAACATTGAGGAGACCCGCGACGTATGTCATGCACAGTAACCACATGTGTGGCGGTGTGCCGGTATGATCCATGACGCGATTGACAATGCGTTTGAACGTTTGGTATCGTCGTTCGAATTGATTCTGGTGTTGATGGTACGGTTCACTTTGCCAGAGTCCAATCCATAACATTTTTAGGTAATCCATGACTTTCTTACTTGATTGATAGTTACCGTGGTCGCAAAGGAGGCGGATGGGCCTGCCCCATTTTCGAACAAAGTTCTGAAAGCAGGATAGGAAATCGCCGGTGGTACGCATTTCTTCAACGTGAATAATATGTGATTTGCGGCCAAAGAAGATCTGAGCAATCTTGGATCCACCATCAATTGCTGGGACATCTGAATAGACTGCATCGGACATAACATCGTCATTGAAGGGGCGAACGTTCATGGCCGGTTGAGGGGAATGAAACCGTTTGAAAATGTTACCATCAGGGCTAACCGCTAACGAACCGTATTGGGTTGAGTTTTCAAAAGTAGCTTTGATGCGATCGGTGGAAACCCAACAAAAGAAAGGTTTGAGGGATAAGTAGTCATGTTCGTTGGGGTATCTTTTGCAGGGCGTAGCTGCAATGCGTGTAGTGTCACTGGCTGTACAATCTGTCGGAAACGCAGTGACTGTTCCAGAGACTGCGGTTGGCGCGCAGCATGCGAGACGTTCTTGATGAGCGTAGTCAGTGGAAGTAAGCCAAAAGGAGCGATCGTTGTTCTTATGATCATCAATTGGAAGAAAGGGAGATCGGGTGGAATGGCTGGAATACGAGCTGAGGGATGTGACCGTGGAGGACCCGGGAGAAACAGATATATCGAATCCTTCAAGGCAGCGTGGGTTCCCATATTCGTCGTAATCGGCATAAGGGAGTTGCTGTGGTTGGGGAGGATATTTCTGGAGAAATTGTTCATCCTTTGCACTGATCGTGGTATCGAGAACAGATGGGTCCCAATGTTTATCAGACGTCATGATAACATGTGGTAGCGTGTCAAATTCGACAGTCGTATACTTTCGTATCGCAAGGTATGGTAAGCCGTGTCATATGCTAAGAGGCAGTGCATAGCCATCGGAGGTGGTGATGACCTGTCCTCCGCCTGCTTTGATGGACGTGTCGTCTACAGTGGAAAAATATGCTTCCATCTGGCCGGATGACAATATAGAAGGATGTCGTCCTGTATAGGCACATTCATTGAAAATAAGAATGACGGGGCCTCTGTTTGACATGGAGTATGCTCCGCATGTAGCAATGGGAATGTTTTGTACCTGATGATTGTTAATACCAGTAACGTTAACATATCGTGGTGGAATATCCTTGGAGATGAGACACGCATCATTACCGATGATGCAGCCATTTGCGCCGCGATCGACCATGGCAAAACCAGGGCTAGTAACCGTAGTTTTGTGTATACGGTATGTGTATGACGTTACGGGACCATCATTAGGAAAGGTGAGATCATCCTCGGGAGTATACCACTGGTGAAAATTGGCAGAATACGATGGTGTTCCGACAGGTATTTGGGTGTCACCGTCCTTTTTGTACTGAATGTCAGGGTTGTTTGAAAGGAATCGAGCTGGATGCGCGGGTGACACGGAAGACTTGAGAGGTCGCTGGTCCTTAGACGAGGAGGTCGTGGATTTGTATACACCTAGAGATGCATGGAAAACGCCTCTACGATCATTCTCTACAGCAGGATGTAGGTCTGCTGCGGAATTGGCATGCTCATCCTTGGTCGAAGTACCGTCTTCTTGAAAAGATACCAAGTGTTCATGTTGGTATGCCTTTCGGGTAATGGGTTTGACACTGTTGGGGTCAGGTTGGTCCGTGTTAAGTAAGTCGTGTCGCAATGAGGCAACCACGATTTTCTTGCCTTCTGGAGAAAAACTGAGCCAACTCTTCATGTCCTGACGTGACAAGGCCTTCCATATGTTTGTAGGCAACCTTGTGGTAGGGTCAGGGGTACGTCCAGCCTTGAACACAGCATAATCTTGATAGTCTCCTTCAAATTCGATGGGGAGAGCATAGTCCTCATGGTTTTGGATCGAGTCAGAAGAGAAATCATGAACGTGTGCACGTACGGTCGACCGAGGAGCAGACATCGCAGACTGGGAATCAAGTTGAGTTGCTTCGAGTAAAAGCGTGATTTTAAGATCGTGGATAGCAGCGGCTTTGGCAACTGCATCCGTTACGGTGCTATTCGTCCCACCTGGATCCTTGACTTTGGCAAACTGTTCGCTTAGTTGGAAGCTGGAATAGCATGCCTGACACAATGCTGATTTTACGGTATGGTACTCAAGGGGCTTGTTGGGAGGACGGAGCTTGTTGAGGTGATTCAATTCATCAAACCAATGTGTGATGAATTTCACTTTGGATTCCTTCCAATTGTTGAGGTTCAACTTGAGCAACGCTTGTAGTTGAGTCGAGTTGTCGTATACCTTTGCTTTTGATTGGCTATGAAGGTTTACGAAGTCGAAGTAGGCCTTGCGTCCATCACGAGTGGTAGAATGACTGTGTACACATGATGCAGAAAGGTCACTCTTGAAGACTTCCAACATTAGTACCCAGAAGAAGGCACATTGTTTGACGTAGAGATCACGGGTGTAACCCACAAGCGTGGCTGGAGGCCAAGTTTCATTGAGGAATGTCTCTGTATCGATGTCGTATGCCTCGAGTTTAGCTTTGAAACCGACGAGCCAGTGTTCGAATCTCGAGTCATTCGTGAGGGGTGTAAAGGACTTTTCATCTCGTGCTTTTCGGCACCATGATTCGTACTTTACCTGCTGAGGGGACTTTTTGTTACTTCCCGCCGGAGGAGGTGGTGGGTTCAGAGCAGATTCGTTACGTAAGCGTTGGGCACGCTCTCCGCGGAATGCCTGGAATTCCCTGTATGTATATGACTTTACATCTTTCCAGTCCTTCTCGTCTTCTCCTAGGTCGACACCTTCTTCTTGTAGGTCGATAGCGAAATCCGCAAGTGCTTCTATGCTCCTTTGGATGGATCAAGGGATATGCGTTGCCAATCCTTGCTCCATATAGGTAAGTTCACGTGCAAAATCCGGTTCGATAAGTGCGTCGAGGAACGACTTCCACTCGCATAATCCGCCTTCTTTGAGAGCTAGGCACAACTTGCTAGTAATCTCACTTGTTACGTTGAGTAATGATATGAGTATCTTTCTCATATCAGCATCGAAGCTGGGAAAGCGTTCGATAGTGGTGACTTCGGCGTCATTCTTCTCTTCGCCTCCGAGTGCATTGCCGGGCATTAACGGTATGTTCGGCATCTGTGGTGGTTCGGAGCCTCGGAAAGAATTGCATGGTAACTGAGAATGGGAACTGCTTCTTGTGCGATGTGCGACGTGCATATGCCAGCGTAGGGATTATGTTCAATTCCGTTCCTGTTCTTGTGTGCAAGCCTTCTTAGAGCTTGCGACTGTTAATCTATTATTTTCCTTCTGAATCCGATTCGTTGAGAGTCTGATTCAAGGGCTTCTGACAAACAGCAACGCTGTGTTAGTGTGTTAGTAGACGAACGATTGTACTCTACGCGTGACAATTGTGGTTGGATACTTTCGGCAACGGATAATCGGACTACAGGCGAGACTAGGGAAACGCCAGATCTCCTCTTGCTGTGACTTATTCAGATTGCAGCGAGACAGACCTTAGTATGTAGATTACAGGTAGTTGGTAGCAACTAGTGTGAATTTTGGGATATAAATCAGTTGAATGTTAAAAGTATGAGATAAAGTGAAATCTTGCCGAAATGCAAGATATCTCTTTTATTGAGATGAATACGTTGCAACTGCTGTTGCGTAATGCTGAGATTACTCGCTGATTATTTCCGTGCATGTATTAGTCGTTGACCATATATATTTGTATGCATGTATATGTATTGTGTGATAATCACATGCCAACGGTTTTCTTCTCTTGTTCCGTTAGGAAGACTCCATGAAATGTTTATCATTAAGGTCAGGAATTGCTCCCGTAGCTCGTGTGATATTTTATGAAATCAGAGTTTGCTCACCGAAGAACAATGGCAATATCGTAAGACAGGGATTGCTCACCGTTTATGCGCGGTGGGAATCGATGCGCCGTGGGAACCGATATGCCGTGGGAATCGATTATTTAGATGAATACGGGACTCATTGATTCATGCGCATAGGAAATCTACCCTTTGGTAACTTTGGTACTTCTGGTCACGAAAGGAATTTAATAAAAATTCTCCCCGATGACTCAAAATGTCCATTGATCTCTCAATTTTGACTAAATTGATTTAAAAAATCTATTTCTCGCTACCAAACTTTCTAACCTTAACCCAAGATATGAAATAAAAAGTAATTTCAGAAGTGTTTGTTTGCTATGTTCCCACGTTGTTTCTACGGTATGTCACGTTGTGTCTTCTTTCATACCATCTTGCCTTTTCATGCTCGCTCCAATAGCATCATGCTCGTTTTAACGAATTTACGTAGAAATCTACAGCACTACCTTCCTACACGATTTCACCTCCATTATCCCTTTTTTCCTTTTTTTGGAGCTGCGTTCCAAAAACTGGTCTTTTCGTAGATACGTGTCCGGGTGTGATAGTAGTAGTAGTAGTAGTAGTAATGTAGGTATGATAGTAACGGCTTCTGTTGGGGTGGTGAAACGATTTTTTGTACAATTCATGTCAACAATCATGGAACGGCGTTTCAGAATTCTCTAACCGGAACGGCGTTTCAGGCTTTTGTGTTTGAATCATGTTTAAATTTGAAATCTTGCTACCAAACTTCTTAACCTTAATCCAAGATATGAAATAAAATTATTTTAAGAAGTGTTTGTTTGCTATGTTCCCGCGTTTTTTCTATGTCACGTCGTGTCTTCTTTCATACCATCATGCCTTTTCATGCTCGATCCGATAGCATCATGCTCATTTTCATCATGTTCGTTTAACACCACAATCGAAACCATTTGTTCCCCTCCCTTCTTCCAATAGAAGAATATGTCACAACCTAGTAAAAGTCGCCGTCACTTCAAGAGTGGTTGTTATACCAAAACAACCAAATCATTTATCTGTCGTAGCTGCATGTCCTGTAAGGGCAAGTCAAAGACTTTCATTGGAAGCAGACAAGATTCCACTTCACACCAATCATACCGGTATGTATCACGAGGCCTGTCACGTCACCTTGATTCAATAGCTGTTTGCCGTGATTTCTATTTAAACCATAACCTAATGGAATTTTTGTCATCTGCCAAAGAAGAATCCACTACTACAGTTTGCCATTCCCCTTCACAATATGGCCTGACATTGACCAAGAATGGTCCAATTGTTCCTTCTGCCGCTGTTGCCGTCACTCACACTAACAAGGCACCCTCTAATGAAACGTTCAACTCAGTTCTAAACAGTCAGGTAGTACACAACTTATTTGTTCCACCAATTGATAGAAATGTAATTGAATCACAGTTGTTTCCTTCAGAAGACAACAGCAACAACGATGACATGGTTATTCATGAAGAAATTTGCCTTCCTATTCAGAACGATAATGGTATGGATGCTGCAGAACCCACTGCATCCCAACCAAACATCAATGAAAGAGAGCAATTGATCTGATCCGGTGTTTCTTTTTCATCTACCAATAGGCTCATTGCTGAAATAAAGCTCATGAATCTAATGACAAAACACAAGTTACCTCTAAACACGTTCAAATCTATTTTTGAATGGGCAAACGAATGTCAAACTATTCATGGTGTTGACTTTAGCTCTACCTACCCCCGCCATCGAGAAGCCATATTTAGTGAAATCAAGTCCAATTTGGGTATTTCAGAGACCAGGTTCGAGCCACACATAATTAACTGGTTACCTTGCAATTTACCCACCCAAATATTTGTTCGATCCTTCCCAGACGCACTTCATTCCCTTCTGACCAATAAGGAATTGATGCAAGAAACCAATTTGTCTTTTCCAAATGTCGAGACTCCTCTTTCACCCAAAAACAACCCACCACTCACCAATGAAACATACATAACAGAACTACACCACGGCTCTTGGTGGACGGAATCGTGGAAACAGATCTGCAATGAAAATGATGAAATCCTTGTTCCGATCATTTTCTACATGGATGGAATCAGCTTGGATGCAGATGGCCGTCTGTCACTCACTCCTCTCAACATGACTCTTGGTATTTTCAATACTGAAGCAAGAAAATGACCTGACGCTTGGAGCACAATTTATTTTCATCCCGACACTGAAATTGAGAGCATAAGACACACGAAAAAAACCATGGCGAAAGATAATATTCAAAATAAGTGAAAATGAAATTTGCGATTGCATATGTTGTTGGTGATACAGAACTTCACGACAAACTATGTGGAAAGTATGGATCCTACACGCAAAAGGTGAAGAAATTGTGCCGACATTGTACATGTCCTACACGTGTCATCCATAAACCAAAAGCCCAAGTGGAGGAACTGACTCGGCTCTGGGTTCCAGAAGATTTTGAACCCCCCCCAAACATTTCTGCAAGGGAATACAAGGAGTACTTCAAAAGCATTTCCCACCATCCCATAAAAAATGCTTTTCACAGCCTCAATTTTGGTAGTAATGCCAACAACATTCACTTTGCTACTCCCGGTGAGTGTTTGCATATGCATCAACTGGGTGTAGCACGTAGGGCAGTAGAATCACTCAATTCATTGTTAAAAGGCAGTCCTAAGTGTTGGTATGCCCCTGATTTAAACACAAATGGCACATCAGCTACTATTGGTTCACTTGCGCAGTTATACGGCGGTCTTTTGTCAAGGCAATTGGACAGAGATTTCCCTAGAACAAAGTTTTCCAGTCAGCTTCTCTCCATTACCAAAAAGGAGGGTAATAATTATTTGGGAATGCTCATTTCCATTCTGATCACCCTTTGTTCCGATGTGGCAATAAACATCATCAAGGACGCGACATTTATTCAGAAACAAGTAGAGATCATTCAACTGATCCTCTCCATGGAAGAATTCTTGAAGCATGGAAATATAACGATTTCTGGATTGGAAAATCTCCCCAAGATGATAATCCATTTTATCAATTGTATTAATTCCACCTGCCTCAGAGAGGGAATGGGTACAAAACTGATCAAAAACCATCTATTCTTTCACCTTGTTGAGTACATAAAGCTTTGGGGACTTCCATGCGCATGGGATTCTTCTTATTCGGAATCACATCACAAAACTGAAATCAAAGCACCGTTAAAGAACACTCAACAGAATGCTTCCACATTGATAATGCAAACGGCAAAGCGGCAGGAAGAAAAAATGCTGCTACGAGTAGCTACTTCAAAGTTCAATTTAGTGACGACAGAAAACGTTTCTGGTAATCACGTGTTCATTAACAACGATGGGGCAAGTACTATGAGATGGGTTAGGTCTTCAAACAAAACAAAATCCTATATTTCTCCCATCGTGTTGTCTTTTGTATGTCAGAATGTGCTTCCACTTTTGCAGGACTCTACCTTTGTCAAAGGATTTACTGAACATAACAGGTTTGACCAATGCACACAGCAAAATTACTTGTTTCGGAGTCACCCTTCATATCGTTCCAATGGTGGCCAACTCAACTCTGTCTGGTATGATTGGGCCTTGTTTGATGTTGAGGCATGTGAAATACCCTGCCATATTATGTGTTTTGTCGAACTCTACAATCTGAAGCAACCTTACTCATTTGTTTCTGAGTACCAAATTGCCAATGAAGGCATTTATGCAGTAGTGACCAAGTTTAAATCCACTCCAACACCAACAGCTTTGTTGTTTGTGACCAGAGGTGAAGCAGACAAAAATTCCCTGTTCTTATTTCATGTTGACAGCATACTTTCTGATGTAGCAGTTGTCCCACAACTCGATGCAATTGGTACCTTGCAATCAAACTCATATCTAGTTGTGTTGGATCGAAGGGCTTGGCGGGATGAATTCCACAAGACAATGTCTTCTTTGCCTAATGAAGAAGAGGCACTCTACTCCCAATGCACTATTGTTGAACAGGACAGCAACAATAATGATGATGCTACTAATTCAGGTGATGATAGTTCAATGACATCAAACGATGATGACGATAGTGAGGTCCTCTCTGACACATCCAATACTTAATTGTTTACCTAGTACAATATAAATAATAACTTAGTATTACTGAATCGAATGCTCCTCCGTATCGATCGTAACATATTTCTCCTACGTTTTGATTGATTGCTACTTCGTAATGATTGCACAATGGTGCAGGTAAACAACAGAAGGGAATGGAATGTCTAACTTTAAATTATTGTTTAATATTATTGTAGAGGATTAGCTGTAAGCACAGTTTTTGCCGATACATAGGCGCTCATAATATAACAGCCTTCGTATTTTGGATTTGAACAGCTATGTAATACTAATGGATTGAACAATAGAGTATTGCCTGACCTCAATGGAACTTTCACTTTATACGTGGGGAACACAAAGTAATAAATCACCTTGTCATCACTTACATGTTTCGGAGCAATAACCGTCAGCCTCGTATAGAACACATTGGCATCGATATGGCATTTTGAGAGATAATCCTTTCCAATAGAAAAGGCTGTTACGTGATGACCGATTGCATTCAGTGTTGTACGACTAACAACCTCATTCATCACATTTGTTTCAAGGTTGATCAATTTTTCCATTGGACTTAAACAAAGCTGCATTTCCTTCACAATGTGTAGGGCTGTCTGTTCAAGGTTGTCTTTTGTTGTTGGGTCCACATTCTTTTTGAAAACATACACACCATTTCCTGAATTCAATCAATTCAGTCTCATCCCAACAATAGCATATCCATTGTTGACACTGTCACATTTGGATCCTCGTCCTATTTTGGGTTTAGCTTCAACAATTTCCCCAGCAAACCTTCTTGTATTTTCTATATTTTTTTGTACCCAACCGTTGTTTTGCGAACTGTCTGGAAGCATTCGCAAAGATTCGCAATGATGGTTCTGATTCGGCGAACGCTAAAACAAACTTCTTGTTGGTACTATCCAATGACTTGAAACTGTCAATAGACACAGCCTCTGCCAATGGATATTCCTTTTCTCCAACTGTTTTCCAAGAACCCCAACTTGTTTCCATGAATTGACCTTTAAAGCCATTTTTGTGTACTGTTTTCAATGCTGTTTGCTTGACATGTTTGAGATTTGCCTTTCTATTTTTACGAGCCTTTTTTGGTTTTATCTCCGACAAGTGGTTGTAAGTTTGGTGGATTGTTGTCGATGGTGCTGCGTTTTGGAGAAAATTTGAAGTCATTCTCTGTCTACTTGTACCTTTCTGTTGTCTCATTGCTTTTTGTTCTTTTGCTCTTTCTGTAATTTGCTTTGGTGTTCTTTTGAATCCCATTGTTGTTGTTGCGGACGATGCGTTTTGATTGATTGGATGGTGGATGGATAGGATGGCGAACTTGGCAGCGCCGGTTTAGGAGGAGACGCAGGAGCGATTTGATGCAAATGATTCGTTGCCGTTGTTGCCTAGGGGTAATGCTGTCGTCCGCTTGCTGTTGCTGTAGCCGTTGTTGCTCGAGACGCAGGTGCGATTCGATGCAAATGATTCGTTGCCGTTGTTGCCTTGGGGTAATGCTGTCGTCCGCTTGCTGTTGCTGTTGTTGTTGCCGTTGTTGTTCTTGCTGCTGTTGCCAGAGGAGGATGGATCGTTCCCAGTTGCTGTTGTTGCTCTAGCTGTTGCTCTAGCTGTTGCTCTCGCTGTTGTTTTTGCTTTGCAGTTAGATCGTTCCCGGTTGCGGTTGGTTCAATCTTTACCGGTTGCAACTTGCTGCTGTGGCTCTTGCTTTGCGCTTCGGTCGTCCCCGGTTGCGGTTGGTTCGATTGCTCCCGGTTGCTGCTGTTGCTCTCGCTGTTGCTCTCGCTATGCGCTTTGATCGTTCCCGGTTGCGGTTGGCTTGATTGTTCCCGGTTGCGTCTGTTGCTCTCGCTGCCGCTTGCCGCTGTTGCTCTCGCTGTTGTTGCTCTCTGCGGTTCGACGAGTTGTTGCCATTGCCGTTGCCGACGATCCTATTCGAATACTTTATGATATAACAATTGAACAAAATTGGGTGAGTATCTATCAATGTAGAGTAAATAATAACAACAGGATAATATTATTTACATGCTAACCTACCGCGTTGCCGTGTTGCCTTCCATTTGGTGTGGCCGTGTTGCCTTCTGTTGGTTTCAATTTGGTGATTCGTGTTGCCGTTGTTTTCTTTTTCTGTTGATTTGTGCTGGCGTTGTTCCGGTTTGTGTTGCTGTTGATTTGTGTTTGTTCTTGATGGTGCCGACAATTCACAATCGTCCGATCTATTGTTCTGCTTATAGTAAGAAGACAAGGTAGAGTTAGAAAATGCATCAATATTTGGTTGGCAGAGAATCATTGTTTATCTATCTCCTCACATTGTTGTTGCTGTCTATCGTCAGTTCGCCTCGTTGTCGTCCCTGAAATATTAAGAAGAGAAGACAGCAGAGGTAGAAAATACATCATCTGTAATTTGGTTGGCAGAGCATGATCACGGACGCATTGTTTGTTCTCTATCTCACGTTGTTCTTGCTTTCGATTCCTTCCACCATTGCCTTTGATTCCTTCCACCCTCGCCGTCATTGCTGCTACCATAGATTTGAAGAGATCTTACTCCTATATCACAAAAAACTGGATCTTGATCCTGTTGATATAAATACGCAATGGATGCAGATTTGTTGCTTTCAAGACGTATATGTTTGTGTGCACCCAAACAACACTATCTATTCAGCCAATTCTCTCTTGTCCGAAGCTCTATATTGTCTTTTTTCAGCCAAGGCAGTTATTTTGGACTGAAATACCTCGAGCCTGAATTCCCTGCCTAGTGATCATTGCTGATCAGTTCAGTGGGATTCAACGTTCTCGGAAGGAGTGCCAATCGTACAAGTACGGTAAAGCAGCTCTGCTCAATGTAAGTTTGGTAAGATTATGAAGGGAAACAGTATTTTTTGCCTCGCGAAAAGAAAACAAATCACACTGTTCAATCACACTGTAAAATTACTGCAAAATCACACTGTAAAATCACTTTTTGCTGTGTGTGTGTGTGTGTGTGTGTGTGCTGTGTGTGTGAGCGAGAGATTTTTTTTTCGACGTACAGTTCGGTACAGTTCGTACGATAGAAACAAAATTACTTTTTGCTGTGTGTGTGTGTGTTCAAAAAAAAAATCGATACTTAACGTGTGAGATCTAATGCAGTAAATATAGAACAATGAAGAATGATGTGACTTTCATAATTAAGTTGATAACGTGAAGTAAATAATATCGCGCAGCGCGCAGCTTTCGAATGTAGAATAATGAAGAATAGTGCCCTTATTTTTTACTTAACGTTCTCAACTTGTGATACGGTGACATCTTTCATGTACCGGTGGTACGTACCACAGCATGTGTGACGGTGTTTACACTGGTAATGAACTTGCGTAGCTTTCTACTACAGTAGCTTTCTACTCTATTTTTATACTAGATTATTTCTTGTAACGCATTTGTGTAGCATCCTACGACAGTAGCTTTGTACACCATTTTCGTAGTAGATAATTTCTGGTAACGAATTTGTGTACAATCCTACGAGAGTAGCTTTCTACACAATTTTTGTACTATATATTTTCTGGTATTGAATTTGCGTAGATGTCTACTAGAGTAGTTTTCTCCACCATTTCACAACCATAAAGCCTTTTTTCCGTTTTTTGGAACGGCGTTCCAGAAAATGCTATTTTCGTTGATAGGCCCTCCAATACAATACTAGTTTTCTACACCAGTGTCATACCGTATAATTTCTTGTAACGAATGGCATAGATATGTATAGCAGTATCTTTCTACAGGGTTTTTGTACTAGATAATTTCCTGTAGCAAATGTATCCATTTTTTTCCATTTTTTGGAACGGCGTTCCAGAAAATGCTATTTTCGTTGATAGGCCCTCCAATACAATAGTAGTTTTCTACACCAGTGTCATACCCTATAATTTCTGTTAACGAATTGGCATAGATATGTATAGCAGTATCTTTCTACAGGGTTTTTGTACTAGATAATTTCTGGTAACAAATTTGCATAGAAATACACAGCACTTCGTTCCTACACTTTTTCACTAGCATTATCCCTTTTTTTCCGTTTTTTGGAACAGCGCTCCAAAAAATGGTTTTTCCTAGATATTGGTAAACCCCAAACACAATAGTAGCTTTGTACACCAGTGTCGTACTATAGTTCCAAAAAAAGCTCTTTTCGTATAGGGGTAAACACCCAACACCACCCCTTCTCGCCCCCCCCCCCCCATATTCTTAATTTCTACTGAACTAGCCTTTAATTTACTCATCAATTTACCGTTTTTCTGTTTTTTGTAACGGAGTTGCAGGAAACTGTTTTGGAGACCGGAAATTGACACCACTTTTTGGATGTTTTTGTTGTAGGTTTTCTTTTTCAAATCCATGTCACCATATTGTTTACCTCTTTCTCTGTGTAGTACACCAACATAGTATTTCTTGCCGGTTATTCAATGAAGGATGGAGTATAGGTATGTTGTAGTAAGCATCAGCATCGCTGCACCTTAGGTTTAAGAGACCAATGACACACTAACAGTAACGTTTCACATTGTTTTTGAGAAATGGTTTCCACTTTTCTCTCGCTACGTGAGTGGTGTACTCAGATGAAAGCTGTTTCAAGCTATCAAATCCTTTGTACATTTCATGTTTTGTCGAAATGAAGGATACCTTTATTCACACAACATTGATTCTGATTCTTTTCAAACAGTAAAAGAATTATTGATTTGTTACGTTTTTTTCTAATCAGATTGTAACAATTTCTAATCAGGTTTGACATTAGCAATGACACGTACCAACAATAACCATGGAAAGCGTCCATCCGCTTCTCATTCTAACAAGGAAGGGAACAAGGCGAAAAGTGTTAAAGTGGAAGATCCACCACCAAATACTCCTGCAAAACATGATGACAATCATCGGAAACATCGTATGTCTGTGGAAAACAATCTTAAAGCGGCACTCAGGAATGAGTCCTATGCAACCGATGAGTGGTTGAGGAATCTCAGTTTGGAGGTTACAACATGTTTCACTGCATTGACGACCAAGGTTTACCTTGTATCCAGTATTATTGAATCCAAACCAAGGCCAGATTTCAGGAAGACCACATCAACTACGTCTTGGTCAGAGAAGAAGGGTAGGGGAAAGAAAAAAAAATCAGACACCATGTTAAGTGACTTGGGACCTATTCCCCGGCAAATAGATGTGATGGTAAATTTATTTTTGTCTGAAGCTGACAACGACGTGACTGGAGTGTTGGAATTGTTGACCAGGAAGCAAATAAGTGACTGATTCAAGGACTAGGACCTGAACAATAAGTGGTTAAACTTCGAGTCGCTTTTAGGGAATGTTGAGGAAGAAATCGGTGGGGCTTCTCTGTACGGGCGTAACGCCGTGAACTACGCAATGATAAAGAAGTACATGTTATTTTACCGTGAAATCTTGGTTTGGTACATGAAGAATATACAATATCCACCAGGGCCGGACAATACGCCTGACGGTTTGTTCTTCCATACCAAATTCCAGAATGGTTCTCCACATGATTCAAAACAATATGTAAATGCCATGAAAAACTTCTTGGACTGCCTTATGGCAAATTCATCACTCTGTGTTTCATTGAGTCATAGCTACAATCAGGTGGAGTTAGACAAACATTTTAAGCTGCAGCGTATTGAATGCTTAAATTCCGTACCCACATACAGCAGGCTACAGTTGGTAGGTCAAAATGAATCTGATCATTACGTGTGCAACAAAACAATGATGAATAAAACGGAACGAAGAACAGCATTTCATGAGGCACTTCGTAAACTTTGGGTTGACTTTCAACGACAGTCGAAACGGATTTTTACAACCATATCTCTTTGTCACCTCGACATAAAACGTTTGACACACAAAGATTTCTATCAATATTTCTTACCAGAATTATTTCAGAATTCGTTCGTCTTGGGAACCACGGTCCTGTTGGGGGAGAAGTGGGTGCCTGTAGGATTTCATCGACAAGAGGACACGAGCGTTCTGAAAACCGGTCAAGTGATATTACCACTCCATTCTTCCTTGGTATTCCACAACGTCATCCACTACAAGGACACAGTTTCCAACTATTATAACATTCATTTCAAATTCAACGACGACCGTGTTACCCTATCACCATGCAAACTTGGCACCGGAAATATACGTCTGGCACCTTTCACAGATACGAAAGGAATCCTATATTTGGTGAATGAATGGTTGATTAGGAAAGTTGTCGATCCCTGCAAAAACCTTGGGGCGAACGTGGTCCATTCTTTGGAACCAGCATATATTCAGCTCATTTCTCAAGTCTTATGTGCATCAATGATTGAAGTTGACAACAATGACTCCTCCTTTGATTGTTTGATTGACAATGTTTGTAAGGTAATTGTGCCTAAAGTCTTAAAAGCCAATGACAATGGGTGTTTTGGTTATGATCATGTGATGGAAACAATTGAAGATTTGGTATTGACCGAAAGGAGATTTCTCGCAGGAGCAATGCTACCCAAATTGAGCGACGAAAATGTTGCCTATTCTCAAAGAATGGATTGATTGTACATTTACCCTACGGTTGGGGTTTTGAGTACGACACAGTTTGCCCATGGAAACTTTGAAGATACACCGGAACAACTTGTAACTGGCATTTTGGAACTGTCGGGTTTGGATGACAAACATAAAAATGAAACTTGTGTTACAAGGTTCCTTCAATACGATGTTAACTCACAACAAGAGGTGCACCAACGAATTTTTATGGAACACATTACATACGTGTTTTGTGAGATATTTGTAATTGACCCACAAGTCAACGAACGTTATACTTGGTTGAAGAACTAATTCTCGACAGCTACCTTTCAGAAGTGGGTACCATATTTACACCGCTGATAGAAAAACTTGCCGGATACTTGTTGGAAAGGTCAGATGATATATTGTCGGCCAACATTCTAGTTGAGTTTCTGGACAATAACGTGGTCAACAATTATGGAAAGGGAACGGGAGAATTGAATCCTGAGTTCAAACATCTCCAAGGTTGTGACTTTGTTTTTCACAAACGATCTGACTTTGAAACTTGGGATTGCTTCAAAACATCAATCGGTGATATAAAAAAATTCAACGAATCCCAAAATGGTTATCAGGTAGGATGGGTTATGTTCACTTTCAATACTACAAATCATTCCAAGAGTGGATTCATCCCACCATGGGTGGTTGAAGATCGATCGCAAAATAATACTAACCATCCCCACACCGGAACAAATAAAGAACGTGGATCACCAGATACCGGTGCAAGTTTGACAAATTATCTCAACCATCAGGAATTGACAAACCTAAGGGGAATTCAGACAATGCTGGTAACGGTGACGATAAAAAGGGGGGGAGGAAATAACGAACATGGATCAACGGATACCGGCAATAATTCGTGTAAATCAAACCAATCTACACAGTCTCAAAATGGTGACAAGGCTAAAGTTTCCAACGTATCCTTGACGGACTAAAGTAGTGAAATGAATGAACAAGATGACATCAATGAAAGTGAAGAAGAGGTTCCACATTGGACAATCCCCCTAATAAGGTGCCAAGTAACACTTACAAAATTCCCTTTGAGAACTGAAGGTACCCCGTATTCATACGTTTGCGCCCGTCATAACCTCAATGTTTTGTTGAAAGAAAAGGATCCAGAGATAATGTATCCAATTTACGAAATCAATGAACAAGTTTGTCACGCTGATGGTGGACAATTCCCCGTTCCAATTGGAGAGGTTAGTGGGTACTCATTCCAAGAATTCATGAATTATGATGCATGCCCTGGTTACAATATTCTTTTCCGCAAAGGTAAGGTGGATCAGGTTTGCCACTGGTACCCGCACTTTCGTGTATCACCTCTGAACAAAACCAATTCTAGTATCATTAAAAGAGTATTGGATTTAGTACAATGTTACAGAAAGGACCGTGGGAATTGTGGTAAGGTGCTGCGACGTAATCCAAAGGCGGTTACACAGGACTCTATTGTCACCAACAATGACTCATCTGGCAAAGGAGATTGTTTGCTGGACGATGTAGTAGAACTCTAGTATGAATAACATTTATAACGGTATCACATTAAATAGATATAGTACGAGTGCGAGTGTAGAACCAAAATAGTACACATTGTTTTCTGTATTGTGCTTTTGCAATACTAGTATTCTGACAAACGATGCATACTCATTGACAAATCACAAAAAATGTCAAGGAGTGGAAATTGTGATTGAACATTAGCAATACAGGGCACAAAGTGACTTATTGGGTAATGACTCCCATATTACTATCCTGTCCAATCAATCCATGAATACATTTATCATTACTCATCCAACACATATTAGGAAGAACTTTTCCACAAAGACTGCTGGAAATGTTGTCGTTTGTCTCTCCAAATGGCACAAAACAGGTTATTTTGGGTGCATTTACATGTTGGTGCAATTCCAGTGCGCATAGTGACTTATTGGATAATGACTCCCATAGTATCAGGTCCGTTCCATGAATACATTTCTAACAAGTCATCAAATGCATATTTGGAAGAACTTTTCCCACCACAATGCTGGAGATGTTGTGGTTTGTCTTTCCAAGTGGCACAAAAGAGGGTATTTTTGGTCTTCTTCTCCACATTGGGTTCATATTAACCAACAAATGGTTGTTAACGTAAGAAAGAATCATAAGTCATAATTACTAGACTACTACAATCAATGTATTACTTTAAGCTTTTCATATTATTCTAGTATTACATGTTCTACTACTGGTACTACTACCAGTAGTAATACAAGTACCACATAAACAGTACACACTACTAGTTCGCAATCAAAAATTCCAAAATCAGATAATTTGTGTAATAGAACCATGAATATTGTTCCTGTTATGGATAAGATGAATCATGAAAGAAACAGAAGTGAGTTATCTGTCGTGGTTTGGGTGTCACCACCTAATTAGTAGTGCATTTGGGTACTGGATTTAGAGGAAAAATACACACTAATTTGCAATTAAAAATTCCAAAATCAGATATTTTGTGTGATTGAACCATGAATATTGTTCCTGTTATGGATAAGATGAATCATGAAAGAAACAGAAGTGAGTTATCTGTCGTGGTTTGGGTGTCACCACCTAATTAGTAGTGCATTTGGGTACTGGATTTAGAGGAAAAATACACACTAATTTGCAATTTAAAAATTCCAAAATCAGATATTTTGTGTGATTGAACCATGAATATTGTTCCTGTTAGTATGGATAAGATGAATAATGAAAGAAACAGAAGTGAGTTATCTGTCGTGGTTTGGGTGTCACCACCTAATTAGTGCATTTGGGTACTGGATTTAGAGGAAAAATACACACTAATTTGCAATTTAAAAATTCCAAAATCAGATATTTTGTGTGATTGAACCATGAATATTGTTCCTGTTAGTATGGATAAGATGAATCATGAAAGAAACAGAAGTGAGTTATCTGTCGTGGTTTGGGTGTCACCACCTAATTAGTGCATTTGGGTACTGGATTTAGAGGAAAAATACACACTAATTTGCAATTTAAAAATTCCAAAATCAGATATTTTGTGTGATTGAACCATGAATATTGTTCCTGTTAGTATGGATAAGATGAATAATGAAAGAAACAGAAGTGAGTTATCTGTCGTGGTTTGGGTGTCACCACCTAATTAGTAGTGCATTTGGGTACTGGATTTAGAGGAAAAATACACACTAATTTGCAATTAAAAATTCCAAAATCAGATATTTTGTGTGATTGAACCATGAATATTGTTCCTGTTAGTATGGATAAGATGAATCATGAAAGAAACAGAAGTGAGTTATCTGTCGTGGTTTGGGTGTCACCACCTAATTAGTGCATTTGGGTACTGGATTTAGAGGAAAAATACACACTAATTTGCAATTTAAAAATTCCAAAATCAGATATTTTGTGTGATTGAACCATGAATATTGTTCCTGTTAGTATGGATAAGATGAATAATGAAAGAAACAGAAGTGAGTTATCTGTCGTGGTTTGGGTGTCACCACCTAATTAGTGCATTTGGGTACTGGATTTAGAGGAAAAATACACACTAATTTGCAATTTAAAAATTCCAAAATCAGATATTTTGTGTGATTGAACCATGAATATTGTTCCTGTTAGTATGGATAAGATGAATAATGAAAGAAACAGAAGTGAGTTATCTGTCGTGGTTTGGGTGTCACCACCTAATTAGTGCATTGGGATACTGGATTTGGAGGAAAAATGACCAGCGACCAAAATTATTAAAAAAATCATACAGACTAAAGTATCAGCCTCAGAATTGTCAATATGGTTTCATACTCTACCCAATCCATAGAATGAGCAGTATTCATCCTTAAATTGCAGCAAATGACAAACTTTTGCACTAAAAAACTTATTAGCAATCACTATTTAGGTTAGTTCATACAAAAATGAAGAAATACTACTAGTAGGAACAAAAACTAATGAGGAAATTACTACCTCTGCACCGTTCTACGGAGGAGTCAAACCACCAGACACAGTGACTTCAATATAACCCAATCCTTGTGAGATCACGAAATTTACACCACTTAAGCGCGGTAAGAATTATTCCTTAACAGTTTACAACGAGTAATTGTACAAAAATGCCGGAGTATTTGCCCAACGTCAAACATTATTAGAAGTAAGAGGTAAATGGAGAACACAACACCACAATCAGCGTACAAGAGGAAGGTTTTGAAGCCTATGTATCTTTTGGATTCTGTGGAGTACTGTGCAAGAAGGAATGAGCTAAATGATGGTGACAAAAATAACGAGTGGAATCCATTCTTATATCATTTTGAAACTGGGTTTGATGCGCTATGTGCTGAAAATGGCAACTTGGTACTCACAATACTTAATGGATGCAACAAGATCAACAACATGAGAGAAAGACTCAACAGCCCAAAAGGGCATTTCGATGAAGAAGAAGCTTTAGAAATTTGGGAACAATACTTGAAGTATGTAACTGAGGACATATTTCCTTTCTATGAGGAAGGCAACACTGGTTGCGTTGACCACTTGTGGGCTTTGGGTGTCATTATGGCATACGTTTTATGCGGTTATCCTGCATTGAAAGGAACGGAGGACATAGTACAGTGCTACAACAACATGGGTATTGGACGACCAGTACAATCCGGAGACGGAGAGAGGCACAAACTGAATGGTCATACTTTTCCACGAAAGCAATGGTGTAACCTGACGCCGGAAGCCAGAAAACACATAAAGCAATGCACACATTTTCACCCGGGTAACCAGCCCTGTCTGACAAGCCTTTGGTTCAACAAGTGGCGCACAATGACTGAAGAGGCAATCATTGAAAAGTACCGTATAATGTACATAGAAGAAACCAATGACAGAAAGGAACAAAACAAAGAAACGGAGAAAAAAAAGATTAAAGACAATTGGAATTTGTTCATGAAGAAAGCGACAAAACAGTCTAAGAGGAAAAAACGGAAACTAAAACAATCAGCAAACAAAGACAAAAGGGAGGACAAAGATGGAAACGAGAGAAACATTACGCACTGGCTACAACTTTACAAAAAACGTTGGAATTCACCGGAAGATTTAGAGGAGTACAATAACTATCCCGTTCCTTGTGGTGCATGGGGACGCGTGAAACACTAACCATGCAACTCTGTAAGGATTACAATCCAAAAATAAAGAGAATAATCAATGAGGTATTCGGTAAAAATTAAGTAACAAAAAAATTGAACGATGATAAAGTAAAATTACAAAAAAAACAAAAAATCGAATTACCTGCAACGCCGTTGCAGAAAATGAAAAAACAATAAATACGAGAACATGACGATGTGTACAGAGGAGTGATAGGATGGGGAACATCAAAATAAATTGTTATCGTAGAATCTAGTACGGTAGTACTAGTTGTTTTGAAATTAGTAGCGGATGTAGGGAAAAAATGGCGCGGCTAGGCCGACAGTTCTTTTTGGTTGGCCCGCGCTCACAAGCCTGCTTCCACAAAGAGAAATGTAATGAAAATTGCTGAATTAATACAATCGATGCAAAAACAAGGCATCATAAAAATTCACAAAATTGCCAAAAACACCGACGATTGAAAAAATATAAATACAAGATGCCGAAACAAAAATGGTCCAACCTACCCAAGGCAAAAATAAAACGTCTCCAAGAAAAGAAAATAGAAGCAATGGCAAACGCAGCCAGGGAGGGAGACACTAGAGAAAACACCAAAAATATAAGCATTACCACCATGTCCACCAAGAAGAACACAACAATTGCAACAACACAAGAAGGCACCACCGCGGCGGAAATAGAGACACCACTAAAAAGAACAGCTGAAAACATTAGCATGATGGACAGCGACAGTGAAAGTGAAAGTGACAGTGACAGTGATTCAAGTTTGGTTAGTGAAAGCAATGATGGGAGCTCTAACAAGAATAAGGATAATAGTGAAAATATCAAAGAGACAAGAAAAAAAAACTACTGAGGGCAGACAACAGAAAAAGAACAACGTAACCCGAGCGGTGGAAATACTAACAGAACTAGCAAATAAGAATCCAGATCAACTAGAGAAGATACTGACAATGGTGAGTGATCTAAAGAGGATGCTGCAAAAACTACCAACACGGTTCCATTGAAAACAGTGGGGAGCAGCGATGGCGTTGATAAAGTGAGTATGTTGATTTATGGAAGTATACATAGTATGAAAACGGGTACTATGAAACTATTGAAAACACGTAAAGATACAATTGAAGGACAGGTGAGAGCCTATGTGAAGAAGGAATGGTATGGTGGCATGAAATTTCTGACAACAAACAAACTCTCCAAAAAAATAATGGTGCAAGGAATCGATGCATGTGTAATCTCCGTTCGAAAAAATATGCCCGTTAAGGAATTCTGGGACTATTTTGATAATGCAGTACCAAAAGCCCTGACAAAATTGAGGCGCAATAATCAAACATTGGCAAGAAAAAATTGATTTGGTAAGTGACAGCGTAATGGTTGAATCGTTCAGAAATTCTGGTGCTTTGGACGTTCTTCCATATTATTGGAATACTAAATCAAGCGTGAATTTACGTACGCGCAAAATCGCCTTAACGTACGCGATACGAAACGTACGATTTACGTACACGCGATACGAAACATACAATTTACGTACACGCGATACAAAACATATGATTCCAAGATGAGCGCGATAAGTAAAAGTGAGACGCGACCAATGTGATGAGTACCATAAGTAAATTATACATAAGCGCTGGTGAGTATCTAGCGATACTTAAAGCACTGAACAGAGGTACACAATATGGGTATCAAACTCTTGATGCGCGTATCTCCACACAAAGAAACAACAAATTAGTAAATGGGAGATCAATATGGTCCAGAAACAATCCGATCATAATCTTATCGATAACTCTTTCCAACACCGTAAAATAACGAATAAACGTAAATACTGAAAGTAAATTAACCAACCGTCGCCTTACAGCTTTGGTCTTATTAGTTATCGATAAGATTAACACACCCCAATGCCAGAGGGAACACAAACCAAAGGAATCCACAGCCCCACAACAAGAGGTGTTACCCCTGACACAAGTATCGACAATTCCAGGAACATAGGCTCCACCGCAATCTGTAATCTGAGAGACCAACTGGAAGAGCTTGAACTGTACAACCGGGATATACTCGAGTACACTGAAGAACAAAACACGCAGCAAACACGACCCCATCACACTACACAGAGTAGACGAGGATTGGAAGAAATACCGGGACACGATGGATGGTGGATTCACCCAATACAAAAAGTTCTGGGGGCAACGCCTGAAGGAGCTGTACAGCAGTTACCACACCAATACGTCTACAGCAAACCTAGCGGATATTCAGGCTGATCAACGCTTCACAGAGCTCAAAAACAAACAACGTGATCTGGCCAACGTGTGTCAGGAAATCTACTCCCAAGTCACTGAAACAGCAACTGCGGCATCAACTATGACAATGTCCAACCAATGGGAAACCGCGATGGCTGTCCTCCAAGCCGATGTAAATCACCTCAAGTCGGCCGACGCAAGCCACACTGACGCACGCCAACCAATACTTCAGGAGTGGAAGCAATACAAATATTACTGCCACTCGTGTGGCGTGAATCTCACCCACGACGGCCGGAATTGTTACAGGCGACGCAACAAGGGCAATCGCCAGGAAGGCGCCACCTACGACAATCAGATGGGTGGAGCCACCAGGAACACAGACCGGTGGTTGAAGTGGAATGCTCCCAACCCCAACAGAAGCGGCCGGACCATGATTGTTGATACGCCCTTGCAATCTTGACGGTGTGGGAGGGAACACAAAAGTAGCGTACATAAAGAACCTAGTAATCATGATTCACAGTTACTTAGTATCCTACGTGATCCCTCGCGTGATATCCTACCTCGACCGCCACGTACGGTTACCTTTGCACAAGACGTCACTTTCCATATCAGGGCCTCCCCGGGTTATGGGGCCCTGGATTTGGCGGCAACAGACCACTTTGTCCCATCTTCATACCAAGGGGGGGCACATCAAGAGACGCCGGGGGCGCTGACCGTAGGTTGTGCAAATGGGAGCAAGATGCTCTCCACAGCAACAGACCTGTTAGACCTACCCCGGCTCCCCCTCCAGGCACGCAGGTGTCACAAATTTGATGAAGTGGAACTTCCATTAGTCTCGGTGCCTAAACTATGCAGTACCAGGTGCCACGTAGAGTTCTCTAAGGACGACGTGACCGTTATCGGCCCCACCCAACAAGTCATACTCACCGGTCAACGTGACCCCCTAAGGAATCTATACATGGTTCCCCTCCATCAGCCCGACCCACCAAAGGGGACGGCTAAATCTCCAAGGGTGACAGACCCCCCCCCCCCCCCCCCCCGCAAAACAGAAACACAAACAGCGCAACCAGCGCCGACCAACACGATACCAAAACCAAAGCCGCCGCAACCAGCGCCAACCAAAACAATAACGAAAACGAATATTCAATACACACGGGGGCAGGGGCATACCAGATTCAAGCCATCCCCAAGCTGATCCGATTCTACCATGCAGCAGCAGGATATCCCACTAAAAAGACATGGATCCGCGCCATCGAGCGCAGCTCATTTGCCACATGGCCGGGCCTCACCATACAACGGGTCAACCGATACCTTCCACTCACAGAAGAAATGACTATGGGGCACCTACAAATGGTCCGGCAAGGCATCTAAAGCACGCGCAAGCAAAAGAACCCAAAGGACAAGCCAACGTCCAATACAGAGCCACCCCGGCGCGTCGACCGAAAGAAGATACATAACGTCTGCGTAGACATAGTTGCCACGAATGAAATGCAACCAACCAACCAACCACGCAGAGCCACGCGCCAGAGACGAACCAAAGGAACTCATTGCGTGGGACCTACCGGGGAGATACCCAGTCACGTCACGCCGTGGACATCAGTACGTATTCCTCATGTACGACTACGATTCCAATTACATTGACGTGGAACCCATCCAGTCACGCAAGAGTGAAGACCTCCTACAGGGATTCACGGCATGTTACGCGCGGATGAAAGAGGACAACGTGAGTGCAAAAATAGTACGTATGCTGGACAACGAAACCTCCAAGGAACTAATCGCATACATCACAAAGAACAACCTTGATTACCAACTAGCATCACCCGGGGACCATCGTCTCAACCACGCAGAAAGGGCCATACAGACATTCAAGAACCATTTTATAGCGGGATTGAATGGGGTGGATGACCAGTTCCCGGTGGACGATTGGGACCTACTGATCCCACAGGCCCTCGTTACCCCCAACTTGCTACGCGCTTCATGTACCCAGCCGGAACTATCGGCATATGAGCTCAGACGTGGGATCTATGACTACAACAAACACCCCCTCGCCCCTATGGGCTGCCAGGTGATTATTCACGACAGAGCTCAAGAACGCGGCGCATGGCAGGACCATGGGACAAGGGGTTACTACATTGGACTGGCCTTAAAGCACTACAGGAATTACACATGCGTCGGGGAGGCCAGCCGCGCCAACAGAATCAGCAACACGGTGGCGTTTTTTCCCCAAGACTGAGATGCCACATACCTCCTCTACAGACTGACTGCTCATGATCCTCCAAGACCTAAAGGAAGTTGCTAGTAAACCCCATCCGCCAATCCCTTATATGGAACAGGGAACCCAAGTGAACGAGGCCCTTCGGAGTATACGAGAGCTTTTGCATATAGGTACACGACAAAAACGAAATGGGCCCAATGTCACACTTAGTGATACAGCCAAAAACACACGCGAACCTCCAAGGGTGTCAAACGGGCCCGGTACAAAATCAATCGATGAGCCAGTGAATGCATGAGAACCTCCAAGGGTGTCGCCTACACAACAACGCAGCGCCCGCCGGGGACACCCCTGGGCCGTGGGCACAATCATTAGGAAGAAGTTCAACTCAGGGTGGTATGAAGGTGAAGTCGTAAGCTATGATCAGACCAACCAATACTACAGAGTAAGATTCACCGATGGGGACATTGCCGACTACACACATGGTGAAGTGTCTCGATACTATAAATCCGACCAATACTACTCAAAACCCAAGGTTAAACCCAAGGCACTAATGGGGAGTTACCCGCGTGATCCGGTTCATTTTCCCAGTACCAAAACAGGCCCTACAAACAAACGATTTAACATATAGGCCCCAGCTAGCATGTGGGGGGTCCATATGGGATGATGACTTGAACAAGTGGGCAGCATACCGCAATCTAATCAAGCACCCCAAAGCACAGATACAAGAATTATGGCTCAAGTCAGGTGAAGACGAGTTCGGCCGCCTATTTCAAGGGTTCCAACCCAACGGGGTGGAGGGGATGGATGTATTGGATTGGATCGATAGACATGCAGTGCCAGTACATAAGAAGGTCACTTATCCTCGATACACAGTAGCCATACGCCCAAGGAAATCCGATCCCTACAGAACGCGAATCACAGCAGGAGGTGACCAACTGGAGTACCATGGTGACATGTCCACCCGAACCGCAAGTATGGAAACCATAAAAACCCATTGGAACAGCGTAGTATCCACCCCAGGGGCCAGGTACTGTACCGGCGACATTTCTAACATGTACTTATGTTCCTCACTCAATGAAACCCGAATTCGTAAAATTCAGATGGGACATGATCCCCCCCGCATCAGGGCGATTTACAGCCTAGAGGGGCTCAAACGAGGCGACTACGTCTATGCCAGGATCAAAAAGGCGTGGTATGGACTCAAGCAAAGCGGCAAAATTGCACATGATGACTTAGTAGAGCACCTACAATCATATGGATATCGAAAGGCACCCCACACCGAGGGGCTATTCCTCCATGACGAGAGGGACATAAGTTTCACCCTAGTCGTGGATGACTTTGGGATCAAATACGTCAATCAGGAAGACGTGGATCATCTAGTCGCGGCGGTCGGGACCAAATACACCTTCAAGGTTGACTGGACCGGAAAACAATACATGGGGGTCCACCTACGTTGGGACTACGTCAAACGCGAGGTCCAATTGTCCATGGATGGTTACGTGGAACAAGCCTTGAAGGAATTTGAACACGTGCAGCCCTCACGTACGTACGCGGGACCATCACGAGCTGACGTGCCCCCGTACGGCATGAACATTCAATACACAAAACTTGAAGATACGACCACGCTAACCGACAAAGAGATAAAATTCATACAACAAGTTACCAGTAAATTTCTATTCTACGCACGGGCAATCGACAACACGATGTTACACGCACTCAACGATATTGCATCAGCCAAGAACAACCAAACTGCGTTAACTGCCACAAAATATTTCCTCAACTACGCAGCATGCAACCCTGACGCCACCATCATTTACTGGGCCAGTGACATGATTCTCTTCGTTGACAGTGACGCAGCATACCTAGTGTGTCCGGGCGCCAAGAGCCGAGCAGGCGGGTACCATTTTCTTGGAGACACCAAAAACAATACCTTCAATGGACCGATCCTAGTGTTAGCCAAGGTCATCAAAAATGTGATGGCATCCGCAGCAGAGGCCGAAGTTGCATCATTATTCCTGAATGCGTGGGAAGCGTTACCCATCCGACAATGTCTGATTGAACTAGGCCACCCACAACCGGCCACTCCACTGAAAACCGACAATAATACAGCAGAGGGTATACTCAACAGCACAATCAAACAAAAGAGGTCCAAAGCCATTGATATGCGATTCTATTGGTTAAAAGACAGGGCTCAACAAGGGCAATTCAATATTTTCTGGGAACCGGGAAAACATAATCTGGCTGATTACCCCACCAAGCACCATCCGGGAAGCCACCATAAAAAGGTAAGACCGATATATCTCTATGAACCAGATAGTCCAAGGACCGTCCAAAGGTGTATTGGAATACTAAATCAAGCGTGAATTTACGTACGCGCAAAATCGCCTTAACGTACGCGATACGAAACGTACGATTTACGTACACGCGATACGAAACATACAATTTACGTACACGCGATACAAAACATATGATTCCAAGATGAGCGCGATAAGTAAAAGTGAGACGCGACCAATGTGATGAGTACCATAAGTAAATTATACATAAGCGCTGGTGAGTATCTAGCGATACTTAAAGCACTGAACAGAGGTACACAATATGGGTATCAAACTCTTGATGCGCGTATCTCCACACAAAGAAACGACAAATTAGTAAATGGGAGATCAATATGGTCCAGAAACAATCCGATCATAATCTTATCGATAACTCTTTCCAACACCGTAAAATAACGAATAAACGTAAATACTGAAAGTAAATTAACCAACCGTCGCCTTACAGCTTTGGTCTTATTACATATGTGCCTACGACCGACGTACAACTAACCCCGCCATACTATGATATCATACTGCCATTTGTTGTCATCACCGCAGCTGATAGTGAAATGGCAAAAGTGCCGGCATCATTCCCTGGTACTGTAGCTCTAAATACGGACTCGGTGGAAATTCTGGCAAACGAGACCCGGCGATACGGAAATGCGGATAATGAAGAATTTTATTATTTTGTGACAAGAATCCTGTCTGCCGTTAATCCGGGAAAGACAAACTTTAAGCTGAGGAGAGCAAAGGATCTTATTAGTACCATCTTCACTGTTACGGATGAGGCTTTCGCCCTAATGATAATTGACAATGAGTACAGCAATTGGGAAAAACAGAGGCAAATGAAACTTGATGGAACATACATGACACAAAGAACGAAAAAATACATGAAAAAAAATATTGCAATTCAAAAAGTGGAAGTGCAGATGGATGGGACAAAGAAGGACGGCGAATGTTCACTAAATTGTGCAAGAAGGTACAAACGTTACGAGAAGATCCGGAAACGGGTAAAAATTTGGAGAAAATGATGCTAGAAAGATTCAACTCAGAAAGCAATCCTACCAAGACTGTGTCAAAAGATGGTGGCACTGTTGCGAGTAGTCTTGTTGAGGAGGAAAATGAGGATGACAACTATATTGATCCTGCATTGATGCAATTGCTTGACAAAATGGAGGAAGTATAGGCATTGTTTTCAGAATCGTTACTGTTCATTGTGTCAGTCCATTCACTAATTTGACGACAACGCGGGTAGGTTCACACCTACGTTAGTACGACACAGGTAAATCTTCGGGGCGAGTGATTAGGGTAAAAGGTACATATCTTACATACATTGCATACCATGGTTGCAAATAGTAGATTGTGTGACAAAAATGATTCAATTGTACAAAAAGAAGTACTCATACCTATCATACATATTTTGCATATGATACTACTAGGCAAATTCTTCACCCAAATAATTCAACTGTAGTGGTAGGTAGTCGCAAGCGATGATATTCAATTTTAAGGGTCGTGTGTCGCGAGCACAAATATTAAATTATCAGGGTAGTGTGTCGAGAGCACTAATGTTCAATTCTACTGGTTGTGTGTCGCAAGCATAGGAGATACATTTTAAAGGGTACTGTGTCACAAGCCCAATTATTAAACTATAGGGGTAATGTGTCATGAGCAACGGAGATAAATTTTAAGGGTGATGTGCCGCGAGCACTAATGTTCAATTATACTGGTTGTGAGTCATGGCCTTGCGTATTTAATTTTAGTAGGTGTGATTCGCGAACGTACGGGTAGTTTATATTAAAAATTAATAATTATTATTCATGACCCAAGGAAAAAAATAATCGCGAACCAGGGGTTAAGAGTTAGAAAAATGAGCATGATACGAAGCTACCAAATCACAGGGGGGGCTTGGTTGTGAGTCATGACCTTGCGTATTTAATTTTAGTAGTTGTAATTCGCGAACGTACGGGTAGGTTTTATTAAAAATTAATAATAATTATTCATGACCCAAGGAAAAAAATAATCGCGAACCAGGGATTGAGAGTTGGAAAATTGGGCATGATACGAAGCTACTGAATCACAGGGGGGGGCTCGTGTTAAAATTACACACAAGCAAGGGTTGCGAAAGTACCTTGCGACGAAAAAAAAGGGTCGCGGGACAGTTATCGGACGTATTAGAGTTAGAGTTAGAATGAACCCAAATGGAGCCGAACCGAGCTGATTTCACTAGTAGTGAAGGGGTAGAAGGACATTGCCCTGTTAAGTCAGCTCGAAAGAAAAGAACGTGTTCTTTTGTCGCGATCCGTGTCGTGATCCTTGAAGTTGAATTGCTGATTCTTGGAGAGACACGTCATACTGTTGTTGAGTTTCCTTTGCACTTCTACGGCTGTTTGAAGTCGATCGAACGAGCGCGCGCAACTGAATGAATGAGACACGAATGAGGCACGAATGAGACACGAGTGAATGAATGAGACGCGAATGAAAGAATAAATGAGTCTCGTGATCGATCGTACGAGTCATCTTGCTTCTACAGGAAAGGACTAACATGATTGGAGATGGGAATGGAAGTGGGAATGAGAGTTTACCACTTACCGGTTCCGGTTCTCCTTCTTACTAAAAATAGGGCCTTATGTACCAGATCTACCGGGCACAAGGTAATCTCTACAGCCCATTGGTACAAAGGACACGTGCAGAGCATCGGAGTATTAGCGGGCCGATGCGATTATTAGTGATTTAGTGTGTGCATTGGAGTATTAGCGGGCCAATGCACCAACATAGTGAATTTTAGTAACAGAGCAATTTCTGCTCACTTTTTCAAGTAACGATTTTCATGTAATAACCAAACAAGTTAGAAAACCACATACATACCGACTGTTTCACCTCCATTTTCAGAGCCCTCCAAACATTCTTCGAAGAATTACGGAGCGCTCCCGAGGATTGGAACTTGGTCGAAGAAGAAAGAGAACATTTTCTTATTCTACAGCAGGCTGACTAATCATCGGAGTCAGCGATTTACTTTTCATCCGCACCTTTCTTCAGCGGAACTTTCTACAGTTACTTTTCATCCGCACGTCTTCAGCGGAATCTTTCTTTTTTTGTCCACCAAGATTGGACCGACATTTCTCAACAGCAGGATTGGTATCGACACACCAGATTCGATTGGGCCAATTACATATTCTTTTCTTTCTGTCGGAATAGGAGTACGACAATTTACGGACCAATTATTCGCCACACCAGAAGCGATAGGACCGATTTTACAAGGAGCCGATTATTCGCCACACCAGAACCGACAGAAGCCGATTATTCGCCACACCAGAAGCGATAGGACCGATTTTTACAAGGCGCCGATTATCGCCACACCAGAAGCGATTGGGCCGATTACATATTTTTATTTTTCTGTCGACGAGCAAGAATACGACAATTTACTTCGGCTCGGCATACGACAATTTACTTCGGCTCGGCACACGACAATTTACTTCGGATCGAGCATACAACAATTTACTTACAGCTGAATGGAGGAGGATCAACCCACCCGGCACCAAGAGATAGAGATCGCCTTTTCTGAAGAATCGCCATCAGAAGAGAGCAGTGTACTGTCAAGTTCAGAGAGTAGCGGCACAAGCATTGGAAGCGCAAGCAGCAGGAGTGTCCACACGAAGGATCCAAGCACGACAAAGTACAAATACAAGATGGTGGAGTATACTGATAATCAAGTGCCCACATTGGCAAAGGGGGATGAGAAGCAATTCGAGAGATGGTACATCCAATTTGAAGCATTTGCAGATAACAAGAAGTACCGTGACATGTTGTCTACCAAGCCACACAAGGACCTACCTCCCGAAGGAGAGCTTACGCCCCGGGAGGATATGAGTGCTGCACAGAAGAAGGCCTACCGGTACCACAACAAAGCACTGAATGATCTGTACAGGGCTTTCGCCGACAACAGGACAGCCCTCGCCATCATGGAGAAGTCCAAGATTGATAGGGGGGGTACGGCCGAACAGAATGCAAAGCTCAGGAAACAGTGGCCCCGAGGGAGAGTACATCGGGTGATTGAGGAGCTCATGAGGGAATACAGATTAATGAACCAGTCCCGCGACCAACAACAATTGGACATTGACCTAAGGAGCCTAAAGTTGACCATTGGCGCCTCTCCACAGGATTTGGTTGAGGACATCTATGACTTACAGAGGCAATACCAATACAAATCCGTTCAACCCACTATGGCACAGCTTATTGTGGCCTACAAAAATGCCCTCCCGGGGTACCTATTGATGCAGCTTACACCCTTCATTGATTTGCTGCAAGCGAATGGAACCGCTGAATTGGAGTTTTGGGAAGCACTCAATGTTCAAGCCAAAAGTTTATATGAATCAGCTCGGCGTATCCAAAGCAGGGGAGGTAAAGGCCAAGAAATGAGTTTGTTTGGTGCTGAAACGACCGATTTTGCTGATCCCAGAGACAAGTGGTCCACCAACGCAGTTTGTTATTGGTGCAAAGAACAAGGCCATAAAGCCTACAATTGTCCCAAACGCGCGGCAAGCACACGTGCCGAAGATGGTGGCAACAACAATGGCCACAATGGAAGCAACAGTAGCCGCAATAACAACAACAACAACAATCGGAGCAGCAACAACGGCAACAATGGCAACCGTGGCAATAGCAATGGCAACAGCAATGGCAACAGCAATGGCAACGGCAATCGAAACAACAGGAATGGCTCCAGGGGCCGACGTCGCAAGTGTGGACTTTGTGGTGGCAATCATGGGACATCTGTTTGTTTTGAAGACGAGAAGAATGCATCCAGACGCCCAAACGGTTGGAAATCCAAGTTGAAGGATGTACAAGGAGCAACAATTGACTATGACTTCTGTCTCTCAGCAATGCAAACCTCTACCAC
This sequence comes from Pseudo-nitzschia multiseries, assembly GCA_037355745.1. Taxonomy (NCBI): domain Eukaryota; phylum Bacillariophyta; class Bacillariophyceae; order Bacillariales; family Bacillariaceae; genus Pseudo-nitzschia; species Pseudo-nitzschia multiseries. Next base: position 6,946,432 of record CM074783.1, read on the forward strand.
TTCACTCCAACTGCTCAATGCCCAGAAGCGGGCCACCAAAGGCGAGGCAGCGCCCGAAGGATTTGACCTCCTATATGATGACAATGTTTTTGTTTTTGATACCGGTGCAACCAGCCACAGTTCCAACAGTCTCCGATGTGCCACCAATTTGAGAGCTAGTGGTGCCACCATTACCACTCAAAGTGGAGATGAATTGAAGGGCTGCCAAGTTGGCGACATTTCCTGTCAGAAGATTGATAAGGATGGAAACATGGAGTTCCAAACGCAGTTGCAGGGGGTGAATTTCAACCCAAATTTTGCATTCAACCTGTTCTCAGCCAACTTGGCTCTGCAGAATGGTTGGATCGCCACCGGGAGTGACAAGACCGGATGGTCACTCAGGAAAGGGAATCACCAAGTAAATTTCGATATTCAGATCCCCACATACACGAGCTGTGTGTGGGTTGGCTATTTTGATCGGATTGCACACCCCACAGACAACATTGAAATCAATGCAGCGACTGCTACGACTACCACCGATGAAGGAACCAAGATGAACATCAACAAAGCCCACCGACTTCTGGGACACATGGATGAGAACAGGACGCGTCGGACGGCTGAGACGCTTGGTTGGACCATTACTCGAGGTCCCCTGCTCCCATGTGAAGACTGTGCCAAAGCCAAAGCAAAGAGGAAAGTGCTCCCTACTGAAAGTGAGCATGTTGCTGCTACAAAGCCTGGAGAACGACTCTTTGTGGATATGTCCTCAGTGAAGGCACCCAAAGCTGCCAAAAGCAACAAGCTGACCGCTCCATTTATTACCAAGCCCCATTTTCGAATGATTGTTGACGAGTATTCCACATGCCGATTTGTCAATTTCTTTGCCACCAAGGATGGCATGGTTGAACCAACTTGCGCCTTGCTCAACCAATGGAGATCCAAAGGACAACAGCTCAAGCAAATTCGATGTGATAAGGCCGGAGAAAACACAGCCCTTGAAGCTCGATTGGCCTCCGCAGATTGGAAATTTTCTTGCAAGTTCGAGTATACCTCAGTGGATACTCCACAGCAGAATAGCTTGGTCGAAACAGCCATCTACCGATCAGTCTGTCGCGCCATGGCTCTTTGCTCTCAAGCCAACGTCCCTAGGGAGTACCGGTTTAGATTCTTCCCCTTGGCAATGAGATGTGGTGTTCAGTTGGACTGGTTGGAGGCTGTCACTGTGAATGGCACTACTATGCCCAAGATCCAACATTTCTCTGGAAAGGTCCCTGCATTTAGTGCCCATCTGCGAACCTTTGGCGAGGCTGGAGTAGTACGAGTCAAACGTTCCACAAGTCCCAAACTCAATTATCGCGGGAACCCAGCTTTCTTTGCTGGCTATTGCACTGACCGGCCTGGAGACTGCTATGTGATGTACGACCCCTTGAAGAACACCTTTACAGTTACCCGCGATATCTACTGGTTGAAGCGTATGTATTTTCCACCCACAGCACCAGCGGGTGAAGCTATTAATTTTCATGCTGATTTCCTTGAAGGCGGGCATATGGATCTCCCGATCAATGCCCCGCCACCTCCACAACCTGTCTCCATTTTGCGCACCACCACCAGACGAGTGCAGTTTCAGGATGCAAGTGGGGGAGCCACAGCACCAGCAATTCCCTTACAACCTGACTCTGAATCTGAACCTAACCCAGAAACAGAGGACCCGGCTTTCGATAGTCATGATGACTACTACTCTGATGATATTGAAGAAACCAAGATCGAATATGAAAGCGAGGAGGACTACGACAGCAATGATGACACTGAAGCAGAGGATCCACATGTTGTAACCACTACCCGATACGGCTGAGTAGTAAGGAACTCTCATCTCAATCCGGATGTACGGTACGGAGATATGGCAAGCTATGCAGCTCAATTCACCAACGCTGAAATCCAGTTCCACAAGGCAATGACTGCACTGAACGAATTCAATCTTCTATCAGTCTCTATTCCATCTCAGGAAGGCGCTATGAGTGAACTCAGTCTAGTTGGCGCGGCTGGGAATGCCTTTGACAACACCAATGAACTGAAGACCATGAACTACAAAGAATCTATGGCCAGTCCAATGCGAGACAAGTTTACAGAGGGTGTTGATGCTGAACATGAGAAGATGGTCAAGTATGGAGTCTTTGAAGAGATTGATGAAGCCAATATCCCACCGGGCACCAAAATAATGGATACCACTTGGGCCAACAAGATGAAACCTGATGGCACCGTAAGATGCAGGAATGCCATCCGAGGATTCAAGCAGCTAGATGGTGAGCACTACGACGGGCAAGACAAGTCTTCACCGGTTGTTAGTGATATCTCAATTCGAATTGCAATGATATTGATGGTCATGGCAAATTTTATGGCTTACATTGTGGATGTGGAAGGAGCTTTTCTGAATGGCAAATTTCAGAATGGAGAGAAGATTTTCACCAAGATTCCAGAAGGATATCAGAAATTCTATCCATCATATGTACTACTCCAATTGCAGAAAACCCTTTATGGGACGATTCAAGCAGCCATCCAATTCTGGAGAGAAGCCCGACGCGCAATGCATGCCATGCAGATGGAAAGATGCAAGGCTGACCCCTGTCTATTTTTCAAGTGGATCAACAACAAACTCCTTCTGATGTTACTATGGGTCGACGATTTTTGCATCATGGGTGAAGCAGCAGAAGTTTTGAAGCACAAGGAGCAACTCAAGTCCCTATTTGAATGCAAGGATGTTGGAGAGATGGATGAGTACGTTGGATGCCACATTGAGCGGGACAAGAAGAACAGGACACTCCGAATGACCCAACCGGTCAAGATCAAGAGATTTGTCGATGAATTTGAGCTTGATGAATGCAGAGGCAATCCCACCACACCAGCAGAACCAGGATCAGTGCTGAAGAAAGAAGGTGAAGGACCAACCGATACTGTTCTCACCAAGGAAGCCCAAACCAAGTACAGGTCCGGAACAGCAATCCTTTTGCACATGATGAGATGGTCAAGAATTGAAACACAGAATGCTGTCCGGGAGCTGTCTAGGTTCATGACTGAAGCAAGGAAGTCCCACATGAAGGCGCTGAAGCGAGTAATGAAGTATTGCGCTGGAACACCCAAGAGAGGTCTCACATTAGCCCCTAATGCAGTGTGGGATGGTACCAAGGACTTTGTTTTTGAGCTGATTGGATTCAGCGACTCGGAGTATGCAAAAGATGAATCTCGGCACAGTGTCAACGGCTGGTCGACTTGGCTCAATGGCGCCAATGTCACAGCAAGGTCCAGAATGATGCCAATCATTGCCCTGTCAGTTATGGAAGCCGAACTATATGCAGCTGTTCTATGTGTCCAGGATATGCTGTACATCTGGAGAGTCATGATGTGTCTCGGATTGCAAATCAAACTACCCATGGTGATATATGTGGACAATAAGGGCGCAGTTGATTTCTGCAACAATTGGTCCATAGCCGGTCGCACCAGGCATATTGAAGTGAAACAGTATTTCCTGCGAGAGCTGAAGGAAATGGGCATCATCAAGGTGATGTGGAAGACAGGCGATGAAATGACAAGTGACCTCTTCACCAAGAATCTTACTGGAGCCCTATTTGAAAAGCATGGCTCCAAATTCTATGGAAAAGACGAGTACTGCACGAAGCCCAAAAGCAACAAGGATACAAGCTTCTCTACTGTAGACACGAAGGAAGCATTTTCGGCCTACAGCAAGTTCTGGAGCAGTATCATCGATTGAGTCCATCTATCCTTTGAAGCAGGGGAGTGTGTTTGAAGTCGATCGAACGAGCGCGCGCGACTGAATGAATGAGACACGAATGAGGCACGAATGAGACACGAGTGAATGAATGAGACGCGAATGAAAGAATAAATGAGTCTCGTGATCGATCGTACGAGTCATCTTGCTTCTACAGGAAAGGACTAACATGATTGGAGATGGGAATGGAAGTGGGAATGAGAGTTTACCACTTACCGGTTCCGGTTCTCCTTCTTACTAAAAATAGGGCCTTATGTACCAGATCTACCGGGCACAAGGTAATCTCTACAGCCCATTGGTACAAAGGACACGTGCAGAGCATCGGAGTATTAGCGGGCCGATGCGATTATTAGTGATTTAGTGTGTGCATTGGAGTATTAGCGGGCCAATGCACCAACATAGTGAATTTTAGTAACAGAGCAATTTCTGCTCACTTTTTCAAGTAACGATTTTCATGTAATAACCAAACAAGTTAGAAAACCACATACATACCGACTGTTTCACCTCCATTTTCAGAGCCCTCCAAACAACGGCAAAATTATCGTTTGCAATTTTTCAGCTGGCCAAAATTAGCGATGATCACCGAAAAAAGCATGCCTGGCAAAAGAGGTGCAAGAGGTGCACACAATTGATTCATGCGTTGGGTGACTGAAATGAGCGCAATGTTTGATTTTAAGATTCTGTTGAAATCTATTCAGTGTTAGTTAAGTGAATAAAAACTGTCAGCTATCACTCACTACGTTTGAGATAGCCTCAGTAGCCTACCTACTTGTAGTACTGGATGTGGAGTGTTTTTAGTTCATAGGTGTGTTGGTGGGTTAAGCAATGCTAGAGGGGGATCCGGGAATTTTCACCTGTTGCTACTTTGTGCAGGCTGGATCCGGTCCCCACACACCGGCGCACAGCTTGTTGGCTGTTAAGCCTGTTCTGCCATTGGGCCATCAGCCACAGGGTGGGAGCGGGCAGACAATGGACCTGGAGGGGACATAGAGGACGGCGAGGGTGGGTAGAATCAACAGGGGTGATTCAGCGAGGCTGATTCGCGATAGGGAGGTGGCCGGAGGAGAGGGGGCGGCTGCCGGCATCCACTCCTCCGGCAGGAAGGAGTATGTTCCATTGTTGAACATGACAGAGGCAAGATTCTTGAAGATGGGGAGGGACTGCTGGTGCAAGTACCTCGTCATGCAGTCGCTGTGCCATCTTGCAAGGAGCTTGATGACATTAGAGTCCCATTTGCCCTGGAGCAGGGCCATAGCCCCACCCGCTTGAAGGGAGCGGGCAGAGATTGCTGCAGGGGAGATGCCAGTGGTATTGTAGAGGGTTTGGGCATAGACTCGCATGGAGGAAGTGACCGTTGCTGCTTGAACGAGGGTGAGCACCCCATTGTCAAAGTAACTGGCAAGCTTGAGGGTTGGGCTGGAGGGAGAGCTGCTGTGAGGGCAGCAGCGCCTGAGGTGAAGGACTTGGCACACACACGCTGCCACAGGGCAGCAGAGGGAGTCACCACTCCGGGCATGAGCCACTATTTCACCCTTGTCACCATTCTTCTGTGTGGTGAAGGTGAGGGTAACAGAGGTGGCAGCAAGGAGTTCATGAACCGGGCCATCTTGTCGGACAATTTTGGAGCCAAGATAGAAGGAGACAGCTTGGAGGAGGAAGGCTTGGTTGTCCCTGGTAGTACCTGTGTACTCACCAGGACGGAGACAGAAAAAGAAGGTTATGTAAATCATATTTGCAATGGCCTGTCAGGAGGGAGAAGGGGAGTGCTGATATGCAAATCGAAGGGCATGCATGACCAGAGTGACAGGGACTGGTTTGACCCGGCAAGGGGCGGGGTCTAGTTTGGCATAGCCTTTGAACTGGGCTGTTAGCCGGAAGTCAAGACCACCAGTGGAGTTGGTTCTAGGGTCTTTGGCCCCCAACCGGGCCAGTGTCTGGCCCACTGACCGGATGGTGTCCGATACAGAGCGAGATCTGAGGGGCTTGAGGCTACAGGAGAGTCGGCCATCGTGGAGGAGTTTGGCAAAGACCTGGAGGATGGGGATGGGATCTTGGACCGAGTGGAGGTGGGGTTCAAAGCCTTGCGACAAACAGAATTGAACCCATTGATTCCAATGGGCATCGTTTCTGCGGGCATAGAGTTCAGTGACTGAAGCGCGCATGGTCTCCTGGATAGAGCCAAGGTCAGCGCAGAAAGCATGTGAGGTCTGAGGTGGCATAAGTGCCAAGGCACGGCCTGCGGGTAGTGGGTGTTGAAATGATGGAGGAGGGCAGTGTCAGATAGGGGAGAGCGAGAGAGGATATCAGCGTGGTGATTGACAGGGCCAGGGATGTAATCGCGGAGGGGAACGTATTGGTGGAGCCTCTGGTGCAGGGACTGAATCCGAAGGAGGTAAGCTGCCGGCCCAGTAGTAGTGGTGGCGCCCTTGCATTGCCAATAGATAGCTGCGATGTTATCATAGCAGTTGTGTGTGGTTCTGGATTGGACACAGGCCGCCTGGGCAAGGATATCATTGTGAGCAATGGAGTCAGCCAGCTCTAGGTCACTGTTGTTGATGGAGCCATCAGGGTTGTCAAAGGAGACCAGTTGGGTGGAGACCCAGGTGGGGAATGCATGCCTCCACATGATGGGTTGTACCGCGCCATTGGGGAGAGGCACAAAATGGATCCCTCCCATGCCAGACCCAGAGGCATCACAAGCACCCATGGTGGCTGGGAAGGTATCTGGCACGAGCTCAGCAATGGAAGTAGGCCGGTTGGAGAGGTCGGTGACCAGCCATTGAAAGTCCTGGAGGAAGCGGTGGACGCGTTTGGTGAGCCGGAGGCGCTGCCTGCCCGGGTCCTGGTGGTGAAAGGCTTCTTGGAGGATGGAGAAGAGGCCAATGGAGCCGGGGATGGCAAGAGCCATCAATCGGAGTTCACCAAGGACTTGGTGCCATTGTTTGATTGGGACATGGCGCTGGGTGGGGGTAATGGAATGCAGTATGTTGTGGAGCCTGGTTATGCAATGGGGGGAAGCCGGATGGTGTTGTCGATGGAGTCGATGAGCCAGCCAAGGATAACCTTATGGGTGGTCCAAGTGGCATCGTCTTGGCGCATTTTTTTAGGGAGGCTGGTTCCTGTTGAAAAGGGGTGTCCGTGGCATCAAGTGGCTGGAAGACTTTGTCGAGAGACTGGAAGAGCACCCGCTTGATGGCGCGGCGGGTCCATTGGTTGCCTTGTGCAAGGCCACAGAAGTCATCCACATAGACATCCCAGTAGCGGATGGGCCGCTTGAGGGGGGTCGTGCTCGGGGCATGGGAGCGCGGGTCGGCCCGGGAAGGGTGGTGGGCCTTGGCCAGAGTGGCATTCGAGAGTAAATGCAGGGGGGCATCTGCCGGCGGGGGTTGGGAGAGTGGGGCATCGGCCGGCGGGGTTTCGGAGAGTGTATCCAGGTGGTGAGGCTGGAGGCGCGCCGGGGCAAGGCCAGTGGCTAGAGCGGCATTGGCCAGGTCTGCAATGGTTTCGGTGAAGGTGCAGAAGTTGGGGGGGCTGGAAGTCCCCCCCATAGGGTTGGTGAGGGGGATGTCAATGAGGGGGGGTTCGCCCGGTTGTGAGGGGAACAGGACTCCTAGTTTCAAGGTGTCTTCAGGTTTAAGCTGGACTCGATAGAAACCATCGGCGAGGTCAATCTTGGACATATAGACAGGACCAAACCGGGGATTGGCGCGGTGCAGTTTGGTGAGGAGCCGAGGAAGTGTCCGCCCAAACTGCATGGCCTCTTCTGGGGCTAGCTGGAGGGTGTCCTGGTTGACCCCAGAAAATGTGTAGTCAGAGATCATGCAAGGGCGCCTCCCCCGTTGGGGGACCAGACCCAGAGGACTGAGCTGGAGGTTTGGGAGGCTCTGGATGAGGCTAGCGGGGAGGACAGACCATTACTGCTTGTCCATCGTGTCGGCATACTCGTCGCGAAGGAAGTTGATGCCGTGGTGGGAGGATTGGTGAGGCCCTCGGGAGAGGGCCTCCGCAATGCGGACCGAGTCCCAAGGGGGTCCGGTCATGGAGGCAGGGGTGCCTTCTTGCCGGAAGCGAGCAAGGAGGGCCCCCGCGGGGTGTGGGATGCTGCCTACAAGGGGGTGTATACCCCCCTGCCCCCAGATGGTCCAAATGAAGTCCGCCCAGCTGGTGCTGTGGTGATAGGCGGCGATGGCTTGGAGGATATGCGCATCGAGTCGGTCGGGAGGGTAGGGTTTGCTTGGAACCAGCGCGGTGCCGGGGATAGCCGGCAAGTCGCTGGGGAGAGGCCCCAGTACGTCGCGGGGCGGTGGGTGTCCCAGTAAGGCGCCAGGCGGAGTTCCCAACGCTGCGCGGGGAGGGGATCTCAGCAAGTCGCTGGGTGGAGGTGGAGGTCCCGGCAAGGCGCTGGGTGGAGATCCCAGCAAGTCGCTGGGTGGAGGTGGAGGTCCCGGCAAGTCGCGGGGTGGAGGTCCCAGCAAGGCGCTGGGTGGAGGTCCCAACGCGTCGCCGGGAGGTGGGGGTTCCAGCACGTTGCCGGGGAAAGGTCCCAGCGCGTCGCCGGGAGGTCTTGATGGGGCGAGGGATGGCGTCATTGGAGGGAAAGGGGTGCAGACAGGGGGGAAAGGGGGACAACGCGTGTTCGGTGCTCTTGATTTTAGCGGTGATGGGATTGACTTGGTCGGATAATCTGGGATCTCTGTTAGGAATGCGCCGCTGATTGTCGTTGTTGGATGGACGCTTGGCTCCTCCACCCCCCCCCCCCCCCCCCCGTTGGTGGGAGAAGGAGATGGGGGGGGGCCAGAAGGCCCCTCCTGGGGAGGGGTAGGCTGCTGGAGGGCTCTCAAGGCATCAACATTCGATACATTCGGGAGCCAGTTAAGGTTCTGGGTCATTCGGAACCTATGGATGTCTTCTCCAAAGCCGGGGGCGGGGAGTGTAAGGTTGGATTCCCATTGTTCTTCCAGCCAACCCCTTACTCTGACTTGGAAGTAGTACACAACAATTGCTGGGGTGATGCGCTCTCCCACTTCATCAGCAATGGCCCTACAGAGGGGCATTTGTTGCCATTCTAGGCGGGAGAGACCCTGTTGATACCTCTTCACCACATCATGTGTGGCGCCTAAAATTGTGGCCAGGACAGCCAGGTAGCTTTTCAGCTGGGTAGTGGCTTCGGTCCAGTCCAAGGGGATGTAGGCCTTGGTTTTTTGTAGTTCGAGGGAGTCTTTGAGCGAGAGGGAATTGCCTTGGGTAGAGATCATGGTATCATAGGCTGCCACAGTGGCAGCTTCCTCATGTTCCCTCTTCAGGGTAGCGGCGGATCCTCCTGGCGGGGTGAAAGCTTGCGGGAGGATGCCATCAGCCACATCAAACGGGTTGGTTCCATAGAAGTTGCAATCTTGGAATCGTTTGAGTACAGCTGTGGTGATGAGCGGCGCCTGGATGCCCAGGTTGTAGGCATCTGTGGCTACTTGACTTTGGAGGATCATGTGGGTCTTCTCAAGATTGCTCTTCTTGGCCCAGGCAGCGTAGATAGGGGGCAGATCGGCTTCAGTTGTTTTTCCACAGAGGAGGAGGAGTCTTTCAGTGTAAAGGGGCCCCCACACCTCCCTGACTGTGTGCAACTTGGAGGATTCTTGTCTTCTTTGGTCCAGGTTCTCACTCAGTCAAAGTTGATTGTCTGTGAGTGCGGCAAAGGCTGCCGTGAGTGTAGGGTCTGCTGGCTTTGAGTTTAAGCCAGGAAGGTCGCGTAGGAGGACATTCTGCTTCATGTATGCGCGGAGGCTGGCCTCTGCGCGGAAAGAAGGGCCGGGCTGTAGGAGCTGGATGGTGCCCAGGAGGGTAGTGGGTTGTGTACCCACCGCTCGTAGTGTGTCCAAAAGGGACTTGCAGACCTCCACCAGTCCTTGCTGGAGGATGTGGGGGTGGAGGACTTGGAAGGCCTGTTTGGGTGTGAGGCCTTGACACAACACCAGAGGGACGAGTTCAAAGGGGAGGAAGCACACCTTGTGAGCTTGGAGCATCTCGGTGTGGGCCATCCCTGCTGGGATAGCAGAGATGTAATCTTGCTCTGGGTTTTTGGGCTATTGCAGCCTCGTGATGGGCCATAAGATACACTCGGCTGGCGGCCGCCCTGGACAGCAGTGTGGCATCCACCTGCACCAGCTCACCTTCCTGGCCCTCTAAGTCATCAATGTAGCCAAAGGAGCGGCCCAGGTTGGCTGAGGGCTGGGTGATGGTGCCTGGGTATCGGCGGAGGCCATGGATGACCCGGAGCCGGTCCACCCCAGCTGCGTCTTCCTGGAAAATACCCAAGCCGCCAATGGCTTGCGCGTTGAAGATATCCAGAAGGAGGGGGAGGAGTTGGTCCCCTTCCGCTTCAGTGAAGAGAGTGTAGATGGCTTGGTAGACATCTCGTCTAGCCGGAACATCCCCAAAGGGACCCCTCCCTTGGAAGAACCCCCTGTAGTTCATGCCTTGTAGGTGTAGGAGCTCGTCGCGTCGTGAGCCTGTAGGTCGGGACGATGTTGGAAGAAACCGGGCAGCGTAGCTGGGGAGTGTAATCCTAGTAGGGTGGAGACGCGTCGGTTGATCGGTGATGCGGTACGGTGGTTTGGTGATACTCTCCTCGTAGGCGCTTTGGGCCTTGGTGATGTATCTGGTAGGCGCGTTGGGCCTTCTGTAATCCTGGCGTTGGGAGGATTAGTGGGGGCTTGTACGGGTACAATAGGGAAGACTATTGCACCTGGACGTATAAGCCTTTTACTTATTCTACTACTTATAGTTTTAGGAGCAAAAAGAGTGAGCTGTAGGCTTGGTTCTTGTTGGAGGGAACCTTTATTGAATAGAATTTAGCAGTCGAGACTGCATCGACTTGCAAAACTTTATTAACTGAATAAAAACAGAATAAACTCGAAGGGAATCACTAAAATCAAATATTTTAGTCCCCAACGCATGAACGAATCATGTGGTGCACCTCTTGCACCTCTTTTTCCGGGCATGCTTCTTGCATGCTACCGTACCGTATTTTTGGTGATCATTGCTAATTTTGGCCAACTGAAAAATTGCAAACAAAGAAGAAAGTCCGGAAAGAATCAGCAACAGCAACAACAGTATGACTTGTCTCTCCAGCACAGCATTACTACTAGACATGCCGGCGGCACCACCGATGTCCTCCTACACCACTGCTGCTCTCGTTGTCCTTGCTAGATTATTACTAGACAAATTGGATGATGAATCAATTTTGATTCAATTCAGCCGCTCGGCAAATAAAAGAAAAGAAACAGGAACACCACCAGCAATACCATCGATTGTAACAATCAACAGCATGCCCTCGAATGGAGGCAGGAAAGCCAGCATCGGCAACTACACGAAGGCCAAGTTGGAGAACATGTTTGCTGCCATTAGAGCTATCCTACTATGTGGAAGAGAAGACTGGGACGATGTTGCAGATGTACATGCTGAAAAATTTCCTGGAAGGGATACTGAATCCATTCGCAACAAATTCAATCAATTGCACCGGAAGAAGGCGCCAACAGGCAATCCAACCATGAGATGGGACATTAAGGAGGCAAAGGAACTCTTCCGAATGATAGGTGACAAGGCATGCATCATTGATGGAGAAGATATTTATGAGATTGAAACAAATGACTTTACTCCTCCTCCTCCTCATCCCCCCCCTCCTCCTCCTCCTCGTCCTCCTCCTCCTCGTCCTCCTGATGCTTCAACCCAACCGGTACCACTTCTACTTGGTCAACCAACTCAACTAACTCAACCAACTCAAGCAGTTACACAGTTCAAAGAAGTTAGTACCATGAGCACTAGCAGGAAGAGACATTACAACAATCGCAAAGGAGAGGAATTGAAGATGATGAATGCAATTGCTCAAGTATTAAAGCTTCAGCAGCAGGCATTGGAACAACAGCAAATATATCAGGAACAACAGCAACAATATCAGAGAAAGGCAGATGAAGAGAGGAAGGTATTGATGCAGGCAGTCCTTGCAATTGGTGGTAGTGCGGCGTCGCCGGCACCGGCACCACCGTCGGTGCCACAACATCTACTCCTAGTAGTGTCGGTGTCGGTGTTGGTGGTGGTCCTAGTATTACTCCACAGATTCTTACTACTCACCAAGTTACTAATGTTACTGGGAAGCTCAAAAGAAAAGTAAACAGTCTCCAGCAGCAGCATCCCAAGTACGGCAGCGACGAGGACATCAGTGACAGCATCAGCAGGGACAATGACTTGGACTGACAAGTGAATTGATTGATTACGAATTGAATCAATGGATCGAATCGATTGATTAGTTACTTAGTTGAATCGATCGATTAGTTAGTTGAATTGATCGATTAGCTAGTTAGTTAGTTAGTTAGTTAGTTAGTTAAAATAAAGGAATCGATTATTAGTTAAACTCAACAACAACACCATCATTGCTCCAGACAGAAACTTAGGCCACAAAGTTTCTCGAAAACCTCTATTGCAACACCTTAAAAGAGGGATCCAAAACCACTAGAGGTGCGCGGGAGCAAAATTATTTGAACCTCTTATTGACTGCTCTAAATACTGCTCTAATCGATCGATCAAATCAATCGACTAATCAATTGATCAAATCGATCGGTCGATACGGCTAATCAATCGATCGATACGACTCACTAGTACTAGTGCTGCAATCTAATCTGTAACGCTAATTTGTACTAACTACTATCAATTATTGATCGATTCAACTCTAAAATACATCGTTTGCCGTTTCAGTTGGTACCAAACCATAGGAGAAGAAACCTTCAGTCTGGCTCATGTAGGTGTTGAGAATGGTGTTGATTCCAACCTTAGCTGTCTGGAAGTTATACAACAACACGGCAAGCTTCAGAATGATCCTCCTGTCTCCCCTTTCTTCCAGCAACATGTTATCTTTGAGTCTAGGGAACCAACCTTGGATCTGTCTCATTCCCCATTCTGACATCTGTCTAACGCTAGTCGCGCCTCTGTTCACTGCAATAGCATTGCAAACGGCGCGCTGTTTCATTGCTGTGGCCTCCTTGATAGGTGCACCCTCAGGTATTTCTACAGGAGCTATCAGAGGGTCATATTGACTACTTCTAAGAAGGTAGTCGTTTGTAGATAACTTAAAGGCGGAATTGACAACAAGCTTTGCCTTATACAGCTCATAAATAAGCTCCATCTTTTTATAGAGCCCATAGTCAGCTTGAGTACTATCGTGCCAAGAACCAGAAGCATTCAAGACACAAGCGCGGATCCTTCCATCAGGGCAGAAAAGGAAGACACTTTTCACATATGTACCACTAGTAGTCCAACCATTGTAGTATTGGTTCTATTTGGTCCAGTCGCCAGACTGCTGGAGATGCAGTTTAAGCTCGTCGCAAGCGCCCCACACTCTGTGTGGACAAAGAGTTGGGTACTTTGCAGCAATAGCATCAATGTATTGTTGAGTCTATTGTTCATTTGGCAAGCAAACCTTGGCAGCAGGATGATCTTGTAATGCAGTAAGAAGGACCTTGCGACCAAATTTGAGCCATCTGTACATAGGAGAGGCTGTTATTCCAAATGCTATAGCAACTGCTCTTGCTGCTGATCCTCTGGTTCGGAACCAGAATAAGATAAGAGCAAGACATCCAGTTGCATCAAACTCTCGACGAGGAATATAATTGTGTTTGTTGTATTCCTTGAACTTCCGAATCGATCCGGTGCTCTTATCAATAGTGTATGAATTGACGCATGGCTCAAATATATCGAGAAGCTCCCTGAATACTATGTGGTCGACTCCACAGCAATTCAAAAGGGCTTGATCGTTGCCTGATTGATAGAGATACATGAATGCAGATTGGCTGCATCGCTTAATTGCTATCCTCGGGGTTCTACGGTCCCTTCTTCTCTTCTCTTCCTCCCCAAGCAGTGGATTGTTGTAATCGGGGGTTAAGTAGTTGTCGTATCCAAGAACATCTAGTAACTCCAGGGCCATGGTGATTGTCGATTCTAAAAGAAAGAGTGTTTCGCGAAAGAAAGAGGAGTGTTTTGCAAAAGAGTGTGGTTTCTTCTTCTTGCTGGAGAGCAATGTGAGTGAGTTAGCGAGGATAGCTACTACTAGTAATTTTACCAGCAAAGTTAATCGATACAGTACATAGAAAATTCTGAAAATTTCAACTGCCGGCCTTCCTTGAATACTTAATAGGCTTGCTTGCCAAAATAGCCGGGTAGGTGGCGCGGTTAGTGATTGAACAGACAGTTACTGTTTCTTATTTAGAGATTCCAAATTCCAAATTTGCTCCAAGTAAAAGTTAATAAAATTTATTGATCCCTTGGGTGCGCAAAAATCTATTCAATCTATTCACTCGTGATTCACTCGTGAATATTTTTTTATTACTTTGGTCAAATCATTGGTGGGAATCACTCATTACTGTTACAACGCGGTTTGTTACGACGCAGTTTTCTTATAAATCTATCGAAAGCACATACTTTCTATGCGTTTTTTATTAGTGCTTTGCAGGGGCCCTGTGGAGTTGTTGTGTACGTATTTTTCTTACATATTTGTAGTATTCTATTATTCCATTCTATGATCTCATTCTTTGATTCCATCCTATGATTCAATTCCACGATTGAAATCTATGAATCGAATCAATGATTTTAGTCAATGATTCAAGTCAATGATTCAATTCTATAATTCAATTCTGCAACTCAAATCAATGATTCTAATCTATGATTCAAGTCTATAATTCAAGTCTAAGATTCTTATCCATTCTAAGATGTAATTCTATGATCTGTGATCCAATTCTAAAATTCTAGTCTATGATTCATTCCTATAATTCAATCCTATGATTTCAGTCTATTATTCTATCCTATGCTTCAAAACTATGAATTGAATATATGATTCTAGTCTGTGATTCAAAATTAATATACAGTTCTATGGTTCAACAACAAGCCAGAGATTGAATTCTGTGATTCAATTCTATGATTCAACTCTAACATTCAATTTTATGATTTCATTCTATGATTCAATTCTATGATTCAAATCTATGATTCAAGACTATGACTCAAGTCTAAGATTAAACTCTATGCTTCAAATCAGTACTTTAAGTGTCTATGCTTCAACTCCATGATTGAAGTCTGTGATTCAATTCCATGATTCAATTTATTGGTGATTCAATTATTTGACTCAATTCCATGATACAAGTCTATGATTCAATTCTCTGATTCAATTTTCAATCAAGTCTACATCTGAGAACTGTTTCTCTACCCCCTGCGGGATATGGCGCGGTACGTTCAGAACTCCCTACCTCATTTTCAAAATTCCCTGATTCCTGAGTTCACGTGTTTACTAAAAAACCTGAGTCTATGATTCCAATCCACGATTTAATTCCATGATTCAATTCCATCATACAAGTCTATGATATAATAGAATATACGTAATTCAATTATATTATTTAATTCTACTACTCAATTTTGATTTAAGTCTATGAGTCAGGTCTATGAGTCAAATATATGATTCATTTTCATGACTCAAGTAAATGATTCCATTCCATGCCTCAAATCTATGAATCAATTCATCAATCCAAGTCTATGATTCTAATCCATAATTCAAATCCATAATTCAAATCCATGCGTCCAATCCATGATTCAATTCCATGATACAAGTCTATGGTTCAATTCTGTGATTCAATTTTGATTCAATTATATGATTCATTTTCATGACAAAAGTCTATGATTCCATAGTGTGGGTGGGTTACTAGTGGCTGGCCAAATGAGGTCACAGGATCGAATTGTACGTATGCTCCTACCTTTCTTTGGTATTGTTGTAGTTGAAAAGTGTATGGCAAAAGTATACATCTGTAGCATGGAACTAGTAATATTCTTGGAGTCTGTAAATTTGCAGACAACTCAACAGCCATAGTAAGATGTTATATCCATCCTTCACCTTCTAGGGGGGGATAGAATTGTTGCTTTATGGAGACAAAGCCCACTTGTACATTGTGCGTGCAAAAATCTGCTTTGTAGATCATTTCACAGTGGTGTACTTTAAGGTGCTGAGGCTTTCTCCATAAGTATAATCTGAAATGGTACTGTTGTCTTACAATGATGAATTCAGTCAAGAACTTGAAACTTGTTGCAGTACAAGTGGCATTAATAAAAATTTGCTGAAAAATACATGGTGTGCACACTTGACTATAGCCTTGTGGGTAAGACACATCCTCTGTCAGCAATTATGTATTCTTGATGTCATTGGAATAATATGAGCTAAACTCAAGCATTGTTTTCCTCAAGCCGACTCTTTGGAATCTGAATGGTGAAAAACAATGATGAAGTGTTTTCAGTGTCTCTAATTTTGGTTTGTCTGTTTAAATCCAACCCACCAGATTTGAACACAGTGCAAATCCTGCCGATCCCCAACCAAAATATAACTCAGTCATCAACCCAAAAACACAACAGATTTGAACACAGTGCAAATCCTGCCAGTCCCCGACCAAAATATAACTCAATCTTCAACCCAAAAACCCACCAGAATTGAACACAGTGCAAATCCTGCCAGTCCCCAACCAAAATATAACTCAGTCATCAACCCAAAAACCCACCAGATTGGAACACAGTGCAAATCTTTCCAGTCCCTAACCAAAATATAATTCAATCGTCAACCCAAAAACCCACCAGATTTGAACACAGTGCAAAAGTTGCCAATCCCCCACCAAAATATTACTCAAACATCAACCCAAACACTCACCAGATTTGAAGACAGTGCAAATCTTTCCAGTCCCTAACCAAAATATAACTCAATCATCAACCCAAAAACCCACCAGATTGGAACACAGTGCAAATCCTGACAGTCCCTAACCAAAATATAATTCAGTCATCAACCCAAAAACCCACCAGATTTGAACACAGTGCAAATCCTGCCAGTCCCCGACCAAAATATAACTCAGTCATCAACCCAAAAACCAACCAGATTTGAACACAATGCAAATCTTTCCAGTCCCTAACAAAAATATAATTCAGTCAACCCAAAAACCCACCAGATTTGAACACTGTGATCAACCCAAAAACCCACCAGATTTAACGACAGTGCAGATCTTGGCAATCCCCGACCAAACTTTAACTCAGTCATCAACCCAAAAACCCACCAGATTGGAACACAGTGCAAATCCTGCCAGTCCCCGACCAAAATATAACTCAGTCATCAACCCAAAAACCAAACAGATTTGAACACAGTGCAAATCCTGCCAGTCCCTAACCAAAATATAATTCAGTCAACCCAAAAACCCACCAGATTTGAACACTGTGATCAACCCAAAACACACCAGATTTAACGACAGTGCAGATCTTGGCAATCCCCGACCAAACTTTAACTCAGTCATCAACCCAAAAACCCACCAGATTTGAACACAGTGCAAATCCTGCCAGTCCCCGACCAAAATATAACTCAGTCATCAACCCAAAAACCAAACAGATTTGAACACAGTGCAAATCCTGCCAGTCCCTAACCAAAATATAATTCAGTCAACTCAAAAACCCACCAGATTTGAACACTGTGATCAACCCAAAAACCCACCAGATTTGAACACAGTGCAAATCCTGCCAGTACCCGACCAAAGTATAATTCAGTCATCAACCCAAAAACCAACCAGATTTGAACACAGTGCAAATCCTGTCAGTCCCTAACCAAAATATAATTCAGTCAACCCAAAAACCCACCAGATTTGAACACTGTGATCAACCCAAAACCCACCAGATTTAACGACAGTGCAGATCTTGCCAATCCCCAACCAAACTTTAACTCATTCATCAACCCAAAAACCCACCAGATTTGAACACAGTGCAAATCCTGCCAGTACCCGACCAAAGTATAATTCAGTCATCAACCCAAAAACCCACCAGATTTGAACACAATGCAAATCTTTCCAGTCCCTAAGCAAAATATAATTCAGTCATCAACCCAAAAACCCACCAGATTGGAACAAAGTGCAAATCCTGCCAGTCCCTAACCAAAATATAATTCAGTCATGACCAAACTTTAACTCAGTCATCAAACCAAAAACCCACCAGATTTGAACACAGTGCAGATCTTGCCAGTTCCCGACCAAACTATAACTCAGTCATCAATCCAAAAACCCACCAGATTGGAACACAGTGCAAATCTTTCCAGTCGGTAACCAAAATTTAATTCAGTCATCAACCCAAAAACCCACCTGATTTGAACACAGTGCAAATCCTGCCAGTCCCCGACCAAAATATAACTCAGTCATCAACCCAAAAACCCACCAGATTTGAACACAGTGCAAATCCTGCCAGTACCCGACCAAAGTATAATTCAGTCATCAACCCAAAAACCCACCAGATTTGAACACAGTGCAAATCTTTCCAGTCCCTAACCAAAATATAATTCAGTCATCAACCCAAAAACCCACCAGATTGGAACACAGTGCAAATCCTGCCAGTCCCCGACCAAAATATAACTCAGTCATCAACCCAAAAACCAACCAGATTTGAACACAGTGCAAATCTTTCCAGTCCCTAACCAAAATATAATTCAGTCAACCCAAAAACCCACCAGATTTGAACACTGTGATCAACCCAAAACCCACCAGATTTAACGACAGTGCAGATCTTGCCAATCCCCAACCAAACTTTAACTCATTCATCAACCCAAAAACCCACCAGATTTGAACACAGTGCAAATCCTGCCAGTACCCGACCAAAGTATAATTCAGGCATCAACCCAAAAACCCACCAGATTTGAACACAATGCAAATCTTTCCAGTCCCTAAGCAAAATATAATTCAGTCAACCCAAAACCCACCTGATTTGAACACAGTGCAAATCCTGCCAGTCCCCGACCAAAATATAACTCAGTCATCAACCCAAAAACCCACCAGATTTGAACACATTGCAAATCTTTCCAGTCCCTAACCAAAATATAATTCAGTCATCAACCCAAAAATCCACCAGATTTGAACACTGTGCAAATCTTTCCAGTCCCTAACCAAAATATAACTCAGTCATCAAACCAAAAACCCACCAGATTTGAACACAGTGCAAATCCTGCCAGTCCCCGACCAAACTTTAACTCAATCATCAACCCAAAAACCCACCAGATTTGAACACAGTGCAAATCCTGCCAGTCCCTGATCAAAATATAACTCAGTCATCAACCCAAAAACCCACCAGATTTGAGCACAGTGCAAATCCTGCCAGTCCCCAACCAAACTATAACTCAGTCATCAACCCAAAAACCCACCAGATTTGAACAATTTTTAGTTTTTCTAAAGATTTGTTCTTAGATCCACTACATACTCATACTACATACCATGCTTGAGTCGTACTTCATTTTTGAGGGGGTGTAATATTTTTTTACATTTTATTCCCCCCCCCCCATCCAGTACATACTCATACCGTAGTTAGCTACCTTCATACTGATCCTACCAATTGATCTATACTACCAAACAAGTGACGTCATTCTTAAAAGTACAATATTTCGATCGAACTCTCTCATCTGGCAACGACTTAATCGTGTCGCACCTCGGTTTGGTTTGTTCGATCGAATTTGCCGAACGACAACAGGGAAAAATTCGATTCGTATGAGAGTACCGTACCGGTAGATAGCTGTAAGTACATCAAGTCCGACTCTTTCATGTACAAATTGTACCAATTCTAACAAGTCCGATATTATTTGTCACCACTCTCTCATCTGGCAAGGTTGACGACGATGACAATGACGTGACGTGACGACCAACTTGATCTAAGACAGATTTTAATCGTATGATTTTTTTCTTTATTCAGGTTAAATCTTATGGTTACTTGCAACCAAAAAAATGAGAGTTTGCTACCATAAAAATGAATGCGCGCCACTAGATATTACTATTGCTTTTAGAAGAAGCATCTCATTTCCGTAAATAAATGTTTGGGTCCTGTTTTTTTACGATTTTTAGTTGTAGCGTTTGTACCAAGTCTACTTGTTAAAAACAGATTTTTTAAATATTTCTACATATTCCCCCCCCCCAAACCCCCCCCCCCCCCATACACTCCGTCTAGAAGGTTATGTTGTCAACTCTTAGGATTAGGGTTAGTGTTTAACGTTCAACTAACAACTCCACCAATTAATTTTCGTTAGGTGGGAATCAATCAATGATCCTACGGCAATCTTATGTGTACTCGTAACTGTGACTCGATTGTTTGAAGAAAAGTTGCTCCAGTCCAACTACCTTTTATCGAGTGACGCACTTTCAGAATGAGAGATTCATTAAATAATTTGAAGTTGTAACGGTAAGTGACATCTTTCCGCTGAGAACGCAAGTCATCATATTTTATGGATATGGAATATCAAAATCGTATGTTTGATTTTTGGAAATAAACAAAAGCTATGTTTTTATTGGTTCAGAGAACTCACCGCATCGATGGAGGGATGACAAGAGCTGTCCTACGATATAGTAATATTATTATGAAACACTTCAGACCCGAGTTGAGTGTGTCACAGTGTGATGCCAAAGAGCGTCATGACATCTCTCATCGTTCTAAGATAGATTATGGTTCTTGGAACTTGTACCGTACCGTACGTACCGTACCGTCCTCACAATCCGGATGGAAAAAATTAGAAGTACCTAAATATGTATCAAGCAATTGGCTGAGCATCACCTTTGCCGGCATCGACTTCTCATTTTCAAATCACAATTATCGGGTGTCTATGACAAACCAATATTTGCTCCAACGATAATAGTAAATAGGATATAATCATCTGAAACGATTTTGACACGACGAAAATGCCTCCCACACCTCGAGAAGCCGATAGGTTTGACTCCGAGACGACGCGTCTCGTTCGAAAGAACCCTAGCGACGGCTCTATTTCTCTTCCGTCACCTGAGACTGAACAAGAGGAATTAGAAGAGCAACAGCGACCCCAAAGTCAAGATCTGCTCCAATACGAGCTTGATCAGTCTGAAATCAAGAGTGCTGGATGTGACCAATATTCGTTCGCAAGAGGAACTTTGATTACAGCATTACTGCTGGTAGTGCTAGTTTTAAGATCGGCTTCGATTGAAAGCGATGATGTAAGTGCCGATGGCAAGTCTGATCCCTCAGGCGATCGGTTTCCATTCTCGCTCCTCGACCCTATTCGTGACCTAGGCCTAGCAGAGCACGGTCGCTCTCAGAACGATCCCTCATTCCCTGCCTACTATTATGGCGATGATAGTAACCGAAGCTCGAGAAATGATCGTCCTCGCAAAGCCTTGCCGACCAATGCTTGGTACCAGAATCTACTTCAGGCGCCGAAAAACGAAGAGCCGTCGAATTTACAACGAGTGTACCCTGGGCCTTACCTTTTGGATGTTGTGGGAATGATTCCAGGTTTACGGGTTCATGCAACCGAGATTGATGCGAGTGATATGGTGATGCAGCTTACTTTTAACGAACGATTCGGCGTGGTGTTAGGAGGGAGTGACAATATTTTATCGAGCAAATGTGAAGGAGGCGTTTGCAGTACCGGAGCCCACAGTCACAAGTACAGAGTTTTGCAGACTACAGATCTGGGAATAACACTGGAATGGGTAGGTATTGTCGACTTAAATTGATCCCCTTTGTGATGCACCTAAAATTCTCACTATCTCTCATTTTGGTATGAATTATGCTCACTTCTACTATAGGATGCAGTGAACATGGTATCCAACATTGTAAAAGGAATGCCTTTTGCTACAATGGAATACGAAAAGCCAAATGAAGCTTCAACGAATGTTCTGTACCCAACTATTGCTGCTCCAATGAAATTGAGTGACCCAATCCTGGTTGATGGTGAAGAAACAGCTCTTGATTGTTCGAAAAGACTACGTGTCCAAAGAGACATTGAACTGTATTTCGGGGAAAGCGATTATTCTTGGATGGCCTTTTTCTCGGAACCCGTATGGATCCAGTGTTCGGTTGACAATTCGAAGACGTTGGTACAAGTCGTTAGTTATGATGAAGATTCGGCATGTGATAGTTGCTCGTCCAAACCAAATATTTTGGTTGTGAGGCTGGCACTCATTGACCAGTGCACCAACGGTTGGAATGCTGCATCTTGTCGACAGGGCATAGGCCATCGGTTGCCAGATGAGCCACTAAAGGACAGCTTTGTTTCGCTTCTTCGTAAACATGCCGATACATACCCCGGCCGCGATACATCCGTTGATTATATTTTTATGCCTGCCAAGAATGGCGAAGATGAGGCCAAAATGTTCTTTGATTGGGATGCCAAGAGAATGTCAGATCTCTATCCCGAAAATTCACACACTACCTCCTCTCTATCGACAAATGAAAGCGAACTGCTCATGTTTGCTCTACCACACCAAATTGATCGTCTACCAGAAAGTGTCTTGCCGAATAATGAAAGATATTGCAAATCTTCTCTGACTGGTCCAACATGTATTGTCAAGGGTGACAAATGGATGTTCACTCAGGAGCTTCCCAAAATAAGCTTTCGGGCCAATAGGCCTCTCAAACCACAGTATATTCCAATGCTGTCGAAGGCGTTGTCAAGCGACATCGAATTCAAAATCCCAAATTATTTCAAAAGAGGCGCAGGAGATACATATTTTAGTGGAAAAATCATAGCGAAGCTTGCTCGCATTCTTTTGATTGCCGAAGAGGTATTGACTCTATGTGGTAAGCATGCAAGTCGTGATTACCTACAGTTTTGCAAAAATTCTACTCTTCCGACACAAGAGCAAATGAAAGGGGGAATTCAAGAACTTCGGGAAGGAGTAGAGATCTGGATCAACGGCACAGCAGAAACACCCCTTGTTTACGATACAAGCTGGGGGGGAGTCGTAAGTTGTGGATGCTATTTTGACGGCACGCAATGTACCAACAAATATCCAAACTGTCCCGGATTTGTTGACCCTGGTCTCAACTTCGGAAATGCATTTTACAATGACCATCATTTCCATTACGGGTAAGCGTGTAGAACGGTTGAGGAATTGTGAAAAAAAAAGATATGCTGTCGAATTCTTCTTATCATATACGAAGTATCTAATATGGTCTTTATTTCGTTTTGTTGTGTTTCAGTTATCACATTTTTGGTGCCGCAGTTGTTTCCCATTTTGATGACGCGTGGGCAATGGATCATTTTGAGAGTGTTCTCATGCTCGTGCGAGACATCGCCAATCCTTCGGAGCAAGATGAATTTTTCCCTCTCTTTCGACACAAAGATTGGTATCAAGGCTCGTCATGGGCTAGCGGTATTCCGTATCCGGCATTTTTGAATGGGAAAAATCAAGAGTCGAGTAGTGAAGCTATTGCTAGCTACGAAAGCGTTGCGATCTTTGGGAAAGTAATGAACAAAATATGGGAGGAGAAAAACAACAAGAAATACGCCGCTGTATCTAAACAAATTAGCAACGTAGGCAAACTCATGGCAGCAACAGAATTGGTGGCTGCAAAGCGATATTGGCATGTTCCTCGGGACCAAAGTGATCAGCGCATTTATCCTGAAATATACAACAAACCTGTGATTGGAATTATGTGGCAAACCATGGCACAATTCGGCACTTGGTTCGGTGCAAAAGAATATCTGCCTATTGGGATCCAGTTGTTACCGTTGACACCCATTTCCGAGGATCGAGATGACATCGAATGGATGAACTCAATTTATGATCCTTTCACATATGCTTGTGCTATGGATTTCGAATGCACCGAATCTGGTTGGTCGATCTTACAGTTGGCTACTCTTGCAACCGTTGGATATGCTGCCGAAGCAGTAAGGAAAGTGAAGGAACTTCCAGACCAATCTTTTGTGAACGCAGGAGGAAATGGAGAATCGCGATCAAACATAATATGGTTCATTACGACAAGGGCTGAAATCGAAAATCCGATTCCTATGGTTGAATACGATAAGAGAGGCAAAGAAGAAGTGAGACCGAAGGCTGTGTATGAACTTAAGGATTGCCATTTACCCAACACTTGCACAAAAGATGTCCTTGATCGAGAAGCGGGAGATTATACCTGTAGAGTCCGAATTGCTTGGTTGATTTACGACCAGGGCCTTCCTCAGTGGGAAGCTTGTTGGAGGGTTGCCGGGCTCGAATTCCCTGACATCTGCGGTTCGTGCGATCCGGGTGTGAACTTCGTATCGAAAGAACAATTGAAGAATGAAAAAGAGTCTTTGGAAGAAGAGAGGAAGAAAAATGAGCAGCAAACAGTTCAAGATTCTGCGATTGATAATAGTTTGCTCGAATGTCCTCCATGCACGCAACAAGAATGCAATAGTGATTTGAATCGCTGTCCTGTCTACAAAAGGACTTTCGTGTGCATTGAGGGTACTAGCAAGGGTGGTTGCAGTGGAGAGATCCAATTTTGGTTAAAACAGGATCAATGCGACGCATGTTGCGAAATGACACACTGTTTGGACTTGAAAGACAAGGAAGCCAAAAAATTTACTAGGGATGGCAACGCCTTGACCATGAATCCATGTCCTCCTTGCAAACCTGAAGTGTGTTACGGAAAGTTAAACCAATGCCCCATCCATACTGCTCCCTACTTGTGCACAAAAGGACTGAGCAATGGGGGGTGTGCTTCCACTGCGTGGAACATTAACGAAAACGTATGTCAAGAATGCTGTGAGCTAAAGCTAGATTGTTAGACAGATCAAGTGACTTCGAATTCTGTATTTTTTGAAAGAAATTGTGTATGGTATGTAAGCTAAGAGATGTGATTTGGATTCGGACCTTATTTGCCGTCGAGCTTCTTGTTGCAGATGACTGAGAGATGAAATGTACTCAAGTCCAGAACAACATATTCCCCAAGGAAAGAGCACTAGTGGTAGAGGACTATCAATCAACGCTTGGCTATGAGAACGCATCAATATTGTTATAATTACGAAGTATGGAGGAATAATTAATAACAAAAATTAATAAAACAAGCGAGAGGAGTAGCAATAATGTTTGTAATTACTAGTTCAACTACAGTACTTTGTAGTATTTTCAAAACCACAAGTTTCAACACTATCTGATCTAGACCTGTTGTTTAAGCACCCACAGATAAATTCAAAAAAAGACTTTTTTTGAAAAGTTATATTTTGCATCCAGTATCAAAGAAGGAAATGCTCTGATTGGACTGTGGTAACTTACTGGTACAACCTGTCCAAAGCCTCGTCCGCTGTACTATGTACTCCCCCTCTGAACAAAAGATCGGCCCTGGAGAGTCAGCATGAACGGACGTTGACAATCGAGGCAAATGGAACAATTTCTGCTTTGGTTAAAGTTCCAAAAGGGATCCAGTGGTAGCTACATGTACCACAAGCTTCCATCATGATGTATTCCTGTCCATGGCCGTACGCACGCTCGTAGTACTTGGTATGTGTACGTTACATAGTACCCCAACAATGATTAGAGGAAGCTTCCGAATGTGTTGACTGATTTGATTCATTTGAGTTCATGGATTCGTGTCCTTGTTGGCCACATCATTGTTGCCGGGTTCGTCATCGATGTTGACTTCGTTTTGCGTTTCGTCGAGTTTCTACTTCGTATCCGTTCGAGTTACACAGTAATGGTGGTTAAAAGATTGGTGATATATTCAAGTAGATCCCAAAATTGTGAGCAAAGTAGTTATCCCGATTGCACCTCTACCGTCCTCTCTCTTTATCAGTCGTATGGTATGTGCGTTGAAATGAATCATACGGTTATTGAGTGATTCCCACCTAAGGAAAACGAATATAATTAATAAAAAAACACATAAAAAGTATGTGTTTTGTATATAGATGTATCCACTTCTTAATAAAATTTGTCAGTCGAGGGGCTCTCGACTGACAGTTTTTATTCACTTAACTAACACCGAATAGATTTCAACGGAATCTTAAAATCAAACATTTCAGTCTGAATGAATCGTGTGCACCTCTTGCACCTCTTTTGCTGGGCATGCTTGCATGCTATTTTCGGTGATCATCGCTAATTTTGCCAAGCTGAAATTGCAAACCAAAAAAATTGCAGAAAGTCTGGAAAGAAAGACAAACAGCAACAACAGTACGACTTGTCTCTCCAGCAAGTATCAGCCATTAATTCAACTTCAAGGATCACGGCACGGATCGCGCCACAACAACATGACAACACAACACCAACACGACAACATGACAAGCAAGAACACAAGAACAACACGACAACAAGTTCTTTTCTTTTGAGCTGACTCAGGGCAATGTCCTTCTACCCCCTCACTACAATCGCTATCGTTGCTCTTGCTAGTTTATTAGACGATTCGTTGGAAGATGAAGACGATGAATCAATTTGATCCGCAATCCCCTCACAAAAAGAAATACCTCAAATACCGTACATCATAACAATCAACATGGCACCAACAATCAACAACATGGCACCAACTGCCGCATTGTCGTCTGGCAGCGGTGGAAGGAAAGCCGGCATTGGCAACTACACAAAGCCTGAGTTGGAGAACTTGTTCCGATGCCTTAGAAGTATCCTACCGATTGGACCAGAAGAGTGGGATGCCGTTGCAAGCCGACACGCTGAAAAATATCCTGGTAGGGACACTGATTCAATCAGGAACAAGTACATTCGGTTGTACCGGAAGAAGATGCCAACTGGAGATCCAATTAAATCATGGGATGTTAAACAAGCCAAGGAAATCAAGTATCTGATTGGTGATAGAGCCTCCATTCTGAATGGAGAAGAAAGGTTCGATCTTGAAACAGGGGAGTTTGTCCCTGCTGATGATGACGACGAGGAGCCGTCCGATCCTCCACCACTTCCACTATGTCAACCAACTCAACCAACTCAACTGACTCAAGGAAGAACTCAAGGAACAACTCAATCAACTCAAGGAACAACTCGAGGAATGGAGGACGACCGCCGTCCGCCACTTCTACTTGGTCAACCAACTCAGCCAACACAAATTGATGAAGTAACGGAGCTGACTTCTACCATTACCATTAGTGGTGGTGGTGTTACCACTAGTAGTAACAAGAAGAGAGCTTACAATCGCAAAGTAGAGAAGGACACACACTTGATGGGTGTGATTGCTGCAGCATTGAAAGAGGGAGGAGAGGATCGGAAGCTTCACCAGCGGGCTCTGGAGCTCCAGCAACGTCAACAGGAACTCCAGCAAAGGCGACAGGACAAGGCCGATGAAGAGAGGAAGGTAATGTTGTCGGTGCTCATTGCTCAACTTGGTACTTGTGGTGGTCCTTCTACTGCGGAGGGGAAGTCCCTCAAAAGAAAACTTAAAGATCTTCGACTCTCGCTTGCTGATGACTGTCCTGATGAGGACAGCAGCAGCAGCAGTGATGAAAGTGATTTTGAATGATCGAGTAGCATCAAATCGATACTTGTAGAATCGAATCGATCGATTAGTAGTTAGTTAGTTAAAATAAAAGAATCAATTATTAGTTAAGAAACTCAACAACAACACCAACATTGCCCCAGACAGAAACTTAGGCTACAAAGAGAATACAAAAACTTGATTGCAACACCTTAAAAGAGGACTAGAGGTGCGCTGGAGTAAAATTATTCAAACGTGTTGTCGACTGCTCTAAATAGTACGACTAATCGATCGATCAATCGATCAAATCAATCGTACAACTATTCAATCGATTGATCAAATCAATCGACTACAGTAGAGGTGCGGACGTGTTGTGTAATCGATCGATGATCAATACGACTAGTAATGCTAATTCGTAACTACTAGTATTGATTATCATCTAGGATCTGCTACTAATCGATCAGATCGAATACATCATCTGCAGTTTCTGTTGGTACCAATTCATAGGAGAAAAAGCCTTCAGTTCGACTCATGTACGTGTTGAGTATGGTGTTGATTCCAATTTTAGCTGTCTGGAAGATGTAGAGACAAACAAGGAGCTTCAGAATAATCTTCCTGTCTCCTGTTTCTTCCAAGAGAATGCTGTCCTTCATCCGGGGGAAACCCCCTTGGATCTGTTGCATTCCCCATTCAGCAAGCTGTCGGACGCTGGTAGCAGCGCGATTCACTATAAGATCTGCTGCATTGAAAGGATCACCCTGGCTACTCCGCATGAGGAATGGCTTTCTAGACAATTTGAAAGCTGAATCGACAATAAGCTTTGCTAGGTACTTATCATACATGAGCTCCATCTTTTCATAGAGGCCATAGTCGGCTTGAGTACTATCATGCCAACAACCTGGAGCATTCAAGATGCAGGCACAGATCCTGCCGTCGGGAGCAAAGATGAAAACACTGTTGACGTATGTCCCACAAGTCCAACCATTGTAGTATTGGTTTTGCTTCATCCAGTTACCAGACTGTTGGATATGGAGTTTCAGGCCATCACAGGCACCCCACACTCTGTGAGGTGCTAACACTGGATACTTTGCAGCAATAGCATCAATGTATTGTTGAGTCTCTTCTTTGTTTGGCAAGCAAACCTTGGCAGCAGGATGATCTTGTTGTAATGCAAAAAGAAGGAGCTTTCGTCCAAATTTCAGCCATCTGTACATAGGAGAAGCTGTTAATCCAAACGCTAGAGCAACTGCTCTTGCTGCTGATCCTCTGGTTCGAAACCAGAATAGGACAAGAGCAAGGCATCCAGTCGCATCGAATCGATTGGCCGTCCGGCGGGTCTTCTGTCTAATAACTCCGGTGTTCTTATCAACAGTGTACGAATTGTAGAGTGGCTCAAACAGATCTAAGAGCTCCCTGAATACTACATGATCGACGCCACAGCAGTTTAGAAGGGCTTGATCATTGCCAGATTGGTACAGATAAATAAAAAGAGATTAACTGTATCTCTTGATTGCAATCCTAGGAGTTCTACGATCCCTTCTTCTCTTATCTTCGTCACCAAACAGTGGATTGTTGGAATCGGGGGTTAAGTCATTGTAGTAATATCCAAGAAGTGCTAACTCAAGGGCCATGTTGATTGTCGATTGTAGAGTGTTTCGCAAAAGAGTGTTTCGAAAAAGAGTGTTTCGCGAAAGAGTGCTTGCTGGAGAGCAATGTGAGTGTTTTAGTGAGGATAGCTAGTAGTATGGTAGTACTTCGTAATTTGTATCAGCGAAGCCAATCGATAGTACGGTACATAGAAAATTCTGAAAATTTCAACTGCCGGCCTGCCGGCCAAAATAGGCCGGTAGGTGGCGCGGGTAGTGATTAAACAGACAGTTACTGTTTCTTCTTTAGGGATTCCAAATTCCAAATTTGGCAGATAATAAAAGTATTCGTCCGTTGGGGGTGATAAAAAAATATTCATTCTATTCACTTCCGAATACTTTTTATTAACTTTCGATTCTATTCACTTTCCTTAGGTGGGGATCACTCATTACCTTTGGCGGTTGCCACGATCAATTTAGCCTGTCAGTCGTACGTCACTGTCTGTCCGTACATCCTAACTGTGTGATTTCTAGAGTCCCCGTCTTTGTGGTTGTAACACACTAGGGGTAGAATTTGAGTAGGAGCGATAATTATGAATGGATTAATACTTTACAAAAATGGATGGAAACTTAACAGATAAAATAATCAGCGATCAAGCTGGCTGGCTCCAATTGCCCAAGGATATTCATGTAGAGTGGCGTGCTATGAATCGTGCGCCCGCCTGGCATCCGTATACCATTGTATACAGATAATGCTTCGCTATTTAATGATTCTTAGAGTTGACCAAGTCTCATTAGTTTGATCGTACGTATCCTTTGATGGCATCTTCTTGGATAGTACGACTTGTACAGTAGATCGTGGTTAGTAGGTCGGCATGTACGTAGCTTGGTACGTATGATCGCAGTACGTTACAGAGTCCCCCAATGAGTGAATTGGAGATTCTTAGAATTGATTCACTAGACTTCTTCCATGTCTAGATCATTGTTAGCTGGTGCATCTTGTGCTAGATCATCGTTTGCTGGGTGCTCTTTGTATGGAGTGAGCTTTCGAATGTTGACTGTTTCCGTGACATTTGGAGATAGCCTCAATTTCACTGTGCCATTGGTATACACTTGAACAATTTGGTATGGGCCTTTCTTCTGAGGTTGCAATTTGTCTGGATCTGGTTCTTTCATCCATACTTTGTCGTCCACCTTGAAAACATGCTTGATGCGCTTGGCATTCTGTCGTAGGAGGTTCATGTTGATACCTTGTTGTCAAATTTGTTGTAGCGCAATGAGATTGGATGTCAGTGGGATATCCAATAGCATGTCCCTGTTGAAAACCAGGGCTCCTGGAGACGAACCCATAGCTGCATTGATTGCACACCTGGATGCATGCATACAAGTTGCTAATGCATTGTCCATGAGCTGTGTAGCCTTGGTGTTGGTTTGCGGTGGATTCGCATGATGTACTAGTATGCAAAGGGTGTCTGCAATGGTGTGATGTACTCTTTCGCAGACAGCATTGCTCTGAGGATTCTTGACTGTGGTAGCCACCCCTTCAATTCCGTAGTTTGCAAGCATATTTTGGAATTGGTGACCTAGGAACTCTCCACCATTGTTGTAGACACACTTAACAGGTCTTGGATATCTGGATAACCAGCAATTGGTGAATTGGTTGGAGACATGTTGACTTGACTTATCTCTGATGCGAATGATTTCCAGTAGGTTGGTGTATTATTTTCCTTCTGAATCCGGTCCGTTGAGGGTCTGATTCAAAGGCTTCTGAAGAACAGCAACGCTGCGTTAGTGTGTTAGTAGACGAACGATTGTACTCTACGCGTGACAATTGTGTTTGGATACTTTCGGCAACGGATAATCGGACTACAGGCGAGACTATGGAAACGCCAGATCTCTTCTTACTGTGAACTTATTCAGATACAGCGAGACAGACCTTAGTAATGTAGATTACAGGTAGTTGGTAGCAACTAGTGTGAATTTTGGGATATAAATTAGTTGAATGTTAAAAGTATGAGATAAAGTGAAATCTTGCCAAAATGCAAGATATCTCTTTTATTGAGATGAATACGTTGCAACTGCTGTTGCGTAGTGATGAGATTACTCGCTGATTATTTCCGTACATGCATTGGTCGTTGACCGTATATATCTGTATGTATATATATATATTGTGTGAGAATCACACGCCAACGGTTTTCTTCTCTTGTTCCGTTAGGAAGACTTCATGATATGTTTATCATTAAGATCAGGAATTGCTCCTGTAGCTCGTGTGATATTTTATGAAATCAGAGTTTGCTCACCGAAGAACAATGGCAATACTATAAAACAGAGATTGCTCACCGACGATGCGCGATGGGAATCGATGCACCGTGGGAATCGATATGTCGTGGGAATTGATTACTTTGTTTGATACGGGACTCATTGATTTGTACAAATAGGATATCTACCATCTGGTAGCTTTGGTACTTCTGGACACGAAAGGAATTTAATACTCCCCATGTCTCCTTGTGAAAGGTCATTACGCTCTACATGATGCTTCCATCGTCTTGAAGGAGGTCGCCGGTATTCCCACAAAAGTGGAAGATGGGCTTGAGCAATGGATACACAACTGAGTGTCTTCAATGCTTGGTGAGAATGTCTGCACAGTTATCCTTACCTGGGATGTGCATCTTTAAAATGAAACCTCTCGCTATCATGCTCCGTACGTAGTGAAACGATAGGATGTTGTGACGCTTATGCAGCCATGCGTAAGGGAATGTTGACGTTTGAATCATCTTTTCGTTGTCACCCCAAGAGTAGGAGATATCATGGACTCGTGTTCCGAGGTATCGGAATGAGTGGCGTAGATCAACGATTTGTTCGATGCAAGTTCTTCCTGCAACGAATTCAGCTCCAAAGGTGGCCGTTTCCGTAGTAGACTGTTTCTTTGAGAACCACATTATGGGAGTTTTGTTCGCAAAGTGAAGGATGCCAGTTACAGCCTTACCACTGAGAATATCATGCATGAGGTTGGCGTCATAGAAGTGTGTTAACACTACTGTCTATTATTTTCCTTCTGAATCCGATTCGTTGAGAGTCTGATTCAAAGGCTTCTGACGAACAGCAACGCTGTGTTAGTGTGTTAGTAGACGAACGATTGTACTCTACGCGTGACAATTGTGGTTGGATACTTTCGGCAACGGATAATCGGACTACAGGCGAGACTAGGGAAACGCCAGATCTCCTCTTGCTGTGACTTATTCAGATTGCAGCGAGACAGACCTTAGTATGTAGATTACAGGTAGTTGATAGCAACTAGTGTGAATTTTGGGATATAAATCAGTTGAATGTTAAAAGTATGAGATAAAGTGAAATCTTGCCAAAATGCAAGATATCTCTTTTATTGAGATGAATACGTTGCAACTGCTGTTGCGTAGTGCTGAGATTACTCGCTGATTATTTCCGTACATGTATTATTCGTTGACCATATATATTTGTGTGTATATATATATATTGTGTGAGAATCACATGCCAACGGTTTTCTTCTCTTGTTCCGTTAGGAAGACTCCATGAAATGTTTATCATTAAGGTCAGGAATTGCTCCCGTAGCTCGTGTGATATTTTATGAAATCAGAGTTTGCTCACCGAAGAACAATGGCAATATCGAAAGACAGGGATTGCTCACCGTTTATGCACGATGGGAATCGATGCGCCGTGGGAATCGATATGCCGTGGGAATCGATTATTTAGATGGATACGGGACTCATTGATTCATGCGCATAGGAAATCTACCCTTTGGTAACTTTGGTACTTCTGGTCACGAAAGGAATTTAATACTCCCCATGTCTCCTTGTGAAGGGTCATCACGCTCTACATGATGCTTCCATCATCTTGGAGAAGGTCGCCAGTATTACCACAGAAGTGAAATATGGGCCTGAGCAGTGGATACACAACTGAGTGACTCCAATGCTTGGTGAGAATGTCTGCACAGTTATCCTTTCCTGGGACGTGCATCATTAAAATGAATCCTCTCGCTATCATGCTTCGTACGTAGTGAAACGATAGAATGTTATGACGCTTATGCAACCTTGCGTAAGGAAATGTCGACGTTTGGATCATCTTTTCGTTGTCACCCCAGGAGTATGAGATATCATGGACTCGTGTTCCAAGGTATCGGAATGAGTGGCGTAGATCGACAATCTGTTCGATGCAAGTTCTTCCTGCAACAAATTCAGCTCCAAAGGTGGCTGTTTCCGTAGTAGACTGCTTCTTCGAGAACCACATCATGGGAGTCTTGTTCACGAAATGAAGAATGCCGGTAACTGCCTTGCCACTGAGAATATCATGCATGAGGTTGGCATCATAGAAGTGTGTTAACACTACTGTCTTTCCAAGCGGTGCAGGAGCGTCGTCGGGTAGCTCTTCAGAATGCTCCCCATAGATGGTGTTGGACCAGTCGATGGTGTTGGGTTTAGTCAATATAAAATCGGGCGGTTCCATGCGGAATCTGATTTTAAAATGTCTAAACTTGGAGATATATCCATAGATACGTTTAGCACGTTCGAGATGCCCATCTCGTGGCTGAGCTCTGAAACTTGAAAGCGTCATCACGGCTGTTTGTACATCGAAACGCCCAATAGCGATGATCCATTGCAGTGAACCGATCATACTTTGATATTTCTGTATACCGGTTTCTTCAAGAAAGGCTGAAGAGTCCAATTCAGGATGATCGTTCTCCGCGATGGGTGATCGGAACCTAGTGCTAGGTTTGCATCCGAACATTTGTTCGTAAGATGCTTCCATCTTTTCGATGAACTTTATGGGATTCATGCACAGAACACCATGTTCGTCGCGCTCAAATCCACATCCTAAATGAAAGTTCATAGGCCCGGATCCCTTCAATTTGAAGTTATATGGTGACGATTGTAATATCTTCAAGAAGGAATTGGGATCTGCCATGCAGAGACATAGGTCATCGACATATGTGCATATAAGCTCATATACACGTTCACCATGCTTGTTCGTTCCGGGTTTGAGGAATATTTCCGGTTCTGCGCGGGATCTTTCGAAGCCGAGTTTGATGAGACAAGCCGCGAGTAAGTCTCCAAAACACTTGCCCGAAGACCTGAGACCATATAGGGCTTTGTAAATGACCAACAGGTGACCCTCCAACGATCCGAATTCGGGACCTGCCTTGATGCATACTTTCTCGCAGGTGACTGCTTCTAAGTAGGCGTTACCTATGTCGGTGCCCCATGCTTCTAGATCGTTGAGTTCAGCTAGGAATAGGCACATACGTAGACCGCGAAGAGATATGACGCCTGCGTAAACACTGTGGATAGGGGCCTCAGTGAGATTACCGTTAGCAACGAGGCGAGCCTTGTGTCTTCCGTCGTGTTTGACAGCGTATATCATGTGTACCTTGATTTGTTGGAATCCCGTGGGAATGGAGCTTGTCTTGTATACGCCTTTATCAATGAATGTATTGTATTCATTGAGTTGTGCCATTTCCAGAGTGGTGGCATCTTCCCATTTGGTGTTTCCGTTGGCTTGATCAAATCGGAGGGCTTCTTCGTGGCTACGAGGAACTTTGAATCCATATTGATACTGCGGAGTGGTACGGAAGGAACGTAGTTTGGCTTGGTGCACGAGTCGATCAAGTTGCTTGGTTCGTCGGGCTAGGTTGGTGATTCTTCTGAGACGTTTCCAACCCGGGAGATCAAGCAAGTTGTTGTCTTTCCCATATTTTGCAACGGTGACCGGGTCGTCGGCTGCAACGTTGGCCAGAGGTTCATATGTGCGTTCCATATTCTCCCATTCAATCCAGAGGTTATACTTGGAACCTTTGTATTGAGGATGCTTGTTATCCGCCCAGTGGACCTTGGTGTCCTAGGATGCGGCGAAACGACCAGAGTTTGCCGTCTTCTTGTGTTGAATCACGATGTATGTAATTCATGACGTCATTGTATGCAATGATATCATCGAGTTTGTCATCGGAGTGTTTGCACTTGAACTTGATGAAGTCTTTATTGCGATCAAGACTGTCTTCAACATCGACAATGGTAAGACGCTTCCGGGTGCCATCAAGATTGTTTACAAGGAAGGAACGTCCTTGTAGATCGGCAATCGGGATCGTAGGAATGGTAATAGGTTTACCGTCATCGTCAAACTGTGCGTTACCTTCTTCGTTGGTAACAACTACCTGTGATGGGTCTACGGAAGGAGTAGCTGGGTTTGTGTGTGGGGTTGCGACGTCACTAACATCAAAGTATGCTAATTCCGGTGGGTCAAAATCATCTTCAGTAAGGAGAACGCCGTCGGATGTCTTGCTGAAGATGTGTGTCGTAGGAGGACCATCAAGACTCTCCCCATAGTTGTTAGGGAGTGGAGAAGGTGACCAGCTTGGGCTGTCATCGACCTTCTTATAAAGAAAGCTCGGTAACGAGGGGTGGGCGGGTGGTTGAAGAATTGGTTGAGTGCCAGATGCGTGGGGCGTGGTATCTGTTTGTTTGTCGGGTGCAGATGGAACGGTGTCATCGGCGGTGTCAGAATCAGCAGGTGAACCGTTAGGGGAAACTGAGCTGTTTGGTTTAGTAGACGCGTCAATGAGTTTATTCTGATTGTTATGCTCCCCATGTTTGAAAGCTGGAGCTTCTCCAGTGGCGTATATACGGGGTAAGGAATCCTTTGCATTACGCCATTTGATGAAACCATCATCAGTAAATAAGCCCGCGCGTTTGTTACGTGACTCAGGTGTAAGAGCAGATCGAACACCGGACCGGTCTAGTAACTTGTTGGTAACTGGGTCCCAGATTCAAAAGCAGAGTCCATTGCCAACATGTTTGGCGATGCCGACGAAATGACCTAGGCGTTCGGTAGATTTGGTACCGAAAGGAGAGTCATTTGTCTTGAAATACACAGGTTCAAACCAGAAGAAACTGGTGTATGCGCTGATGTCGCCAAGTGTACCTGTGGCAATGAAGATCGGTTGTTTATCGGACAGCGTAGGGTCAGAGACAACATTGAGGAGACCCGCGACGTATGTCATGCACAGTAACCACATGTGTGGTGGTGTGCCGGTACGATCCATGACGCGATTGACAATGCGTTTGAACGTTTGGTATCGTCGTTCGAATTGATTCTGGTGTTGATGGTACGGTTCACTTTGCCAGAGTCCAATCCATAACATTTTGAGGTAATCCATGACTTTCTTACTTGATTGATAGTTACCGTGGTCACAAAGGAGGCGGATGGGCCTGCCCCATTTTCGAACAAAGTTCTGAAAGCAGGGTAGGAAATCGCCGGTGGTACGCATTTCTTCAACGTGAATAATATGCGATTTGCGGCCAAAGAAGATCTGAGCAATCTTGGATCCACCATCAATTGCTGGGACATCTGAATAGACTGCATCGGACATAACATCGTCATTGAAGGGGCGAACATTCATGGCCGGTTGAGGGGAATGAAACCGTTTGAAAATGTTACCATCAGGGCTAACCGCTAACGAACCGTATTGGGTTGAGTTTTCAAAAGTAGCTTTGATGCGATCGGTGGAAACCCAACAAAAGAAAGGTTTGAGGGATAAGTAGTCATGTTCATTGGGGTATCTTTCGCGGGGCGTAGCTGCAATGCGTGTAGTGTCACTGGCTGTACAATCTGTCGGAAACGCAGTGACTGTTCCAGAGACTGCGGTTGGCGCGCAGCATGCGAGACGTTCTTGATGAGCGTAGTCAGTGGAAGTAAGCCAAAAGGAGCGATCGTTGTTCTTATGATCATCAATTGGAAGAAAGGGAGATCGGGTGGAATGGCTGGAATACGAGCTGAGGGATGTGACCGTGGAGGACCCTGGAGAAACAGATATATCAAATCCTTCAAGGCAGCGTGGGTTCCCATATTCGTCGTAATCGGCATAAGGGAGTTGCTGTGGTTGGGGAGGATATTTCTGGAGAAATTGTTCATCCTTTGCACTGATCGTGGTATCGAGAACAGATGGGTCCCAATGTTTATCGGACGTCATGATAACATGTGGTAGCGTGTCAAATTCGACAGTCGTATACTTTCGCATCGCAAGGTATGGTAAGCCGTGTCATATGCTAAGAGGCAGTGCATAGCCATCGGAGGTGGTGATGACCTGTCCTCCGCCTGCTTTGATGGACGTGTTGTCTACAGTGGAAAAATATGCTTCCATCTGGCCGGATGACAATATAGAAGGATGTTGTCCTGTATAGGCACATTCATTGAAAATAAGAATGACGGGGCCTCTGTTCGACATGGAATATGCTCCGCATGTAGCAATGGGAATGTTTTGCACCTGATGATTGTTAATACCGGTGACGTTAACATATCGTGGTGGAATATCCTTGGAGATGAGACATGCATCATTACCGATGATGCAGCCATTTGCGCCGCGATCGACCATGGCAAAACCAGGGCTAGTAACCGTAGTTTTGTGTATACGGTATGTGTATGACGTTACGGGACCATCATTAGGAAAGGTGAGATCATCCTCGGGAGTATACCACTGGTGAAAATTGGCAGAATACGATGGTGTTCCGACAGGTATTTGGGTGTCACCGTCCTTTTTGTACTGAATGTCAGGGTTGTTTGAAAGGAATCGAGCTGGATGCGCGGGTGACACGGAAGACTTGAGAGGTCGCTGGTCCTTAGACGAGGAGGTCGTGGATTTGTATACACCTAGAGATGCATGGAAAACGCCTCTACGATCATTCTCTACAGCAGGATGTAGGTCTGCTGCGGAATTGGCATGCTCATCCTTGGTCGAAGTATCGTCTTCTTGAAAAGATACGGAGTGTTCATGTTGGTATGCCTTTCGGGTAATGGGTTTGACACTGTTGGGGTCAGG
This sequence comes from Pseudo-nitzschia multiseries, assembly GCA_037355745.1. Lineage (NCBI taxonomy): Eukaryota > Bacillariophyta > Bacillariophyceae > Bacillariales > Bacillariaceae > Pseudo-nitzschia > Pseudo-nitzschia multiseries. The sequence goes on from CM074783.1 coordinate 6,983,846, forward strand.
TTGGTTAGTGTTAAGTAAGTCGTGTCGCAATGAGGCAACCACGATTTTCTTGCCTTCCGGAGAAAAACTGAGCCAACTCTTCATGTCCTGACGTGACAAGGCCTTCCATATGTTTGTAGGCAACCTTGTGGTGGGGTCAGGGGTACGTCCAGCCTTGAACACAGCATAATCTTGATAGTCTCCTTCAAATTCGATGGGGAGAGCATAATCCTCATGGTTTTGGATCGAGTCAGAAGAGAAATCATGAACGTGTGCACGTACGGTCGACCGAGGAGCAGACATCGCAGACTGGGAATCAAGTCGAGTTGCTTCGAGTAAAAGCGTGATTTTAAGATCGTGGATAGCAGCAGCTTCGGCAACTGCATCCGTTACGGTGCTATTCGTCCCACCTGGATCCTTGACTTTGGCAAACTGTTCGCTTAGCTGGAAGCTGGAATAACATGCCTGACACAATGCTGATTTTACAGTGTGATACTCGAGGGGCTTGTTGGGAGGACGGAGCTTGTTGAGGTGATTCAATTCATCAAACCAATGTGTGATGAATTTCACTTTGGATTCCTTCCAATTGTTGAGGTTCAACTTGAGCAACGCTTGTAGCTGTGTCGAGTTGTCGTATACCTTTGCTTTTGATTGGCTATGAAGGTTTACGAAGTCGAAGTAGGCCTTGCGTCCATCACGAGTGGTAGAATGACTGTGTACACATGATGCAGAAAGGTCACTCTTGAAGACTTCCAACATTAATACCCAGAAGAAGGCACATTGTTTGACGTAGAGATCACGGGTGTAACCCACAAGCGTGGCTGGAGGCCAAGTTTCATCGAGGAATGTCTCTGTATCGATGTCGTATGCCTCGAGTTTAGCTTTGAAACCGACGAGCCAGTGTTCGAATCTCGAGTCATTCGTGAGGGGTGTAAATGACTTTTCATCTCGTGCTTTTCGGCACCATGATTCGTACTTTACCTGCTGAGGGGACTTTTTGTTACTTCCCGCCGGAGGAGGTGGTGGGTTCAGAACAGATTCGTTACGTAAGCGTTGGGCACGCTCTCCGCGGAATGCCTGGAATTCCCTGTATGTATATGACTTTACATCTTTCCAGTCCTTCTCGTCTTCTCCTAGATCGACACCTTCTTCTTGTAGGTCGATAGCGAAATCCGCAAGTGCTTCTATGCTCCTTTGGATGGATCAAGGGATATGCGTTGCCAATCCTTGCTCCATATAGGTAAGTTCGCGTGCAAAATCCGGTTCGATAAGTGCGTCGAGGAACGACTTCCATTCGCATAATCCGCCTTCTTTGAGAGCTAGGCACAACTTGCTAGTAATCTCACTTGTTACGTTGAGTAATGATATGAGTATCTTTCTCATATCAGCATCGAAGCTGGGAAAGCGTTCGATAGTGGTGACTTCGGTGTCATTCTTCTCTTCGCCTCCGAGTGCATTGACGGGCATTACCGGTATGTTCGGCATCTGTGGTGGTTCGGAGCCTTGGAAAGAAGTGCGTGGTAACTGAGAATGGGAACTGCTTCTTGTGCGATGTGCGACGTGCATATGCCAGCGTAGGGATTATGTTCAATTCCGTTCCTGTTCCTTCTTGTGTGCAAGCCTTCTTAGAGCTTGCGACTGTTAATCTATTATTTTCCTTCTGAATCCGATTCGTTGAGAGTCTGATTCAAAGGCTTCTGACGAACAGCAACGCTGTGTTAGTGTGTTAGTAGACGAACGATTGTACTCTACGCGTGACAATTGTGTTTGGATACTTTCGGCAACGGATAATCGGACTACAGGCGAGACTAGGGAAACGCCAGATCTCCTCTTGCTGTGACTTATTCAGATTGCAGCGAGACAGACCTTAGTATGTAGATTACAGGTAGTTGATAGCAACTAGTGTGAATTTTGGGATATAAATCAGTTGAATGTTAAAAGTATGAGATAAAGTGAAATCTTGCCAAAATGCAAGATATCTCTTTTATTGAGATGAATACGTTGCAACTGCTGTTGCGTAGTGCTGAGATTACTCGCTGATTATTTCCGTACATGTATTATTCGTTGACCATATATATTTGTATGCATGTATATGTATTGTGTGAGAATCACATGCCAACGGTTTTCTTCTCTTGTTCCGTTAGGAAGACTCCATGAAATGTTTATCATTAAGGTCAGGAATTGCTCCCGTAGCTCGTGTGATATTTTATGAAATCAGAGTTTGCTCACCGAAGAACAATGGCAATATCGTAAGACAGGGATTGCTCACCGTTTATGCGCGATGGGAATCGATGCGCCGTGGGAATCGATATGCCGTGGGAATCGATTACTTAGATGGATACGGGACTCATTGATTCATGCGCATAGGAAATCTACCCTTTGGTAACTTTGGTACTTCTGGTCACGAAAGGAATTTAATACTGTCTTCCCAAGTGGTGCAGGAGCGTCGTCGGGTAGCTCCTCAGAATGCTCCCCATAGACGGTGTTGGACCAGTCGATGGTGTCGGGTTTAGTCAATATAAAATCGGGTGGTTCCACGCGGAATCTGATTTTAAAATGTCTAAACTTGGAGATATATCCATAGATACGTTTGGCACATTCGAGATGCCCATCTCGTGGCTGAGCTCTGAAACTCGAGAGTGTCATCACGGCTGTTTGGACATCGAAACGCCCAATAGCGATGATCCATTGGAGTGAACCGATCATGCTTTGGTATTTCTGTATGCCAGTTTCTTCGAGAAAAGCTGAGGAGTCCAATTCGGGATGATCGTTTTCTGCAATGGGTGACTGGAACTTGGTGTTAGGTTTGCATCCGAACATTTGTTCACAAGACGCTTTCATCTTTTCGATGAACTTTATGGGATTCATACAGAGAACACCATGCGCGTCGCGCTCAAATCCGCAACCTAGGTGAAAGTTCATAGGTCCGGATCCCTTCAGTTTGAAGTTATATGGTGACGACTGTAATATTTCCAAGAAGGAATTGGGATCTGCCATGCAAAGACATAGGTCATCGACATATGTGCATATGAGTTCATATACACGTTCCCCATGCTTGTTCATTCCAGGCTTGAGGAATATTTCCGGTTCCGCGCGGGATCTTTCGAAGCCGAGTTCGATGAGACAAGCCGCAAGTAAATCACCAAAACACTTGCCTGAGGATCTGAGGCCATATAGGGCTTTGTAGATGATCAATAAATGATCTTCCAGCGATCCGAATTCGGGACCTGCCTTGATGCAGACTTTCTCGCAGGTAACTGCTTCCAGGTAGGCATTACCTATGTCGGTACCCCATGCTTCTAGGCTGTTCACTTCAGCTAGGAATAGGCACATACGTAGACCGCGGAGAGATATGACACCTGCATAAACCCTGTGGATAGGGACCTCAGTGAGATTACCCTTTGCAACGAGACGAGCCTTGTGTCTACCGTCGTGCTTGACAGCATATATCATGTGTACCTTGATCTGTTGGAACCCGGGTGGGATGGAGCTTGTCTTGTACACGCCTTTATCAATGAATTTATTATATTCATTGAGCTGTTCCATTTCCAGAGTGGTGGTGTCTGCCCATTTTGTGTTTCCGTTGGCTTGATCAAATTGGATGGCTTCTTTGTGGTTACGAGGTACTTTGAATCCATATTGGTACTGTGGAGTGGTACGGAAAGAACAAAGTTTGGCTTGATGCACGAGTCGGTCAAGTTTCTTAGTTCGTCGTGCTAGGTTGGTGATTCGCTTGAGGCGTTTCCAACCCAGGAGGTCAAGCAAGTTGTTGTCTTTCCCATATTTTGCAACGGTGACAGGGTCATCAGCCGCAATATTGGCTAGAGGTTCATATGTTTGTTCCATATTTTCCCATTCAATCCAGAGGTTACACTTGGAACCCTTGTATTGAGGATGCTTGTTATCCAGCGGACCTTGGTGTCCTAGGATTCGGCGAAACGACCAAAGTTTGCTGTCTTCTTGGGTTGAATCACGGTGGATGTAATTCATGACATCATTGTATGCAATGATATCGTTAAGTTCGTCATCAGAGTGTTTGCACTTGAACTTGATGAAGTCTTTGTTGCGTTCAAGACTGTCTTCTACATCGACGATGGTAAGATGCTTGTGAGTACCATCGGGGTTGGTTACAAGGAAGGATTGTCCTTGTAGACCGGCAATCGGGACGGTAGGAATGGTAATTGGTTGGCCATCATCGTCAAATTGTGTGTTGCCTTCTTCGTCGGTAACAACTACCTGTGATGGGTCTACTGAAGGAGTAGCGGGGTTGGTGTGTGGAGTTGTGACGTCACTAACATCAAAGTATGCTAGCTCCGGAGGATCAAAATCATCTTCAGTAAGGAGGACGCCATTGGGGGTCTTGCTGAAGATGTGTGTTGTAGGAGGACCATCAAAACTCTCCCCATAGTTGTGAGGGAGTGGAGAAGGGGACCAGCTTGGGCTGTCATTGACCTTCTTATAAAGAAAGCTCGGTAACGAGGGGTGGGCGGGTGGTTGAAGGATAGCTTGATTACCAGATGCAGGAGGTGTTGTATCTGGTTGTTCGTTGGGTACAGAGGGCGTGGTGTCATCAGCGGTGTCGGAATCAGCAGGTGAGATGCCAGGTGGGGGAGTAATGGAGTTGCCCTGTGTTGGAGAATCTTCAATGGTACTACCCTTAGTGATATGCTCCCCATTTTTGAATGTTGGAGCGTCTCCAGTGGCGTATAATCGGGGCAAGGAATCCTTGGCTTTACGCCATTTGATGAAACCATCATCAGTGAATAGGCCCGCGCGTTTGTTGTGAGACTCAGGCGTAAGAGCAGAGCGTACACCAGACCGGTAGAGTAACTTGTTGGTAACTGGATCCCAGATTCGGAAACAAAGGCTATTGCCAACATGTTCGGCAATGCCTACGAAGTGACCTAGATGTTCGGTAAACTGAGTACCAAAAGGGGAGTCATTGGTCTTGAAGTAAACAGGTTTGAACCAGATGAAACTGGTGTATGCGCTGATGTCGCCAAGTGTACCGGTAGCAATGAAGACCGGTTGTTTGTCTGACAGAGTAGGATCAGAAATAACATTGAGGAGTCCGGCAACGTATGCCATGCACAGTAGCCATAGATGTGGCGGTGTGCCTGTATGATCCATGACGCGATTGACAATGCGTTTGAACGTTTGGTATCGCCGTTCAAATTGATTCTGGTGTTGGTGATAAGGTTCACTTTGCCAGAGTCCAATCCATAACATTTTCAGGTAGTCGGTGACTTTCTTACTAGATTGGTAGTTACCGTGGTCGCAAAGGAGGCGAATGGGCCTGCCCCATTTTCAAACAAAGTTCTGGAAACATGATAGAAAATCGCCGGTGGTACGCATTTCCTCAACATGTATGATATGTGACTTTCGGCCAAAGAAGATCTGAGCAATCTTGGAGCCGCCATCAATTGCTGGGACATCTGAATAGACAGCATCGGACAGAACGTCGTCATTGAAGGGTCGAACATTCATAGCCGGTTGGGGAGAATGGAAACGCTTGAAAATGTTTCCATCAGAACTAATCGCTATCGAACCGTAATGCGTTGAGTTTTCAAACGTAGCTTTGATGCGATCGGTGGAAACCCAACAAAAGAAAGGTTTCAGGGATAAGTAGTCATGTTCGTTGGGGTATCGCTCACGGGGCGTAGCTGCAATACGTGTAGTATCACTAGCAGTACGGTCCGTTGGAAACGCAGTGACTGTCCCAGAGATTTGAGGGGAAGTACAGCATGCGAGGCGTTCCTGGTGAACGTAGTCGGTAGAAGTAAGCCAGAATGAGCGATCGCTGGTTCCATGATCATCAATAGGGAGGAAGGGAGACCGAGTGGATTGGCTGGAATACGAACTGAGAGACGTGACCGTGGAAGAGCCAGGGGACACAGAGATATCCAACCCTTCAAGGCAACGTGGGTTTCCTTATTCGTCGTATTGGGTATATGGAAGTTGCTGCGGCTGAGGAGGATATTTCTGGAGAAATTGTTCATCTTTTGCACTGATTGTTGTATTGAGAACAGATGGGTCCCAGTGCTTATCGGATGTCATGATAACATGTGGGAGCGTGTCAAACTCAATAGTCGTGTACTTTCGCATCGCAAGATATGGTAAACCATGCCGGATGCTAAGAGGCAGTGCATATCCATCGGAGGTGGTGATTACCTGTCCACCGCCCGCTTTGATGGATGTGTCATCGACAGTGGAGAAATATGCTTCCATCTGACCGGAGGACAAGATAGAAGGGTGTCGGCCCGTATATGCACATTCATTGAAAATGAGGATGACGGGACCTCTATTCGATATAGAATAGGCTCCGCATGTAGCAATGGGAATATTTTGTACCTGGTGATTGTTAATGCCTGTGACATTGACATATCGTGGTGGGATATCCTTGGAGATGAGGCATGCATCATTGCCGATGATGCAACCATTTGCACCGCGATCGACCATGGCGAAACCTGGATTAGTGACCGTAGCTTTGTGGGCACGATATGTGTACGATGTTACTTGACTATCGTGTGAAAAGGTCAGATCATCGTCAGGATTATACCATTGGTGGAAATTGGCGGAATAAGAGGATGTTCCCACAGGTATTTGGGTGTCACCGTCCTTTTTGTACCAAATGTCAGGGTTTTCGGAGAGGAATCGAGCGGGATGCGCGGGTGACACAAAAGACTTGAGAGGTCTTTGGTCCTTGGAGGAAGAGGTTTTAGACTTGTATACACCCAATGATGCATGGAAGACGCCTCTACAGTCATTTTCTACAGCGGGGTGTAGGTCTGCTGAGGAATTGACATGTTCATCTTTGTTCGAGGTATCATCTTCTAGGAATGAGACAGAATGTCCATGTTGGTATGCTTTCCGGGTGATGGGCTTGACATTGTTAGGGTCGGGTTGATCATTTGATAGCAAATCGTGTCGTAACGATGCGACCACTATTTTCTTGCCTTCCGGAGAAACGTTTAGCCAGCTCTTCATGTCTTGACATGATAGGGCCTTCCATATGTTTGTGGGCAGACGCGTGGTAGGGTCAGGTGCACGTCCAGCCTTGAATACGGCATAGTCTTGATAGTCACCTTCGAATTCGATAGGGAGAGCATAGTCGTCATGGTTTTGACTTTGTTCAGAGGAGAAGTCATGAACGTGTGCACGTACTGTTGACTTAGGAACCAACATCGCGGACTGGGAATCAAGTCGAGTTGCTTCGAGTAGGAGCGTGATTTTAAGTTGCAGCTGCTTCAGCAACTGCATCTGTCACGGTGCTATTTGTGTCACCTGGATCCTTGACTTTGGCAAACTGTTCACTTAGCTGAAAGCTGGAATAGCATGCCTGACATAATGCTGATTTTGCAGTATGGTATTCAAGGGGCTTGTTGGGAGGACGGAGCTTGTTGAGGTGATTTAATTCATCAAACCAATGTGTGATGAATTTCACTTTGGATTCTTTCCAATTGCTGAGATTCAACCTTAGTAACGCCTGTAGTTGAGTCGAGTTGTCATATACCTTGGCTTTCGATTCACTGTGGAGGTTTACAAAATCAAAGTATGCTTGACGTCCATTACGTGTGGTAGAATGGCTGTGTACACATGACGCGGATAGATCACTTTTGAAGACTTCCAACATTAGGACCCAGAAGAAGGCACACTGTTTAACAAAGAGGTCACAGGTATAACCTTGTAGCGCAGCTGGAGGCCAGGTTTCATCAAGGAATGTTTCTGTGTTGATGTCGTATGCCTCGAGTTTAGCTTTGAAACCTACAAGCCAATGTTCGAATCTTGAGTCATTCGTGAGGGGCGTGAAAGACTTTTCATCCCGTGCTTTTTGGCACCAAGATTCGTACTTTACCTGCTGAGGTGTCTTTTTATTACTTCCTGGCGGAGAAGGTGGAGGGTTCAGAGCAGATTCGGTCTGCATACGGATGGCACGTTCCAAACGAAAGGTTCTGAAGTCTTCATACGGATATGACTTTGCATCTTTCCAATCCTTCCCGTCCTCTTGTAGGTCGATAGAGAACTCCGCAAGTGCCTCTATGATCCATTGGATGGATCAATGGAGATGGGTCGGTAGTCCTCCTTGAGTCTAGGTAATCTCGCGGGCAAAATTTGGTTCGATAAGTGCGTCGAGAAAGGCCATCCACTCGCATAATCCTCCTTCCTTGAGAGCTAAACACAGGGTGTTATCTGCTTCTCTTGTTATGCAAAATAGAGATAGAAGTATCAGCTTCATATCAGTATCAAAACTAGGGAAATGGTTGACAGCAGAGGCTTCGGCATCACCCGTGCTGTTCCCGCCTCCAAATAGATTGGCGGGCATGTTCGGCATTTGTGATGATCCTGATCCGTCGAAGGAATCGCGCGGTGAATGAGAACTGCTTCGTGTACAATGTGCGATTGGCATATGCCAGCGTAGGGAATGTATTCAATTCCGTTTCTGTTCCTTTTGTGTGCAAGCCGCCTTGGAGCTTGCGACTGTTAATCTATTATTTTCCTTCTGAATCCGGTCCGTTGAGGGTCTGGTTCAAAGGCTTCTGAAGAACAGCAACGCTGCGTTAGTGTGTTAGTAGACGAATGATTGTACTCTACGCGTGACAATTGTGGTTGGATACTTTCGGCAACGGATAATCGGACTACAGGCGAGACTATGGAAACGTCAGATCTCTTCTTACTGTGAACTTATTCAGATACAGCGAGACAGACCTTAGTAATGTAGATTACAGGTAGTTGGTAGCAACTAGTGTGAATTTTGGGATATAAATTAGTTGAATGTTAAAAGTATGAGATAAAGTGAAATCTTGCCAAAATGCAAGATATCTCTTTTATTGAGATGAATACGTTGCAACTGCTGTTGCGTAGTGATGAGATTACTCGCTGATTATTTCCGTACATGCATTGGTCGTTGACCGTATATATCTGTATGTATATATATATTGTGTGAGAATCACACGCCAACGGTTTTCTTCTCTTGTTCCGTTAGGAAGACTCCATGATATGTTTATCATTAAGATCAGGGATTGCTCCTGTAGCTCGTGTGATATTTTATGAAATCAGAGTTTGCTCACCGAAGAACAATGGCAATACTATAAAACAGAGATTGCTCACCGTCGATGCGCGATGGGAATAGATGCACTGTGGGAATCGATATGTCGTGGGAATTGATTACTTTGTTTGATACGGGACTCATTGATTTGTACAAATAGGATATCTACCATCTGGTAGCTTTGGTACTTCTGGTCACGAAAGGAATTTAATATGGTGACTGGGTCAATGCACGTGAGAGCCTTGAAGTTGTAGACTTTCCCTTGAGCTGTTACTTTCCATGGCCCAATCAAATCCACATGTACTTCACTGAATGGTGTCAATGGCGCTTGCTTGGGCGCCAGCAATCCATAGCTAGCATTTCTGCTCTTGTACTTGATGCAATCATCCAGACATGTGTATTCTTGGCACAACTTGGCAAGTCGTTCCATGTGGAACCTGGCCGCTATTGTTTGATTGAGTCTGGTGGATCCACAGTGCCCTAGTAGTAGATGGTACCACTTGAGTAGTTGAGGAGCGAGGGAGGTTGGAATGTGAATTTTCCATTCCTCTCTGGTTTCTGCTTTAGAGTAGCATGCAATTTCCTGATTACCAAGTTGTTGTTTGAAGAAGGTTGGTAATTGCAGCTTGGCCGGGAGCGTGTCATCGTTTTGTTGATGTTGAGCAATGTTGGTGTAATTCACTGGGCATTCCATTTCCTGGAGTGTTGGCAGGTTGGCCAGACACTCATTGTTCAGTAGACATGAATATAATTCAGAGTCTGCATCATGGCATAGGTGTGGGAATACCTCTGGGAATTCGTGTAGAAAAAGCTCTTCATCTGCTTGTTTGGGGACGTCTAATTTGACAAAATCAATTAGAGTGCCCTTACCTTGTTTCTGTTTCTCCCCCACTGTAGGTGGATCCATCCTGGGTAATCTTGAGAATGCATCCGCGAGCACATTCTTGGGGCCTTCCACATAGTGCCACTTGAGGTTGTATTCTTGTAGAAAGAGATTCCATCGGAGTACTCGTTGCGGAGAGAGGGTTTTGAAGGTGAGATTCTAGTAGTTTTCTGTATTCCTTGCAACACAAGACTATTGCAAGTAGTTCCTTTTCTGTTGTTGTATAATACTTCTGAGCTGCATTCAGCTTTTTGGACCAATAAGCAATGGGTTTGCCATTTTGTAGGATGGCTGCGCCAAGCTGTAAATCTGACGCATCTGTGTAGATATTGAATGGGAGATTGAGATCTGGGTATGTGTTCAGCGCATCACTTGCTATCATTGCTTGCATTTCTTCAAAGGCTTTTTCCTGAGCCTGCCCCCATGTGAAGGCTGACTTTGTTGATTTGGGCTGCCCATTGGCAGTTTTCTTGGGGGTTCCTGTGAGTTCAGATAAAGGAGATAGGACATGTGAACGTCTCGTCGGCCACATATCTCTGTAGTAACCAACAGCACCAAGAAAGGGCTTGACTTGAGTGATGGTTTTTGGTCTGTCCATTTGTAGAATAGCTTCAATCTTTTTCTTCCAAGGTTTCACGGCTTCTGGAGTCATCCAAAATCCAAGAAAGTCTGTTTCCTGTACAGCCCAGTCACACTTGAGAGGGTTGCACTTGAGTCCATTTTCATTCAGTCGTTGCAGAATTGTATCCACTGTTTGCATGTGATGGCTGAAGGTGCCATTTGTCCAGATTCCAATATCATCAATATAGACCGTGCAATCGGTGCCTTGCAAAATGTCCTCCATGAGTTGTTGGGCCACATCTGGGGAGATTTTGACACCCATTGGAAGCTGTTGATATTCATAGCAACCATACGGTGTGATAATCGTGCATAGTTTCTTGCTTGGTTCATCCAGTTTGAAGCAATAGTATTGCATGGATAAATCAATCTTGGTGAAATGGGTGTATTTGCCTCTTCAGTGCATGATATCCTGTATTTGTGGTATCGGATATGGCCTTCTGATTAGCAGTTCATTGAGTTCTTGAAAATCTGACACCCATCTAACCCAGTTGTCCTTCTTGGGAATGATGAAGGTAGGAAATGCCCATTCCGCTGGTCCCTCACATCTTTTGATGACTCCATCATCTACAAGATTCTGGAGCTCCCTCTTGAATAGCTCTTCTCTTTTGTATGTGACGGCATATGGCTTCTTGTGGACTGGCTTGGCGTTGGGCCTCAGCAGCTTGAGTGAGATTTTCTTGTGTGGGTATTTGCCTAGTTTTCCATCGAAGACATTTGGATATTTAGACAGGACAGCTTGGAATTGTTGTTTTTCTGCTGCTGTCATGTGTGCTTGGTGCTCAGCAACTGAGGTTGGGTCAGTTGCCTCATAAGCTCTGTCAAGGATGACAGGTGATGAAGATACAGGGTCATGCGCAAATAGCTCAGAATCAATGGATTCCTCCAGTAATGCCTGAAAATATGCTTCTTGCAACTCCGGAGTAATATCAAGACTGGCTGTTTTGCGCATTGGAATTTGTCGGTTGTTCCATTGAACCATGCTTCATTCAAATAACAAGTTGATATTGGTGCTGCATAGAAAGTCCCGACCAAAGATGATGTCATATCTGCATGATTTGGATTCAAATAATCTGGCTTCACAACGCTTGATTGTTGTGCTTCCAAATTCTTGTAGTTTGAGATTCTTCATTACGACGAACAATGAGGTGTCAAATGATCCATTGGCTGTGGTTGTGATGGTTTTTGTTTTGGATTGGATTGGTAGAACTCCAAGGGGGAAGTGCCCTTTTGTTGATATGAGTTGTTGTGCTGCCACTGTCGAGTAGGGCAAGCATTGTTTTTGTTGTTTTTACAGGAATGCCTTGAATGTATTGGATGGTTGTTAAAACAATAGGAGCCACATCGCTCTTATGTTTGGTAGATACGGGGTATTCCGTATTTGGTTGTAGGGTAGTGCTTTTTGCTAGACAAGAGGTCCAGCTTGTTGTCCTCGATTGTGTTGATGCCGCTGCCCCATTATTTTGGTCGTTTGTACCTGTTATCGCGCTGCAATTGTTAATGGTTGTACCCGTGCCAATCGAATCGTCATTTGTTTTGGCTGTTTTATTGGCATCTGTACCCGTTTGGTTTTTATTTTTATCGACGCATTCGTCCGTTCCTGCAAACTGGACTCGCCGTGAGCTCTTGTCAACATCAGATATACGTTCTGTAGGTGTCTTCTCCCCTTCTGTGGAGAGAGTTCCTCCTGCGAGCCCAATTGGCAGTGCCAAATTGGCATCCAGAGCCTGTGGCGCTAGAGGCAGGGTGATTGCTCTTGGTTGCTGGCTTCAAGGAAGTCATATTTGCTCACAGCTTTGCACACTGTATTCTGCTTTGCCTCCGTGTTGTTGGATGAAAGCTTCTCATGCGCGCTGCATGTGTGCTTGGAATGATTCATTGCTGGCTGTAGTGGTTTTGCCGGCTGAGTCATTTTTCTTGTTGTCCGCGCGTTGTTTTTTCTTCTGTTTGGAGTACCTGTTCTTGGGACACTCGAACCAGTCGTGGTTGTGACCGGGAATACAACAGGGATTAGAAGATTTTTGGCCTTGGTTCTTGTTGTTGTTTTTGCGTTTGGAATGATTGGCATTGTTTCCAGGACGTCTCCCTTCTTTTTGCCTCCATTCCTCAGCTTTGATTGTCTTTCTTGACTGGACATGTACTCCACAATCTTTTGGATAGATGTTTCTGCCGAGACGCCGCTGTGCATTTGGCCGTATTGTTCGACCCACAGACTGGGGAATGTTTGTAGCAGCATTGTTGTCTTGATGATTTTGCTGAGTTTGGCGCCATGGCCTTGTAGCTTGTCCAAATATTTAATGAGCTGGTTGATGCGCAATGCGTGATCCTTGGAGGTGGTGTCATGTGGTTTCTTGCATGCGTCGCTGCAAATGTATGTTTGCATGATTTCTCTTGCATCCCCCGTATTGCAGTAGTGTTCTTGAATGTAGTCCTTGACTGCTTCTTCATAGCCTTCCATGTTGTCTGGGTAGTTCAAGTTGTCATTGTCATCATGGGTTGTCTCGTCCCACCTTCTTTGCGCTTCAGGGCACAGTATCTTGGTGAACAATTCAATGTATCGATGTTCTGGTAGTGGTAGTCGCTTTGCGCCAATGATGAATGCTTCTTCACAATACAGTAACGCGAATATTCCAAAGATCGAAGCTTAGAATCAAACACACCTCCACTACTTGAAAATCCCTAATTGGTAAAAACGATATCACTTAGGACTACAAACAAAAGGGGTTAATCGGTTAGAAACAAGACATATCCAAAGACCTGACCAATAAGTGAACACTTGGAACCCTTAAGTATGTTTGAAAGAATATACTTGATATCCCGTGAGGAAATTACTTATTGCAATCAAGAAAATCAAGACCGATTCCAGATGGGCCTCATATCTAGCACATATACCACGAACAAGCATACACCCCATCGAATAAATCAATTAACCTCACAAAAGACCAATACCATCGAATGACCGATACAGTGAGACCGATATACGACACTAACACAGAAACAGCAGCGACAGTATCGGTACGACGGTAAAGAAGACAGTAACAAATAACCGGGGAAGATCTCTACCATGTAAAATACAGAGAGCCCCGATACAGTGAAATACACAGTAAAAATAAGAGCGTCTCTCTGAGCTCACTACTCTTTAAATTTCAATTATCCTATACCTTTCGGTCAATTTTTAGAGTTACAACAGGTTATAGAGCCCTTATAACTTCCATTAACAAGTGGATACCTTAAGCTACCTATCTCTGCCCCGTACAGCACCTCCACTGTCGGTTACAGCCAGAGTATACTTGGTACGGGACTCGCATCGCCGGGCTGTATCAACAGACCTCCCCCTGCCTCCCTTTCCTTCTTTCTTCTCCTCCTTACTCACGTACCAAGGGGTGTATACAGATCCTTCTACCAAGAATCTTCTTCTGTAAAACACAACCAAGCGTACGTATCAAGGGGTGTAACTACATCGCAACATCGACGATTCGACGATCAAACAATTCCTCCGACATCGCCGGTTGATCGCATCACAAGAACGTTCCGAGGTTAAAGGAACGGACACTCGAACAATTACATTCCCAAGGTTCATTTGTCTTGTTTCTACTACGATCAAACGATTCCTGGAACCATTGAACCGGCAAGTACGATCGAACATTCCACCAAGAATCCCCTTCTGTAATTAAATCGCAAGCACAGACCATTTGTTTCTCCAACGAGACCGCCGTTTTGACACGCGACCGATCGCACATCCAAGGACAAAAACAAAAACACCACGACCTAAACCATGCCTCCATCACCTCCATTTGACTGGAATCAAATCCAGGAAATCGCAATCCGATTTGGGACTTTCAACACCAAAGGCAATGCCCAGAAACATGAGGCCCTCAATGACTCATTCCACCATGATCTAGAAGACACTGCTGGCCTGTTCCTCACAGACGACAACGACGCCAACAGCGAAGAACCCAAGACACTGGCCCCCAATCCGGTCACCATGCTCAAGGAAATCATTATCAATGCAATCATGGATATCATTCCCCCCAAGGAACAAACTGAGATCAATAAAGGACACATATCCACCCTATTTGCAGACGCTTGTTTCTGGTATGTCGCTCCAAACAAAACGACAAAGAGAATCAGAAACAAACACTCGATGGACAAGGCAGGAGCACTAGCCATCAAACAAGGACAAGACACCCTTTTCATAGAAATCAGAGCAGCACATTGGGGCTTCAAACCAAATTGGGATGCAGTACACTTTGACGAGGTCTATGACACAAAAATCTACAGCTTCCCTGAAACAAATGACGACATTCAAGACACACAAACTGCAGAAGGCACCAACATGAGTCAACTGACCAATCTATTACAGCAATTGGTCAACAATGGCAACAACAACAACAACAACAACAACAACACCGGCGCCAACCACCAAGCAACACTTGACCTACCATGGAATCCAGCAACCTTACCACCACCAGTCATGGAAAGATACAACGCAAGAGACGAATTCCTCACTAGCGATAACATGAAAGCCTTTCCCATAACCTACACGGACTCATCAGGAAACGAAACAATTGTCAGGCAAAACTATTACCTTCACAACCTAGGCAGTGGTAGAAATGACCAGCGCCTGATCACCAGAAGTGGTGACTGCTTTGATCTGACCAGAGCCTCTGATAAATCCAAGGAAGCCGCGAGAGACAAATTGTTTCTCTCTGGTTTCCCACAACTAAAGGATTCAACTGATCCTCAGATTAGAAAATGGTACAGGGAAATTACTGCTCACGCCCAGCAACACCACATCTACATCCACCCATACTACCTCTACAGGCATGAAGCCGATCATCTTCGAGGATTCACGATCGGAGACAGCCTCCCACATGATCTACCTGCAAGATACGAATTGGCTATTCACAAATGGGGAAACCTCATCTACACCGCACTCAGAACTGATAAGATCATCCCTGATTCATGTGGAAGAATGAAGGCCGCCATTCAAAGTTTTGAAGGGGGACAAGGATACAAAGCTCTTTACACAGTCATTGCCCCAACACATCCCAACTCCAAAAGGCCATCCAATGCAGGACGAATGGTCAGGAATCCTCCAAATCAGGACGCAAGTGAATCACTTGAAGAATACTACTTTCGTTACAAGGATTATTTGAGACTTAGAGCCTTCCTCCACAATCAACCCAGCACAATCAGTTCCACAGAAGAAGTCAGCAATCTTATTGAAGGAACCACTCTCTTGCATGAACTCTTTAAGAAAACAGAAGATGAACGCGACTCCGATGACCAATTCAAACGGGACAAATACAAAGCAGGTAGACTTCTACAAACCCTTCAAACATATGAGCAAGAGATCAAGGCTGAAACAAAGTACAAGGACAGAACCTCCAAACCAAGTCTGCCCAAGCAATCGCCCATCACAGGAACCAGACCAGGTCCTCGCCAAAGTGATAGGTTCCAAAACCGCGCTGGCAACAATACTGTTAGAACACCTTCTACTTTGACTTCTCACCCAATCAGTCTCATTGAATCACTAGGATACTCTGAAATGGATGAAGAATCTGACAATCCCCTCCTCCATCAAGCATATTGCAATGCCATCACTGCTTTTGACAAGCAGCCCAGCCTCTTTGACACATCCAGAAAATGCTTTGTTTGTCACACATCCGGTCATAGTTTTGATAATTGTCCTGCATTACAAGATGTTGAGTCCCTCAAGAAACATAGGATTGCCACGGCTGTTTTTCTAAGCAAATGCAATAGAGAAACCCAACAGCTCTTAGATTCTACTCAACAAATCTCTCAGATCAACATTGAAGATGACGCTCACAATGAGATCTCCCCAAATGATGCAGTAGCAGACCCAAATTTTTGCCAAGGCCAAGAATAGACAGTCTTTCTTGCAGCCACATGACAACACCTCAAGATGATCCACAAGGATTTGACAACACCGCAGCCCCTGAAGTGAACAGCTTATGTCCCTCCTTGGACCCCAGCAGTGTCAGCTCCTACGAATCTGTCCAGATTGGTGCTGTCAATCTCCCTAGGGATAGCCTACAGCCTTCAATCCCAATTGATGTCTACTGTGATATGGAATCACCTGACATTACGGCCCCTGTATTGGAATCACACCTAGAAACCAATGGAGATCCCAACTTTGACAGAGACAATCCTATCCCAGTTGATACCAACCATGTCAAGAATCTTGTCCCTTCAGACCCTATTGCAGCTGCGGCATATTTCCAACAGGGTATCAGAGCGCAGATTGATACAGGAGCCAAGGTATCATGCACAAACCTAAAGCATATCCTGCATGACTACAAGTCTTACACCAAGCTGAGAAAATGTCCGGTCAGGCTCACAGCAGCAATCGGCAGAAAGGCAGCCACCTGCATTCCAGAAGGATCTGGCTACTTGCATATCCCAGCACCCAATCACATAGGCTATCTAAAAGTCTTCTTCTATTATTCTCCCTCCCTATCGACCACATTGCTGAGTGAGAATGACCTCTGTGGAATGACTTCACAAATGAGACATCAGTTCAATGGACAGTCCATACACAAAACCTTCACTGACAACCTTGACTCATCTGTTCAACAAAATGGCAACCTCACCATTATTTGTCATCACAAGCAGAGCACTGCCAAAAGTATTGTCCTACATGGAAGCATCATTGATGGGCAGTGCTTCACACACCCAGTATTGATTCCAGACATTGATCTTGCATCCCCATATGCAAATTGCGCGACTTCCTCAGCATATGCCTTAGCCACTGACTTAGAGTTCAAAACAGCTTGTGATCTAGCCTCTAAAGAAGCCATTAGCAACTTCAGGTATGATACCTACACAAATCTTGTTACACTACAAAAATGCACTGAAGCCGCCAGAACACAACCTGCTACCAGCAACACTCCTCTGTTTGATGCAAAATCCTTCTTCACCAAAATTGTTGACAGACATATCCCAATTCAAGCCATCAAAGCCAAAACATCAAAACTTCTCTGGCATCAACAACTCGGACACCCATGTGATGACTTCTTATACCAAGCTCACAAGTACATTCTGGGAGTACCAAAGTTCTAACGGCAAACCAGTATCCTTGACCAATGCCCAACTTGTATCCAGTGTAAACAAACAAAACATCCTGTTGGGTTCCATTCCACGCGTAAGGCTACACAGCCTTTTCAAGGCTTGTCTATTGACTTCGCTTTTTCAGGTGCCAGAGCCTCCAATATTAAACAAAAGCGTGACTACGAAGGCATACATGGCGAAACCGCTTGGATCCTCATCACAGATCACTACACTGGTATGAAGTATGGTGATACTAGAATTTCCAAAGCAGCACCGCTCCATTGGCTCAAAAATTTCTTCTCCCAGCACAACCCAGCTTGTGCCAACAAGTATATCTCAGTTGATCAAGATGGAGAACTCTATCACAACTCTGATATCAGAAATCTATTTTCTGCTTTTGGATACTCCATTTTCCCAACTGGTGCTGATGCTTCACATCAAAATGGCACAGTTGAAAGGGCCCACCGAACTTTAGCTAACTCAATGAGAACCATGCTCAGTGGTGCAAATTTGCCCATCAAGTTCTGGCCCTTTGCCTTCTATCACGCCCTGAGGTTGTCAAATGCCTTCCCTGAAGGCAATCAGCAGCATTCACCCTTAGAATTGGCAACTGGCCATAAGGAAAACCTCGCTGATTTCCGAACCTTTGGCTGCAGAGTTTGGGTGAGACATCCAGGCAAGAGATCAATCAAGCTCAAACCCAATGCAAGAAAAGGCATATTTCTAGGTTTTGTCCCATACACTACCAGAAACATTCTTTGGTATGATACTGAGACGCACAGAGTCAAGATAGCCACACATGTCCGATTTGATGAAGGCATGAATGACTTACCACTTGCTGACCTCCCTACGAATGTCAAACACCTGCTCAGGACTGATGACAACATTCCTCTCCCCCCAGAGCCAAATGAGGTGTCATCCAGTGATTTTCAATTCTCCATCTCACCTTTTGCCGATCTCACCAATCTCAGGCTCACTATTTCAAGTTCCTGTACTGACCCAGCCTTCGGTCTCCGGTATGCAAATGATTCACTCCTTGGCAGAGCCTAGTACAACAGTACGTACCTTGGCATGTATGTCCGTAGTACGTTACAGTGGTAGTATCATACTAGTAGAAGATACCTATCCCGCGAATCTCATTTTTCCTTTTCATCAACACCATCCCGCCACATGCATCTCATAGCTAGTGCAATTAACCTTGTTGCCCCACTCATTAGCTTGGTGAGCAAATCAGCAATATTTGACTCGCCTGGTTCTTTTGCAATCTGAATACTTCCTCCTGCTATACGCTCCCTTGCCTTATGGTACTAAGCAACACTATTATGCTCCTTCTTACAAGGGCTTTCTGATCGCGCGGTATTCTTTACCACAGATTCATTGTCACAGTAGATATTAGTAGGGCCTTCTATAGGTATGCCCATCATTCAAAGCTTGTATCTCAGCCCCTCTACCATTTTGATTGCTATTTGAAAGGCAACAATTTCTGAGCTGAATGTACACGTTTTGACCGTTGTCTGCCTCTTAGAGAACCACAAAATAGGTGCCCTGTTAACAGAAACAATGATTCCTGTATGTGACCTCCTAGTACCCTTACACCTGACATGGTCCGCCTCCACAAAACATGAAGTGATGACCGGTATGCCCCTTGGCTCAGGCATATCTGGAGGCAATAGTTCTTTTGCTTTTGGATAGAATTTGCTCCAGTCACACGCTTGGAAGATAGACTCATCCACTTCAGGGACTGACGCATCAAACACCAACTTTGACTTGCTGTAATTCTTTAAGTATGCAAACAGATGAAACAATTGGTTGAGATGGCCTTCTCGTGCTTGCGCAAGATATCAAGACATAAGTGACACAGGCATAATAATATCGAGTCAACCCAATTCACATATCCATTGGAGTATTCCAACCAGCCAAACCTTGATAATAGTTCTGTTTCTCTGAGTCCAATTCCAGAGATGCATCTATCTCAGGCCTGCCTATACTCGGCGCTAAGAGGGGATCTGGCCATCTTTGGTAGTATCTTGAAAGCCTATTTCCCCATAGACAGTTCTTCTTCAACTGACTTGATAGCCTTCGAAGTGTACTTGGAAGACACCATGGACCAATATGGAGTACCACTGATGTAGGTCTTTCCAATATCAGCCCCAAGGTAGAAAGACGGTTCTTCAACGGTTCCATCCTTCAATTTGAATCTCCTTTCGGTTGCATCCATTTGAGACTTGGGATCCATGTCACATACAAGGATATCATCCATATATGCCGCACAATATTTGTAGTATGCCATGCCATCCTCCTTAAATGCTGATTTGAGGTGCACGTCAGGGTCAGCTTTGCAAGATACATATCCAAGTTCCCTTAAGTGACTCGACAAGTGGAACCGGGAATGATGCGCCCGCAACTAGGAGTCCATATAGAGCCCGTATGATCTTACAGGGCCTTCCGCATAGCTCAGGAGAGAAGCCCTGTGCTTCTGTAGCAATTGTATAATACTTTTCCTTGATAGGAGCTGTTAAGTAAGCGTTCTGTACATCTGCACTGAGAACGTCGAGGTTGTTAAGTGCTGCTGTCGGTCAAAAATACACGTACGGTACTTACGTATGTTCTATGGTAGATACATCCATTCTACACATACTAAAGTTACTTATACCTCTGAAAAGTGACTTCAAGTATCAAGATATCAAGGTCTCATGTGTTCTCTATCTTATGACAAATAACACATGATCTATGACCGGTTAAGGCATCCCTACAACACATTACAGGGATACCGGTCCAGTACATGAAATAGCACAATGACAGAGCAATCTCACGATATGCTCACATCTGCTGTAATTTCTTAAACATCAATACACCTATCCGGTCGATTTTTATCTTACAACATGTTATAGAGCCCTTATAACTCGCGCGTTGGCGTATACCTTAAGAGCCTATCTCTGCCCAATCAGCACCTCCACTGAACGGTTACAGCCAGAGGACATTGCTGTTGAGCAATAGGCCCTCCCCCCAGTGCTGAGATTGTTGTGAGCCTGCTGTTGAGCGACTCCCTTCAAATCTCCCTCTGATCTCTTATGACGATTGTTTCTCCAACGAACGTTCCTTTGGTTCTTTCTCCAGTTAATTCTTCCAATCGCGACCATTCTTCGAATCGCTTTCTTCAATCTGATTCGATTGTTCCTTGTCGCCGCCACCAACTACGAGATCTTTTTTGGCCCCGTTGACCGATCCGCCGGTTCTTTCATCACCTTCCGTCTTTCTTCGACTCCGTCTCTTCCACCGATTAGAACAATCAAACCGAATCCCTGCTGGGTACACTTGAGTAGGTATATTCCTTGGAGATTTCTGGTACCTTGTGGCCATCCCCAACCAGCTGGACTTTCCGGGTCAAATTGATTTTGACATTGAAGACCATGTGCATTGTAATTTTAGTATGCTCCATCGGCGTTTTGTCCTCTTCATTGAATTCAAAGGCAATAGAACTGTTCCTCATCTCTTTTGCAATAGCCCGAGCCCAATTATCAGTCCCCATCTGTTCATCAATGGCCTTTGCCTCAGCAATTGACTTAGGGAGCCGGACCCCATACTTATGAGACTTTGTCCAATATTTGGTTTTAGCGCCGGATATTATCTGGTCCTTCTTTTGGAATATTTGATAGGCCCACCACCTGAATGCTGGCTCATTAATAATACCGTGCTCTTGGGCATATAGAGCCATCTCAATGGGGAAACTTTCCTTCATATCACTCAACTTGGCCCAGGAGGTGGTACCATCTTTCCAACTAATAAGCAACCTCCATCCTTTTGTTGTCCGCTTGATCCTAGTTTGTCCGGATTCCGTTGTGTAGGTGGCTTGTTCAATAGTCAAAGTCCCTTCATCCTTCTCAAAGTTGATGATCTCATCCAATAGACAGTACATGCGCCCTTCATTATCCACGGAGGAATAGATACTTTCGGCAAGCATGTTTGCAGTGTAGATCTCAATAGAGCCATCTGGCATAGAGACCTTGTAAGCCCTTGTATCTAGGAGTGAATTGTTGTTCTTTTCTCCGACAAGTACCCCATTGGCATCCCTGCACCGGTTCTTGACTAGTCCCCGGATACGTTGGTCCCCTATCTGGAGTAACACTTCACTTCCAAGATATTCATCAAGATCTTTGCCAGTTAAATCATCAACATCTGGGATGAGACCTCAGCCTCAGCCATAAGGACTTCATCCTTGCCATCATATTTGCCATCAAATAGGCCCAAGGGTGGTTTGCCAAGTTCATTTTCCAGATAAGTGTCAGAGGGTTAACCTTGTCACCTATCTTTGCATTGATTGCTTTGTTGTGTTCTTCCAACTGGGATAGGATATCCGGGTGGTATCTCCATTCATCCTCAGATATAGCCTGGGTGCTGTTTGTTATGTGAACCTTGCCCGTCTTAAACAATGCGTAATGGCAGTTGCCACCACCAAACATATTGCCACATGGGCCCAGCCACCGGCCCAACCAGTTTGTTTTCCCATTCGGATCGCACCACCAAATGAAATCGTACCAGTCGTGGATCATGTAGAGAGTGATATCTGGAGTATATCCATGTACCTACCCAAAACTTGTTCTTCCCATTGAAGAAGGACCACTTGATGCCATAAGATTCATACGACTGGCTGCTAGCATGCTGCAAAAGGCCCAACACCTTCTTGGACTGCTCTTCTTAAAAGTCATCCATCGAATGGCCCTCCTCAGGTCCCTGGCACTTCTTTCTGCAGTATTCTGCCACCAACAGTGGGGCTGGATATGTGTTTGTCAAATTCGATACTCTGACTGGATCTTATCCTAGCCGGTGTTGTAGGTATCATGACTCCCTTGGGCCTTTGCTCCATTGGTAACAAGCAAGATAAGCCATCGTGACATCGTACTTCTCCTCTGACAGGATAGAAGGCCACATACCCTTTCCCATTTGGAAGGACTTGAGCTACCGATTCATTTCAAAAGATACTCGGTACCTTGAACTTCATAGTATCAGCATGCCATTTGCCTTTAAGCAATCTTCTGTTTGGCCACTTCTATGTTTTCAACCTTCTAGTGATAGGCTGGGACAGGTTGCGGATGCCATCTTGTGAGGTCACTTTGATGGTTGTTTTGACTCTCTTCTTGCTGACATTCCACATCTTGACAATAGCCTTGGAATCAAACCTATCAACTTTGTCAGGGATCCTTATTGGAAGTCCACATTGTCCCCAACCAATGAAAGACCTCTTGTCTAAGAACATTTCTTCTTGGTCAAGATCATCTTGTTGGTGCCATAGGAGCTTCCTCCCTTTGGTCCTGGCCTTGGCTTCCTGTTGGATAGCAAGCTCGGCCTCCAGGGATCAGTCACCAGATAATGAAGGCTTGGTGGAAGCATCAGAAATATGGAAAGTAGAAAGATTTGCTGAATTTGGAAGATTTTTAATCATGTGGAGACAGCTGTTGGAGTTCAGCCTGTCCGTTGAAAAGGGACTCCGGCAGTACAGACAGATGCAAGATGAAGTAATCGGGTCTTGTCATAGCCAACGCCAAGTGGCTCAGGGTGAATTGTAGAGGAATAGGTGATTGGAGTTCCACAAGCCGGCAAGCACCCTGAGAGGCTGCAACAACTTGCAGGAAGGAAGCGTCAGCCACATCTTCTTCCTCAGCAAAGTGTGAAGCGTATGGATTCTATGTGTATGTATCGGTAGCCAGCACGTGCTCACAGTTGGCCAGTTCCTTCCTTGTAGACTTGTGGGAGTCAAAGTAGGATATAATTCTGTCCACTTGGAGGGGAATAAAGAGCTCCGTGTCATCTGACCAAAGAGTAATTCTGTGTGTCGAGAAAGGGTCGCCGTATCTTCTGGGGATATCTTCAACCTTGTTGGAGTTGCAATCTGGGACTTGATTGGGGCATATCAAACTGTGCTGCAGTTTATTGCCAAAGTAGAGAGCTTGCCCAAACACCAAAATATAGGTGATGCCATCCATTGGATCAGTCCATGCTGTAGCGCAATGGGCAATGGGAACATTTTGAAGAGGTGAGTAGGCATCAGAAAATGGGGTGACATTCACATGGGTCAAAATAGAGTCCAACGGATCAAGTAATACCATATTAGAGCCAGCGGTAGTTGTGTCGGCATGGCTGTCCATCTTGCACCGGTTGATAGCAGAGGATGGCAAGCCCAAGCTTTTGATATGGATGATCGGCCGGCTTACCCGGGATTCAATTGACAGGCCCCGGTCGGAAAATCAGTCCTGCTGGTGTTTTACTTTTGTCTTCTTATGAATGTGGCTCCCAAACTGATCGCCAGTATTATTTTCCTTCTGAATCCGATTCGTTGAGAGTCTGATTCAAATGCTTCTGAAGAACAGCAACGCTGCGTTAGTGTGTTAGTAGACAAACGATTGTACTCTACGCGTGACAATTGTGTTTGGATACTTTCGGCAACGGATAATCGGACTACAGGCAAGACTAGGGAAACGCCGGATCTCTTCTTGCTGTGACTTATTCAGATTGCAGCGAGACAGACCTTAGTATGTAGATTACAAGTAGTTGATAGCAACTAGTGTGAATTTTGGGATTTAAATCAGTTGAATGTTAAAAGTATGAGATAAAGTGAAATCTTGCCGAAATGCAAGATATCTCTTTTATTGAGATGAATACGTTGCAACTGCTGTTGCGTAGTGCTGAGATTACTCGCTGATTATTTTCGTACATGTATTAGTCGTTGACCATATATATATCTGTATGCATGTATATGTATTGTGTGAGAATCACACGCCAACGGTTTTCTTCTCTTGTTCCGTTAGGAAGACTTCATGATATGTTTATCATTAAGGTCAGGAATTGCTCCCATAGCTCGTGTGATATTTTATGAAATCAGAGTTTGCTCACCGAAGAACAATGGCAATACTGTAAAACAGGGATTGCTCACCGTTTATGCGCAATGGGAATCGATGCGCCGTGGGAATCGATATGCCGTGGGAATCGATTACTTAGATTGATACGGGACTCATTGATTCGTACGAATAGGATATCTACCATCTGGTAGCTTTGGTACTTCTGGTCACGAAAGGAATTTAATACTCCCCATGTCTCCTTGTGAAAGGTCATTACGCTCTACATGATGCTTCCATCGTCTTGAAGGAGGTCGCCGGTATTCCCACAAAAGTGGAAGATGGGCTTGAGCAATGGATACACAACTGAGTGTCTTCAATGCTTGGTGAGAATGTCTGCACAGTTATCCTTACCTGGGATGTGCATCATCAAAATGAAACCTCTCGCTATCATGCTCCGTACGTAGTGAAACGATAGAATGTTATGACGCTTGTGCAACCTTGTGTAAGGGAAGATTGACGTTTGGATCATCTTTTCGTTGTCACCCCAAGAGTAAGAGATATCATGGACTCGTGTTCCTAGGTATCGGAATGAGTGGCGTAAATCGACGATCTGTTCGATGCAAGTCCTTCCTGCAACAAATTCAGCTCCAAAGGTGGCTGTTTCCGTAGTAGACTGCTTCTTTGAGAACCACATCATGGGGGTCTTGTTCGCGAAATGAAGGATGCCGGTTACAGCCTTACCACTGAGAATATCATGCATGAGGTTGGCATAATAGAAATGTGTCAACACTACTGTCTTTCCAAGCGGTGTAGGAGCGTCGTCGGGTAGCTCCTCAGAATGCTCCCCATAGACGGTGTTGGACCAGTTGATGGTGTCGGGTTTAGTCAATATAAAATTGGGTGGTTCCACGCGGAATCTGATTTTAAAATGTCTAAACTTGGAGATATATCCATAGATACGTTTTGCACGTTCGAGATGCCCATCTCGTGGCTGAGCTCTGAAACTTGAGAGTGTCATCAAGGCTGTTTGTACATCGAAACGGCCAATAGCGATGATCAATTGGAGTGAACCGATCATACTTTGGTATTTCTGTATACCGGTTTCTTCGATAAAGGCTGAGGAGTCCAATTCGGGATGATCGTTTTCTGCAATGGGTGATTGGAACCTAGTGCTAGGTTTGCATCCGAACATTTGTTCGTAAGACGCTTCCATCTTTTCGATGAACTTTATGGGATTCATGCATAGAACACCATGCTCATCGCGCTCAAATCCGCAACCTAGGTGAAAGTTCATAGGTCCAGATCCCTTCAGTTTGAAGTTATATGGTGACGATTGCAATACCTTCAAGAAGGAATTGGGATCTGCCATGCAGAGACATAGGTCATCGGCATATGTGCATATAAGTTCATATACACGTTCACCATGCTTGTTTGTTCCAGGCTTGATGAATATTTCCGGTTCTGCGCGGGATCTTTCGAAGCCGAGTTCGATGAGACAAGCTGCGAGTAAGTCTCCAAAGCACTTGCCTGAAGACCTGAGGCCATATAGGGCTTTGTAAATGATCAACAGGTGATCTTCCAGCGATCCGAATTCGGGACCTGCCTTGATGCATACTTTCTCGCAGGTAACTGCTTCTAGGTAGGCATTACCTATGTCGGTACCCCATGGTTCCAAGTCGTTGAGTTCAGCTAGGAATAGGCACATACGTAGACCGCGGAGAGATACGACACGATTACCGTTAGCAACAAGACGAGCCTTGTGTCTACCGTCGTGCTTGCCAGCATAAATCATGTGTACCTTGATCTGTTGGAACCCGGGGGGGGATGGAGCTTGTCTTGTACACGCCTTTATCAATGAATGTATTGTATTCATTGAGTTGTGCCATTTCCAGAGTGGTGGCATCTTCCCATTTGGTGTTTCCGTTGGCTTGATCAAATCGGAGGGCTTCTTCGTGGTTACGAGGTACTTTGAATCCATATTGGTACTGCAGAGTTGTACGGAAAGAACGTAGTTTGGCTTGGTGCACGAGTCGATCAAGTTTCTTGGTTCGTCACGCTAGGTTGGTGATTCGCTTGAGGCGTTTCCAACCCGGGAGGTCAAGCAAGTTGTTGTCTTTCCCATATTTTGCAACGGTGACCGGGTCATCAGCCGCAATGTTGGCTAGAGGTTCATATGTGCGTTCCATATTTTCCCATTCAATCCAAAGGTTATACTTGGAACCTTTGTATTGAGGATGCTTGTTATCCAGTGGACCTTGGTGTCCTAGGATGCGGCGGAATGACCAAAGTTGGCCGTCTTCTTGTGTTGAATCACGATGGATGTAATTCATGACGTCATTGTATGCAATGATATCATTGAGTTCGTCATCGGAGTGTTTGCACTTAAACTTGATGAAGTCGTTGTTGCGTTCTAGACTGTCTTCAACATCGATGATGGTAAGACGCTTCCGGGTGCCATCGAGATTGGTTACAAGGAAGGAACATCCTTGTAGATCAGCAATCGGGACGGTAGGAATGGTAATTGGTTGGCCATCATCGTCAAATTGTGCGTTACCTTCTTCGTCGGTAACAACTACCTGTGATGGGTCTACTGAAGGAGTAGCGGGGTTGGTGTGTGGAGTTGTGACGTCACTAACATCAAAATATGCTAATTCCGGTGGATCAAAATCATCTTCAGTAAGGAGAACGCCATCGGAGGTCTTGCTAAAGATGTGTGTCGTAGGAGGACCATCAAAACGCTCCCCATAGTTGTTAGGGAGTGGAGAAGGTGACCAGCTTGGGCTGTCATCGACCTTTTTATAGAGAAAGCTCGGTAACAAGGGGTGGGCGGGTGGTTGAAGAATAGGTTGAGAGCCAGATGCAGGAGGTGTTGTACCTGGGTGTTCGTTGGGTACAGATGGTGTGGTGTCATCGACAGTGTCAGAATCAGCAGGGGAAACGCTAGGGGGGATTGAGTTGCCTGGTTGTGTAGACGCGTCAATGGGGTTACTCAGAGTGGTATGCTCCCCATGTTTGAATGCTGGAGCTTCACCTGTGGCGTATAAACAGGGCAAGGAATCCTTGGCGTTACGCCATTTGATGAAACCATCATCAGTGAATAGGCCTGCGCGTTTATTACGAGACTCAGGTGTAAGAGCGGAGCGTACACCGGACCGGTCAAGTAACTTGTTGGTAACGGGATCCCAGATTCGGAAGCAGAGTCCATTGCCAACATGTTCGGCGATACCGACGAAGTGACCTAGGCGTTCGGTAGACTGGGTACCGAAAGGGGAGTCGTTGGTCTTGAAATAAACAGGTTCAAACCAGAAGAAACTGGTGTATGCGCTGATGTTGCCAAGTGTACCGGTAGCAATGAAGACCGGTTGTTTATCTGACAGAGTAGGATCAGAAATAACATTGAGGAGTCCGGCAACGTATGCCATGCACAGTAGCCATAGATGTGGTGGTGTGCCTGTACGGTCCATGACGCGATTGACAATGCGCTTGAACGTTTGGTATCGATGTTCGAATTGATTCTGGTGTTGGTGATAAGGTTCACTTTGCCAGAGTCCAATCCGAAGCATTTTGAGGTAATCAACGACTTTCTTGCTGGAATGATAGTTACCGTGGTCGCAAAGGAGGCAAAGTGGCCTGCCCCATTTCCGAACAAAGTTCTGGAAGCAAGATAGAAAATCGCCGGTGGTACGCATTTCTTCAACGTGTATAATATGTGACTTGCGGCCGAAGAAGATCTGAGCAATCTTGGAGCCACCATCAATTGCTGGGACATCCGAATAGACAGCATCGGACATGACATCATCATTGAAGGGTCGAACGTTCATGGCTGGTTGTGGGGAATGAAAACGTTTGAAAATGTTTCCATCAGGGCTAACCGCTAATGAACCATATTGGGTTGAGTTTTCAAACGTGGCCTTGATGCGATCGGTGGAAACCCAACAAAAGAAAGGTTTCAGGGATAGGTAGTCATGTTCGTTGGGGTATCTCTCGCGGGGCGTAGCAGCAATACGTGTAGTATCACTGGCAGTACAATCCGTGGGAAACACAGTGACGGTCCCAGATGCTTCAGGTAACGTGCAGCATGCGAGACGTTCTTGATGAATGTAGTCGGTGGAAGTAAGCCAAAAGGAGCGATCATTGGTCCTATGATCATCAATGGGAAGGAAGGGAGATCAAGTAGAATGGCTGGAATACGAACTGAGGGACATGACCGTGGAGGAGTCGGGGGACACAGAGATATCCAATCCTTCAAGACAACGTGGGTTTCCAAATTCGTCGTAATCGGCATAAGGGAGTTGCTGTGGCTGAGGAGGATATTTCTGGAGAAATTGTTCATCTTTTGCACTGATCGTGGTATCGAGAATAGATGGGTCCCAATGCTTATCGGATGTCATGATAACATGTGGGAGCGTGTCAAACTCAACAGTCGTATACTTTCGCATCGCAAGGTATGGTAAACCGTGTCATATGCTAAGAGGCAGTGCATATCCATCGGAGGTGGTGATGACCTGTCCTCCGCCCGCTTTGATGGATGTGTCGTCGACAGTGGAAAAATATGCTTCCATCTGACCGGAGGATAATATGGAAGGGTGCCGTCCTGTATAGGCACATTCATTGAAAATGAGGATGACGGGGCCTCTGTTCGATATGGAATATGCTCCGCATGTAGCAATGGGGATATTCTGTACCTGGTGATTGTTAATGCCGGTGACATTGACATATCGTGGTGGGATATCCTTGGAGATGAGACACGCATCATTGCCGATGATGCAACCATTTGCGCCGCAATCGGCCATGGCAAAACCAGGGCTAGTAACCGTAGTTTTGTGTATACGGTATGTGTACGACGTTACTGGACTATCGTTGGGAAAGGTGAGATCTTCGTCAGGATTATACCACTGGTGAAAATTGGCGGAATATGATGATGTTCCTACAGGTATTTGGGTGTCACCGTCCTTTTTGTACTGAATGTCTGGGTTTTCGGAAAGGAATCGAGCGGGATGCGCGGGTGACACGGACGACTTGAGAGGTCGCTGGTCCTTGGATGAAGAGGTCGTTGACTTGTATACACCTAAGGATGCATGGAAAACACCTCTACGATCATTTTCTACAGCAGGATGTAGATCTGCCGCTGAATTGGCAATTTTGTCTTTGGTCGAGGTATCGTCTTCTCGGAATGATACCGAATGTTCGTGTTGATATGCCTTCCGGGTAATGGGTTTGACACTGTTGGGGTCAGGCTGGTCCTTGTTAAGTAAGTCGTGTCGTAACGATGCGACCACGATTTTCTTGCCTTCCGGAGAAAAACTGAGCCAACTCTTCATGTCCTGACGTGACAGGGCCTTCCATATGTTTGTAGGTAGCCGTGTGGTAGGGTCAGGGGTACGCCCAGCCTTAAATACCACTTCGAAAGCGAGAGCATAGTCATCATGGTTTTGGCTTTGTTCAGAGGAGAAATCATGAACGTGTGCACGTACAGTCGACCGAGGAGCAGACATCGCAGACTGGGAATCAAGTCGAGTTGCTTCGAGTAAAAGCGTGATTTTAAGATCGTGGATAGCAGCGGCTTTGGCGACCGCATCCGTCACGGTGCTATTCGTCCCACCTGGATCCTTGACTTTGGCAAACTGTTCGCTTAGCTGAAAGCTGGAATAGCATGCCTGACATAATGCTGATTTTACAGTATGGTACTCAAGGGGCTTGTTTGGGGGATGGAGCTTATTGAGGTGATTTAATTCATCAAACCAATGTGTAATGAATTTCACTTTGGATTCCTTCCAATTGTTGAGATTCAACTTTAGCAATGCTTGTAGCTGAGTCGAATTGTCATATACCTTGGCTTTTGATTTGCTGTGAAGGTTTACGAAATCGAAGTATGCCTTGCGTCCATCACGAGTGGTAGAATGGCTGTGTACACACGATGCAGAAAGATCGCTTTTGAAGACTTCCAACATTAGTACCCAGAAGAAGGCACACTGTTTGACGAAGAGATCACGTGTATAACCCTGAAGTGCAGCTGGATAAAGAAAGTGTGTCGTAACAAACAACAAACGCAATCGGTCTTACGATCGATTGATTTAGTGAGTAATTGATACAGTTTATTCGGCCTTAGCGGACGACAGGTTAATTACTCATCGTCAAATTACTCGTCGTATCGTGTAATTTCAAGCATACAAAACACATGTAATCTTAAGACACAAAACACACGCAAAACCATCTTCGATCGGTCTTTTGTTACCGTATAATTCACCGTGATATTCTCATTGAATATCACATGTGATTGTACCTTATTATGTAGAATTAGTACTAGGTTGTACGTAAATTTTGGGGCATGATAGTGTTTTAGAATTGTTAATTCTTCAAAGAGTGAGCTGACGGGAAGAATTTCCCTAAGAGACAATCCACATGGATTAATCACCGACGATTATTCACTCAGGTTAAATAACCTTACGAATAAGGTTATTTGCCTTTGTGACTCTTCGTACGTGCGATACGCGTTACACGGTGAATTCTTTTCAGTCCCCTTCAGTCGTAAATCCTCCAACCGTTAAGCGGCTGGATTCTATGACTTAACCTATTCATCGTGAGTCGTGTTGAATACCAAATTGTATCCAGTCTACCATCAGAGGCCCTATCAAAAGAAAATGGGGCGGCATTTTGCCTTTCATTCTGGCTTGTATCATGGCATTTTGCCCTGACCCTTGCCGGTTTGATATATTGTATTCATGGATCAAATTATCCATTTTCGAAATGCTCATTGCAGAACGATTTGTTCATTTTTTCCGTGATTGAACTTAGAAAATCAACTTGTTACTTCAATCGAACGATCGATCGAACATTCCATCGAATGATTGATTTTTTTATCAAATCTCTTACCACATGCAACGAGAACAATGTTCTCTGAAAACAGCGCCACTCATTAGCTTTGTAAACAAATCAGCAATATTTGTTGAACCTGGTTCCTTTGCAACTCTGATAATTCCTGCTGCAATAGATTCACGAGCTTTGTGGTATGCAATGCTGTTGTGCTTCTTCTTACATGGGCTTTCAGGTCGTGTAACATTTGTAACAACTGAATCATTATCACAATACACATTTGTGCTCCCATCAATTGGAACACCCATCATTCTCAACTTGTACCTTAGACCTTCAACCAATTCGATTGCAATTTTCAAAGCAATGATTTCAGATCCAAAAGTTGATGTCTCAACTGTTGTTTGTCTTTTGGAAAACCAAATGATCGGTGCATTATTAATGAAGATAATAACACCAGTATGAGATCTCCTTGTTGCCTTGCATCCGGCATGATCAGCATCGACAAAACAGCTCATCGTCACATGTTTTCCCAAAGCTTCAGGCATATCTGTTGGTATGACTTCAGCGGCACCAGGATAAAATTCAGACCAGTCACATTTTTGAAATTTACTTTCATCAACACTTGGTACGGTATCATCAAAAACCAGTTTTGACCTGTTGTACTTTTTCAAATATGCAAATATATGAAACAACTGATTCAAATGCCCGATCCTTGCCTGTGCCAAATACCTTGACATCAGTGATACTGGCATTACTATGTCAAGTCTTCCTAGTTCACAAATCCACCTGAGAACCCCAATTAAACCTTGATAGTAATTTTGCAATTCAGGGTTCAATTCTTCTGATATATCAATTTCCGGTCGGTAATCATGTGATAGTGGACTAGATGCTGATTTTGGTAGATACTTGTAGCCATATTTTTCAGTTCCTAACTCTTGTTCAACTGCTGCAACAGCTTTCGCTGTGTACTTAGTGCTTGATAATGACCATCTTGGCTTTGAATCGCCTTCAAAGTAGAATTTCCCAATATCAGCTCCCAAATACAGAGTTGGCTCTTCAATTGTATCATCCTTCAATTTGAACTTTCGTTCAATGTTTTCAAGTTGGAACTTTGGATCTTCGCCAGAACATAGGATATCATCTACGTATGCAATGAGCATTGCCCAGTATCTGGATCCATCTTTCCTGGTTTCAATCCTTAAGTGCACATCCGGATCTGCCTTACAAGGTGAATATCCAAGATCTCTCAAATGCTGGGTGAGGTATGACCTGAAAGATGCACCAGCAACCGGCAGTCCATATAATGCGCGAACAATCTTGCAAGGTCTTCCTGCAAGGTGAGGTGGAAAACCATCTTCTTCTCTCGCTTTTAGGAAGTATTTCTCTTTAATCGGGGCTGTCAAATATGCATTTTGAATATCAGCTGAGAGAACCTTCAAATCATTCAGCGCTGCCAGCAGAAAGAATATTCTTACTGAGTCTCGACTGGGAACCGATGAATAAGTATTTTCTTTGGCCACTGCAGGGACTTTGTGACCGTCCCCTACCAATCTGGCCTTCCTTGTTAGGGACCCAAGCTTGATGTCAAAAATCATGTGGGTTGTTATCTGTTTATGGCCAACTGGAATAACATCATCATCAGAAAATTCAAACGCTGCCATATTATTTGTCATTTCCTTATGAATTGCTCTTTCCCAGTGGTCAGTCCCTGTTTTCTTATCAATAGCCAGCGCTTGTTTGATTGAATGTGGCAATTCAACTCCATATTTGTGAGTCTTCAACCAATACTTTGCTGTTTTGGCCGCTTTAAGGATTCTTTCCTTCCTCCTCAAAATTTTGTGCACCCACCATCTGAAAGCTGGTGATTTTTCAAGATTATTGTTAACTGCATACTCGGCTAATTGCACTGGAAATGATTCTTTCACATCACTTAACTTACACCAAGATTCAGTGCCATCTTTCCAACTGGCTAAAATTCTCCAACCTCTAGTTGTAGGTTTATGGGTTTTCCTGCCATTTTTTGCTATGGTCGTGGCTTCATCATCAGTTAGTGCAGTGTTGTCGCATTCATGGTCAATGAGCTCATCTAGTAGAGTGAACATCCTCCCGTCATCATCAACAGAGCTGTATAGGCTTTCTGCAACAATATTTGCCGTGTATTCCTCCATGGTGCCATCAGGTAGTTGCAATTTATACAGCCTCGTGTCTAGTATGGGATTCTCATTTCTGATTCCTATTGGTCTGTTTTGCAAGTCGCGAACCCTGTCCTTGACAATGCACCTGAGTCTTTCATCACCTCTTTCAATGATCACTTCATTTCCCAGATATTCATCTGGTTCATCAACATCTTCTACCGATGCTTCTGGCTCAGCCATTTCGAGTTTCATATCCGGTGTTTTTACTGGTTGATTCTCAAATAGCTCTATTTGGGGCTCTGGGTAGTTTTCCTGGAAGAATGATGCGCTGTCCTTGACTTCATCTCCAATCTTGGATTCAATTGATTTGTCGATCGCTTCCATTCTTCTTAGGACATCTCTATCCCTCCATTCATATTCCTTGACAGGCCTTATTGAATTTGTAGATATTGGTATTGCCGACTCGGGCAGTAGCCAAAAACAATCCCCCCCACCTACCCTATTTCCACAGGGACCCAACCATCGCGCCAGCCTTTCAACACCTCGGGTGGAAGAATCACCTTTTTCATAATAAAACACAAAATCATACCATTCTGATGAAGTATATAATGTAATATCCGGTCTATAGCCATGGACCAATTCAAATGGGGTTCTCCCCATTGAAGAAGGGTTGTTGGAGGCCGTTCGCTGCCTGATATTAGCACATAGTTCACCACAAAATGACCATAATCTTCTCGGTGACTTCTTCTTTGCAGACTTGGTTGTGATTGCGCTACCAAGATGACCAATTGCTTGTTCTGCTCGATTTTGGAATGGGCAATGTGGCTGGATGAATGTCTGATGGATATGGTTGCGCTTTACAATTGAATTCCAGTGTGTTTTGTAGGTTCTTGGGGATCCTTGTTCTGGCGCACCATCAGAAATCAAATGCTCTGGAATTCCAATTTCATGAATAAACGTCTTCAATCCTTGGTGGGCTTGTGATTTGTCCTGTATTGGTATAAATACCTCAAACCCATTTCCATTTGTAAAGATCTGTGCACATTTTTCTTGCCTCATAATACTCGTGGTTCTTGCATGCCAGGTATCAGTGTACCAGGTTCCTTGTGCGACTCTCTTGTTCCTGAAGCGCTGAGTAGGCAGCCGCTTCATCAATGGTGATTGCAAATTCCTCAGTGCCTTCTGCGTCGTGACTTTCAGTGTCTGTTCAGCTTTCTTGAAACTAATGTTCCAAGTTTTGGCTAGGCGTTCACAGTCAACTTTGTTTGGACCTTCAATTGTTATCACTGATGGCCCCCATTGATTTCTTCTGTCAAGAGACCTTCTTTCTAGTGTATTGTCAATTTCTTGCAAGCTAGGGGCCTGTTTTGATTCTGCTTCAGGAGCTTCCATAAAGTCAAATTCTGTATCATCAAACAAAAATTGGTCTACCCTTCGCGCGCTTGAAATATTCCTTACTGAAGAAATCCGATGAGCAATATTTCCATCTGTTGCAATCTGGCATTCAGTTAGCATTCTCCTTGTGGATACTTGATGGACCCTCATCAGTTTGCATTGCTGCATGACACTTGGATGCCGTTCTTTTCCTAAGCTGGTCTTGGGAAGTTTATTTGTAACATTACTAGCAGGTTCTGTTACAACAGAACTTTCCTCCATTGCTTGGTCCTCTTCGGTTGACATAGCTTGAAGGCTGAATTGGTCCCCTGAAATTGGATCTCCATTGTCAATGGCTAGCTCGGCCATCCTGAACTTCAGTGAATGTGGATCCCAGGGAGTATCATTTGTTGCTATCAAATGTCGACATTCATCAAGTTCCATTCTTGTGGGCTTTCTTGTGGGGAAATATGAGATCACATTTCTCATACTCAGTTTGATAAAAACTTTCTTCGGATCATCATCCTCCAGTGGAGTTTGAATTGTAATTCCATGCTTGGATCGTGGATCAAATTGGCGAGGTGTCTCTTCAACAGAGTTGAAATTGCAGTCCCTCACTTGATTTGGGCATATCAAGCTGTTTTTCAATTTGTCCCCAAAGTACAGTGCTTGATGGAACACTATGATATATACTTGGCCTGATGTTGGATTTGTCCATGCAGTCGCACAGCTTCCAATGGGGATTTTCTTGATGGGCTTGTATTCTTCAGAAAAAGGTGCAACATCAACGTGTGTTGTGATTTGGTCAGGATTCAGCAATACCATATTGCTTCCTGCTGCGGTAGTATCTGCATGTGAGTCTAACTCACAATATCCTTCTTCATTTTCCCCATCATCAAAACCTACAGGGACATTCATCTGGTATAATGACCGGCTCACCATTTTTAACAATTTGTGTTCTAGTGATAGTGTCCGGTTATTATGTCATTTCTTAGATTTTGATCCAAAACTGTCACCAGCGCCTTCATTTTCAAGTTTCTTTTTAGTCTCAGCAGCCTTGAGATTTCGTTTCTTTTTAGCCTGTCTCATCTGGTAAAGCTCCTGGCGCTGTTCTTTTGACATTGTTTTATAAACACTTGTTGGGTAAGGCTTGCACTCAACTTTTCCTGTAAAGGTTCCAGTTGTCTTTTGCTTTTTGTTGCTGGTTGTGCCCATAGAATACAAACTTCTGGAACCTCTTTTACTCTTCCCTGTTGCAAGCTTTTTCAATCCAAGTCGATTGGTGAATAGAATCAAACATTCATTGAAGTTGTCACGATAGTCTTTGCTCTCATCAATTGCATCTGCTTTTGCAGCATCAAGTCGCTCATCACTGATTGAATTGATAAAATCCCAGACAAATCTTCTTTCGTTATGATTCTTTTCGAATCTCAGAATTGTTCCATGAAAAGCAGTCCAATTTCGCTTGTGCTTGTTCCAGTCATAACCCTTGGAATCTCCAGTGTAGTGTGAATCTTTCATATCCTGGTATGTCTTATTCAGAACCATAGTGATATTGGTATCAGTGTAAGCATGTTGCATGAGGGAAATGAAAGCGTTTCTGGCATTACCAGAATTCAGTGCAGTGTTTTGGAAATGTGCCACATACTCCCACCCAGGACCCTTTCTTGTTGCATCGCACAGCAACCTCCAGACAACGTTGTTGTCCTCATCATACTGGGGACCTGATAGGACGCCACATCTTTCGTTGTAGTCACTCCAAGTTGGATAAGTATCTGTTGTACTTTGCCCAACTGTTCCAGCCCTGGCTTCATCAGTAACTTCTTCCATTTCTTGGGGTCTTATGACATACAAGATTGGAAAACCCTCAGAGTTGAATCTGTATCTCAAGTTTTGTCGGAAGCCTTCCTCCCATTCCCTGAATTTTGTGAGATCCTTCAGCTCGGGTGGAGTTGCCTTTTCCTGTGATTTCACACTTGATTCCATCATCTTGATTCTGAATTGCTGCAGTTCCAAGTTGTTTGGGTTTGCGTTCCAGTCGATAGCCATTGGCTTGACTCCAATCAATGGTTGATACCGGGCCCAATTTGCCCAAGTTAGGAGCCTTGATGATAGTCTGTTACCATAGTGGATACTTTTTGGATTAGGACAGTCTGGACTGATAGCTTTCAATCCGTGCATGAACGATTTAATGCTTTCCTTATTGAGGTCTGTGATTTCGCGAATATTAGACATCCCTCCCCTCATAATTTCTTCAGCTGATTCATAGTTGATACCGAAATCCATTAGGCTGCTCCTGAAAGCAAGCTGTTCTGGGTTCAGAAATCTACCATTGTTGAATCCCCTGATTTTTATCCTGGGTTGGGATGACCTTCTTCCCAGCCGTTCAGCTCTTGCGTTCTCTGCATTTTGGTCAGCATCGTTTCCTTCATCCTCATTTTCGCTATCCGCGTCATCTGGATTCACACCCTTTCTTTCTGCATCTCTCATTGCCCTGACTCTTTTCTTTATTTCTTGGTCGATGATTCTCTTCATGGTTGAGTTTGATTCTGGGTCCTCAAAGGCCCTTTCCATGACTTCCATGATTTTATCTTCCAAATCTTCCTTTTCTTGCATACCTCTTCCATTGTTTTCATTGGAATTCTCTGAATCGTCATCGTCTGAATCATCATCGTCATCCACTTCCATTTTTGTTTCTTCCATGTCGTCGTCCGCTCTGGTTCGTACCATGGTGATGAATTGTGTATTCTAATGGAGTTTCGAATTATATTCGAGGAGTATGGATGGTCGATTCGTAGGATGGTATTCGATGGAAGGTGCGATCGAATATGTTATCGAAGGTGGTATGTGGTGGAAGAGGGTATAATCAAATCGAAGGATTGGATGTGAGAGATGTATTTTAATCGTTGGTGACTGTCGTGTGATTTGCTTATCAGTTCTGTATTTATATCCGAATCGTATTTTTGGTCCGGTTTGTATACTTTCTGACTATTCGGATCGGGTATTTGTTCCGGTTAGTTTTGTGTGAGCTTTTGCTTTTGTTGCAAATCAAGATTGTGAGCTTTCCTATCCTTTCTTGGGATTTGCTCATTCTGTATTTCTGTGGTGTAAGATTGTTTCCTGAGAATTTAGTGTTCTCTTTTTCCTTTTGGATCTTTGAGATCTTTCGATCTTCGAGATTTGGTGTTCTCATTTCTATATCTTTCGATTTTCGTTTTTTTTTCGTGCGGGCAGATGCTCTTCGCAATCTGTTCCTTCCAATCTGTTTCACCACAGAATACTTGAGGCTCAATCTTCTGGCTCACGTCATTCTTGTTTTCAGTGAAAGATCAGTGTTCTCGAATTTGGATATTGATTCCTTTCAACTGATGCCAACCTGGGCGATTCGTTCAGCTGAATCGTCCAGTGTCTTTTCCCTTGCTTGTTTTGCTGGATCCCGAAACCCGGTGGAGCCACCACCTTGGTTCGGTTCTTTGGTCTCTTCTTTCAGGGAGACCGCCCTGGTGTTGGTCTATTCCAGGGCTCCACAGGCAACTGCCTCTTTTACATCCTTGAGGGTTGATGCCGGTAGCTGATCAGGCTAATCCGGATTCTTTGTCTTCGAGCTCAAACTGCGTTTCTCGGTGGGAAACGCGGTCCTCAGCATTGTAGGATGCTGGCCACAGCTCGTAGAGAGTGCTGTGGGTCTGATAAACTAAAGAAAGTGTGTCGTAACAAACAACAAACGCAATCGGTCTTACGATCGATTGATTTAGTGAGTAATTGATACAGTTTATTCGGCCTTAGCGGACGACAGGTTAATTACTCATCGTCAAATTACTCGTCGTATCGTGTAATTTCAAGCATACAAAACACATGTAATCTTAAGACACAAAACACACGCAAAACCATCTTCGATCGGTCTTTTGTTACCGTATAATTCACCGTGATATTCTCATTGAATATCACATGTGATTGTACCTTATTATGTAGAATTAGTACTAGGTTGTACGTAAATTTTGGGGCATGATAGTGTTTTAGAATTGTTAATTCTTCAAAGAGTGAGCTGACGGGAAGAATTTCCCTAAGAGACAATCCACATGGATTAATCACCGACGATTATTCACTCAGGTTAAATAACCTTACGAATAAGGTTATTTGCCTTTGTGACTCTTCGTACGTGCGATACGCGTTACACGGTGAATTCTTTTCATGGAGGCCAAGTTTCATCGAGGAATGTCTCTGTGTCGATGTCGTATGCCTCTAGTTTAGCTTTGAAACCAACGAGCCAGTGTTCGAATCTTGAGTCATTTGTGAGGGGCGTAAAGGACTTTTCATCCTGTGCTTTTCGGCACCAAGATTCGTACTTTACCTGCTGAGGTGACTTTTTGCTACTTCCTGCCGGAGGAGGTGGGGGGTTCAGAGCGGATTCATTACGCATGCGTTGGGCACGCTCTTCGCGGAATGTCTCGAATTCCTTATATGTATATGATTTTACATCCTTCCAAGTTCTCAAGTCTTCTGCTAGGGCGGCATCGTCTTCTTGTAGATCGATAGCGAAGTCCGCAAGTACTTCTATGTTCCTTTGAACGGATCGGGGGATATGCGTTGGTAGTCCTCCTTCAGTATAGGTAAGCTCGCGTGCAAAGTCCGGTTCGATGAGCGCGCCGAGGAGTGCATTCCACTTGCACAATCCGCCTTCCTTGAGAGTTAAACACAATTTACTACCATCCTCACTTGTTACGTAGAGTAGGGATATGAGTATCTTTTTCATATTAGTATCAAAACTGGGAAAGTGGTTGATGGTAGTGACTTTGGCGTCATTCTTCTCTTCGCCGCCGGGCATCGTCGGTATGTTCGGCATCTGTGGCGGTTCCGATCCTCCGAGAGAATTGAGCGGTGACTGGGAATGAGAACTGCTTTGTGTACGCATATGCCAGCGTAGAGATTGTATTCAGGTCCGTTCTTGTTCCTCTTTGTGTGCAAGCCTTCTTAGAGCTTGCGACTGTTAATCTATTATTTTCCTTCTGAATCCGATTCGTTGAGAGTCTGATTCAAATGCTTCTGAAGAACAGCAACGCTGCGTTAGTGTGTTAGTAGACAAACGATTGTACTCTACGCGTGACAATTGTGTTTGGATACTTTCGGCAACGGATAATCGAACTACAGGCAAAGCTAGGGAAACGCCGGATCTCTTCTTGCTGTGACTTATTCAGATTGCAGCGAGACAGACCTTAGTATGTAGATTACAGATAGTTGATAGCAACTAGTGTGAATTTTGGGATTTAAATCAGTTGAATGTTAAAAGTATGAGATAAAGTGAAATCTTGCCGAAATGCAAGATATCTCTTTTATTGAGATGAATACGTTGCAACTGCTGTTGCGTAGTGCTGAGATTACTCGCTGATTATTTTCGTACATGTATTAGTCGTTGACCATATATATATATCTGTATGCATGTATATGTATTGTGTGAGAATCACACGCCAACGGTTTTCTTCTCTTGTTCCGTTAGGAAGACTTCATGATATGTTTATCATTAAGGTCAGGAATTGCTCCCATAGCTCGTGTGATATTTTATGAAATCAGAGTTTGCTCACCGAAGAACAATGGCAATACTGTAAAACAGGGATTGCTCACCGTTGATGCGCGATGGGAATCGATGCGCCGTGGGAATCGATATGCCGTGGGAATCGATTACTTAGATTGATACGGGACTCATTGATTCGTACGAATAGGATATCTACCATCTGGTAGCTTTGGTACTTCTGGTCACGAAAGGAATTTAATAGCCAGTCGGCCCCTTTTCGGAGTCCCCATCCTGAGAGGGAATTGAAGAGATATTGGCATTGCCAGATGACTTGCCGGCAGGAAGAAGAGACTTGACCTGAGCCTTCTGAGCTGCAGACATAGTGACCCAGATTTCCCGGGATAGAATTTTCCCTTAAGGGAACTGGTATACGGTTGGTGTGTTTGAAGTTTTCTGCTTCTTGCTGCCATTGTTGTTGTCGGGAGAGGAGCCACTGTTGTTGTTACGATTAGTGTCGCGTTTGCCCTTAAAAGCAGCAGAGACATTCATCCAGCCTCCTTTTTGGCTAGCCTGTATCTTCTTTACCCCAAGTGTCTGGGTGAAGTGGGCCACAGCCTTGCTGAAATTGTCGTACATGTCCCCTCCGTTGTTCAGGACTAACTGGACTGCGATATCCAGCCGTGGGTCAGAAATGGAGTGGCAGAAATCTGTTACAAATTGGTCTTTTTGTGAAAACGAATTGTGTCTTAGCAGGAACTCCTTAGCATTGTACCACTTCCTCTTGAGCTTGTCAAAGCTATAGTACTTGGTGTCGCCAGTGTATGTGGAGGTTTGTAGAAAGGCCCTCTTTTCTTTGATGAAGAGGTGGACGTTTGTCAATTCATAAGCCTGTGAGTACAAGGCAAAATAAGCTTTCCTCCCAACACCCTGCTGGGCCCCTCCCCCTTTTGAGCCAAAGCCCTGAATGTAGGACCACCCAAGGCCGGCTCTGACCAGCTTGAATAGGATCCCCCAAAGCATATTGTTGTCTTTGGTCCAGTGGGACCCAGATTGTATCTTGCAACAGATAGAATATTTGGTCCAGTCTGCATATGTGTCGGACTGGCCAGGCCCAATGGCCCCATTCCTCTCGTATTCAGTCACCAAAGATTCCTTTTGGATTGTGTACTAGAGTAGGGAAGTATTTGTAACCCCTTGCTTATGCCGGAGATATTCTTGGAAGCACTCATCGAATTCCTTGAATTTGGACATGGCCGTGAGTGGCTCAGGGAATGTGAAGTCCACAGCAGCAGTATTGATATCGTCTTCCTTAAGGGACCAGCATCTTTCCCTGGTTTTTTCTTCCGCTTGCGAGTCAGCCATCTAGTCTAGGGGGGTGGCCTTGCGGTTCGTAGGTGGAATTAAGAATGCCGGTCTTGTTGTCAGTGACTGCAAAGCTTTTGTTTGGTTGTTTTTGGTGTAGTGTGTTGATTTGCAGCGTGTGAATTTGAAGGGCAAGGGTGGTAGGGTCTGTGAGTAGGCGAGGGAAGGTAAGCATGGGGACTATGCGTTTGGCCAATGAGATTTTCATGAAAGTTCAAAACAATTTTGAAGTGGCAAAGGACGTCGCGTCCAAGGATGATGTTGTAGCAAGAACATGCTGGTGCCTGAAAGACGAATGCATCTAAGAATGGAAGAGTTAAGTCTGGGTCTAGTTCGGGGAGGGTGAAGTGTTGAAGCAAAATTTGTTGGGTGGAGTTGAATTCTCCAGCCATAGTTACACCCGAAATGGGTGTGGTTATGGTTAAAACAATAGATGTGGGGAGGGCGTGATGACTGAACCAAATAGTTTTGGAACCAGAATTGCATAAGATGAGGTATGGTGGTGAGGAGAAGGAATGGTTTGGATGAAGCGTGCAAGGGCGATTGTATAAGGTACTGGATCCGTCTGCAGTGGTTGTCAGTGATTGGGATGATTCTGATTTGGAGCATTCTGATGGTAACAATCATCATCATTCTCCTCTTCATTGTCGTATTCCTGAGTGAGTGGTGCGTCCAGTTGATTGTGGTGATCGTGAAAGTAGTTGTCTTCGTGTTCCTGTGCATGATCATATATTTCCAGGTGTGATTCATTGACGTCATTGTCATAGTAAAAATTGATGTTCATTTTGAGATGATGAGTATCTTCGGTTTTTACTTTAAAGTGTGAGCGTGTCTTGCACGGGCTGTGTTCTGGTTTGCCTGCTTGAGTGCTCCTGGTTGTCATTGGGGATGACTGTTTTTGACCAGATCGACCAGAGTATGCTATCACTCACTACATTCGTGATAGCTTCAGTAGCCAACCTACTTGTAGTACTGGATATGAAATGCTTGTAGTTCATTGGTGTGTTGGTGGGTTAAGCAGTGCTAGAGGGGGATCCGGAACTCTGGTTGTATTGCCCAGAGGCCGGTCCCTTAGTTTGCTGTGCCCACACACACCGGCGTACAGTCGGGCTTCACAGCTTGGGCTGTAAAGCCTCTGGCTGTTAAGCCTTTTCTGCGGGTGGGCGTGGTGGGCTATTTAGTTATTCTACTACTAATCGCTTAGGAGCAAAAGAGTGAGCTGTAGGCTTGGATTTTGCTGGAGGAATCCTTTACAGGCTTGTTAGCGCTTAGCCTGGTGTAATTTGCTGCTTGCAGAGATTTTTGCTGCTTGCAGAGAATTCGCTGCTTGTTATCGTGAGCGTCGCTGCTTATAGTAAGATTTGTACTGTACCTACAGGGAACGTTCTGGGGTATGGTATCATACCAATGTTGCTGATACAGTGAGATCCTTGCATACTCAAGGGTGTTCTCTGGTTCGCCGGGTGTTCGCTAGTTCGCACATGCGCTGTATACTCAAGGGTGTTCTGCAGTCCATACTTCGTACGGGTTCCACGTGGCACTACCATTCCTTTCATCCGGCTCGCTACATCAACTATCACTCACTACATTCGTGATAGCTTCAGTAGCCAACCTACTTGTAGTACTGGATATGAAATGCTTGTAATTCATTGGTGTGTTGTGGGGTTAAGCAGTGCTAGTAGAGGGGGATCTGGAACTCTGGTTGTATTGCCCAGAGGCGGGTCCCTTAGTTTGCTGTGCCCACACACACCAGCGTACAGTCGGGCTTAACAGCTTGGGATGTTAAGCCTCTGGCTGCTAAGCCTTTTCTGCCATTGGGCCACAAGCCACTGGGTGGGAACGGCGTGGAGAGCTTGAGCGAGGAGCAAGGAGAGCTTGAGCTAGGAGCAGAGTGAGGGAGAGAGAGGCATCAGGGATGCCTCAAAGAGAGCTGCCAGTAGGGGTGGGGTCCGCGGCCGGCACCCATTCCTCTGGCAGGAAGGAGTATGTTCCATTGTTGAACATGATAGAGGCAAGATTCTTGAAGATGGGGAGGGACTGCTGATGTAAGTAGCGCATCATGCAGTCGCTGTGCCATCTCGCAAGGAGCTTGATGACATTAGAGTTGTATTTGCCCTGTAGCAGGGCCATAGCCCCACCCGCCCGAAGGGAACAAGCAGAGATTGCGGCAGGGGAAATGCCAGTGGTAGGGTAGAGGGTCTGGGCATAGACTAGCATGGAAGAGGTGACAGCTGCTGTGCGGACCAGGGTTAGCACCCCATCGTCGAAAGTAACTGGCAAGCTTGAGGGACGGATCAAAGGGGGAGCTGGGAGAGCAGCCGCGTCAGAGGTGAAGGACTTGGCGCGCACAGGCGGCAACTGGGCAGCAGAGTGAGTCACCACTCCTGGCATGAGCCACCACTTCCCCTTTATCCCCATTCTTCTGTGTGGTGAAGATGAGGGTGACAGAGGTAGCAGCTTGGAGTTCATGAACAGGGCCATCGTGTTGGACAAATTTGGAGCCAAGATAGTGTAACACACTAGGGGTAGAATTTGAGTAGGAGTGATAATTATGAATGGATTAATACTTTACAAAAATGGATGGAAACTTAACAGATAAAATAATGAGCGATCGAGCTGGCTGGCTCCAATTGCCCAAGGATATTCATATAGAGTGTCATGCTATGAATCGTGCGCCTGCCTGGCATCCGTATACCATTGTATACAGATAATGCTGTGCTATTTAATGATTCTTAGAGTTGACCAAGTCTCATTAGTTCGATCATACGTATCCTTCGATGGTATCTTGGATAGTACAACTTGTACAGTAGATTGTGGTACGTAGCTCGGCATGTACGTAGCTTGGTACGTATGATCGCAGTACGTTACAAAGTCCCCCAATGAGTGAATTGGAGATTCTTAGAATTGATTCACTAGACTTCTTCCATGTCTAGATCATTGTTAGCTGGTGCATCTTGTGCTAGATCATCGTTTGCTGGGTGCTCTTTGTATGGAGTGAGCTTTCGAATGTTGACTGTTTCCGTGACATTTGGAGATAGCCTCA
This sequence comes from Pseudo-nitzschia multiseries, assembly GCA_037355745.1. NCBI lineage: Eukaryota > Bacillariophyta > Bacillariophyceae > Bacillariales > Bacillariaceae > Pseudo-nitzschia > Pseudo-nitzschia multiseries. Next base: position 7,028,515 of record CM074783.1, read on the forward strand.
ATTTCACTGTGCCATTGGTATGCACTTGAACAATTTGGTATGAGCCTTTCTTCTGAGGTTGCAATTTGTCTGGATCTGGTTCTTTCATCCATACTTTGTCATCCACCTTGAAAACATGCTTAATGCGCTTGGCATTTTGCCAGAGTAGATTCATGTTGATACCTTGTTGTCAAATTTGTTGTAACGCAATGAGATCGAATGTCAGTGGGATATCCAATAGCATGTCCCTGTTGAAAACCAGGGCTCCTGGAGACGAACCCATAGCTGCATTGATTGCACACCTGGATGCATGCATACAGGTAGCTAATGCATTGTCCATGAGTTGTGTCGCTTGTGTGTTGGTTTGAGGTGGATTCACATGTACTAGTATGCAAAGGGTGTCTGCAATGGTGTGATGTACTCTTTCGCAGACAGCATTGCTCTGAGGATTCTTGACTGTGGTAGTCACACCTTCAATTCCATAGGTTGCAAGCATATTTTGGAATTCGTGACCTAGGAACTCTCCACCATTGTCATAGACACACTTAACAGGTCTTGGATATCTGGATAACCAGCAATTGGTGAATTGGTTGGAGACATGTTGACTTGACTTGTCTCTGATGCGAATGATTTCCAGTAGGTTGGTGACTGGGTCAATGCATGTGAGAGCCTTGAAGTTGTAGACTTTCCCTTGAGCTGTTACTTTCCATGGCCCAATCAAATCCACATGTACTTCACTGAATGGTGTCAATGGCGCTTGCTTGGGCGCCAGCAATCCATAGCTAGCATTTCTGCTCTTGTACTTGATGCAATCATCCAGACATGTGTATTCTTGGCACAACTTGGCAAGTCGTTCCACGTGGAACCTGGCCGCTATCGTTTGATTGAGTCTGGTGGATCCACAGTGCCCTAGTAGTAGATGGTACCACTTGAGTAGTTGAGGAGCGAGGGAGGTTGGAATGTGAATTTTCCATTCCTCTCTGGTTTCCTGCTTTAGAGTAGCACGCAATTTCCTGATTACCAAGTTGTTGTTTGAGGTTGGTAATTGCAGCTTGGCCGGGAGCGTGTCATCGTTTTGTTGATGTTGAGCAATGTTGGTGTAATTCACTGGGCATTCCATTTCCTGGAGTGTTGGCAGGTTGGCCAGACACTCATTGTTCAGTAGACATGAATATAATTCAGAGTCTGCATCATGGCATGGGTATGTGTTAAGCGCGTCACTTGCTATCATTGCTTGCATTTCTTCAAAGGCTTTTTCCTGAGCCTGCCCCCATGTGAAGGCTGACTTTGTTGATTTGGGCTGCCCATTGGCAGTTTTCTTGGGGTTTCCTGTGAGTTCAGATAAAGGAGATAGGACATGTGAACGTCTCGGCCACATATCTCTGTAGTAACCAACAGCACCAAGAAAGGGCTTGACTTGAGTGATGGTTTTTGGTCTGTCCATTTGCAGAATAACTTCAATCTTTTTCTTCCAAGGTTTCACAGCTTCTGGAGTCATCCAAAATCCGAGAAAGTCTGTTTCCTGTACAGCCCAGTCACACTTGAGAGGGTTGCACTTGAGTCCATTTTCATTCAGTCGTTGCAGAATTGTATCCACTGTTTGCATGTGATGGCTGAAGGTGCCATTTGTCCAGATTCCAATATCATCAATATAGACTGTGCAATTGGTGCCTTGCAAAATGTCCTCCATGAGTTGTTGGGCCACATCTGGGGAGATTTTGACACCCATTGGAAGTTGTTGATATTCATAGCAACCATACGGTGTGATAATCGTGCATAGTTTCTTGCTTGGTTCATCCAGTTTGAAGCAATAGTATTGCATGGATAAATCAATCTTGGTGAAATGGGTGTATTTGCCTCTTCAGTGCATGATATCCTGTATTTGTGGTATCGGATATGGCCTTCTGATTAGCAGTTCATTGAGTTCTTGAAAATCTGACACCCATCTAACCCAGTTGTCCTTCTTGGGAATGATGAAGGTAGGAAATGCCCATTCCGCTGGTCCCTCACATCTTTTGATGACTCCATCATCTACAAGATTCTGGAGCTCCCTCTTGAATAGCTCTTCTCTTTTGTATGTGACGGCATATGGCTTCTTGTGGACTGGCTTGGCGTTGGGCTTCAGCAGCTTGAGTGAGATTTTCTTGTGTGGGTATTTGCCTAGTTTTCCATCGAAGACATTTGGATATTTAGACAGGACAGCTTGGAATTGTTGTTTTTCTGCTGCTGTCATGTGTGCTTGGTGCTCAGCAACTGAGGTTGGGTCAGTTGCCTCATAAGCTCTGTCAAGGATGACAGGTGATGAAGATACAGGGTCATGCGCAAATAGCTCAGAATCAATGGATTCCTCCAGTAATGCCTGAAAATATGCTTCTTGCAACTCCGGAGTAATATCAAGACTGGCTGTTTTGCGCATTGGAATTTGTCGGTTGTTCCATTGAACCATGCTTCATTCAAATAACAAGTTGATATTGGTGCTGCATAGAAAGTCCCGACCAAAGATGATGTCATATCTGCATGATTTGGATTCAAATAATCTGGCTTCACAACGCTTGATTGTTGTGCTTCCAAATTCTTGTAGTTTGAGATTCTTCATTACGACGAACAATGAGGTGTCAAATGATCCATTGGCTGTGGTTGTGATGGTTTTTGTTTTGGATTGGATTGGTACGTCCGAGAACTGTTTCGCGGGGTTCGAATTTACTTCTCGCGCACAAATTTTGTGCGTGATTTTAACACGGCACTATTTCTGGACACCCTGAAATTTGCGGGCAAGTGGCGGGCTATAAATTAACGGAGCACTATTTCTGTGCGCGTGATGAACATTACTCTTCGGACGTACTCTCGAATAAAAATAATTTGTTTCAGTCTCTAGCAGAACCCAATTATTATTCCGTACGAACAACACTTAATTCTTTTCACGAATAAAAAAGAAATCTTTACTCAGTATTAATTCTAAAATATTAATCTCCCAAATAACAATTCGATAGTGCTCCCCTAGTTGTGAATTCTATTTCTCGACTACAATATTCCCTTTTTAAAATGTAGATTCTATTATGCTTTATTTATTCCTATTGCAACGTATTACGAATCCTCCATTCATTCTAATATTCTCAAAATTAAGTTCAAGATTAGTAGTAGTTTTGTATTATGTATGTACTGTTATTTTCTACATTAGTTCACCCATAGATAAACTTTCATTCATCGATGCTGTTATTGCCGGATCAATATAGACGTTTCTTTTCTTTTTCTTTTTTGGTCTACTACAATTAGTGGAGCTGCTACTAGTAATATTTGCATCGCCATGCTTATTTTTCTTGGTGTAATCCGTTGAACTTTTGTTCCTAAATCTGTCCCTCATCATTTCTTCCAATTTCCTTCCTGTTTCTGGGTATTTTCGCATCTCGCCAATTTTGTCGCACAAGTCACTGAACAACTCGCGTCCTTCCTCCATCCATCCATTTCTGCTTCCACTGTCTGAATCGCAGAATTTTTTTTTTGTCGCGGAATCGTGGCATCAGCCTTTCGCCGCTGCTGGTTCACCCATACATGATGCTCATTGTAGATCAGTACCAATGCAAATGCTTCATCTGCTATAGTAAATATATCACTCAGCAAGTGCCTCTCCTTCCGTTGTTTGAAATTGGAATTTGTTGGATTGATTGCCGACATGATTCTTGTAACAAAATAATAAAAATCTTCATCTTCCGCGTCTTTGTATGTTCTGTATTGAGGGTTTAAAATACTACCTGTGTCCTCATATTCTGTGTCTTCAATAACTGCAACAGTACCAGGGAATGTGATAGGGACTCGACCTTTTCTGTAATCGTCTGTACGGAAGTATCATCAGTATCAACGGGCAGCATGTTAGTGTTGTCGGACCAAAAATAGATTCCCAAATTCCTAATTTCAACAACCAATTCTCCTGTCTGTATTTACCTATCCAGTTTTTTCTCGCTAATGTTTGTGAGTTGTGCCTCAATGCAGTCAGTACTGTCCCTACTCGTTTCCTGAAAAAGGAACAGAATGACGCAAGCGGAATCTTTGGTGGCTTCATCACCGCACTTGCTCCAACAGCCCTTTGTATTACATGCTCCGTTACCTTTTCATTGATAGGGAACTTCATGTTGGGGTACCAATGTTTTTTGACGTAATCCCTTAGCTGCTTGTCCACTGATTCAGTCATATCACTCAAAGTCTTAAGCATATCGTTGTCTGTTATAAGCCCATATTCGTCTGTAATTGTACTTACTGCTCGTTCTCTTGTGTCGCCGGCATTATCAGTTCCCTCTCCCTGCATGGTTGCCTCTGTTTGTTTAGGTACCATTACTACCTTTCCCACCCCTATATGTGGTTCGCTCTTTTGTTTCTGTAAGTGTTTTGCCAGTTCCTGTGCCAATTTGTCATATTGGATTTTTTTCATGATACGTTCCGCAACATCCTCTAAATCACAGCATTCTCCGTTAGATGTTTTCTTTACCACATTGGTTTTTGTTCCTTCTTTCTGTTGGTTTGTTACTGTAGGTGTGGTTGTGTTGGTAATGCTCAGTGCTGTTTCGTTACTCTGGTTGATGGTGTTTTGTTCTTCCGTGTTTGTAGTAGTAGAAATTGTGTTGTCGGTACCATTTTTTTTACTGTTGCTTTTTGATGCGTTCATAGTTTTGGTATTACTGTTACTCACTTTTTTAGTAATTGGTGTGTTTGTTTTCACTCTCTTTTTCTTACCGTTGTTGTCCCCTGTATTTTGATGATCACCGGGTCGGATGGTTTTGTTGTTTCGAAGGGTCTTCCCCTCGGATTTTTTGCTTCGTCGTGTCTTTCCGATAGCATTCATATTTTTTTTCTTGTTTTCTGAATACGGTGTCGATCAAGAATCATGTGTTTCTTTTTGTGTGGTTTTGTGTGTGTACTAATAATTTTGTCGGGTTGTGTATGGTGTTTTGTGTTGTGTGTGTTGTGTGTTGTGTGTGTGTACGGTGTTTCGTGTAGTATGTGTACGATGTTTTGTGTGTAGAGTTTTTCCGTGGGTTCTGTACTATGTTGTTTGCCCTGGCTTGGGCGCGCTGTTATATTTGTAGAAGTAGATCACGTACCTGTTGCAGCCAGCCCTCCCGCGCCATAATTTTTTCAGAATGGAAACTTTTGATAACACTAAGGTTATGTATTTCCATCCTCTAGTCACACGTAGAATCTCGTAGACTGCACCTAACATACCGTACTGTTTTGTGTGCCATTTGTATCTACAAACCACAACATTGTCTGTACTGTGTGTGGCAAAGTTGTTCCCAATATTCATTTAAAAGTTGTTCCCAACATGCATTTGATGAGTCATGTGATATGCATTCATGGCCTGGTACTCAAACTTTGGTAGTCATTACCAAATGTGACTGTTTGTGCCCTGTATATGCACCAAAAATACCCTCATGTTTGCCCTTTGTAGAGTCAAACCACAACATTTCCAGCATTCTGTGTGACAAAGTTGTTCCCAATATGCATTTGATGAGTCCTGATAAATGTATTCATGGCTTGGACCGGATACTTTTGGAGTCATTACCCAATAACTTAGTTTGTGCCCTGTAATTGCACCAAAAATACCTTCATTTTTGCCATTTGGATAGTCAAACCACAACCTTTTGGGCATTCTGTGTGACAAAGTTGTTCCCATTATGAATTTGATGAGTCATGATGAATGTATTCATGGCTTGGACCCGATACTTTTTGAGTCATTACCCAATAAGTTAGTTTGTGCCCTGGCATTGCACCAAAAATACCCTTACTTTTGCCATTTGGAGAGTCAAACCACAACATTTTGGGCATTCTGTGTGACAAAGTTGATCCCATTATGCATTTGATGAGTCATGATGAATGTATTCATGGCTTGGACCCGATACTTTTTGAGTCCTTACCCAATAAGTTAGTTTGTGCCCTGTAATTGCACCAAAAATACCCCCATGATTGCCATTTGTAGAGTCAAACCTTAAGATTTAGGGCATTCTATGTGACAAAGTAGTTCCCAATATGCATTTGATGAGTCATGATGAATGTATTCATTGCTTGGACCAGATTCTTTATGAGTCATTACCCAATAAGTTAGTTTGTGCCCTGGAATTGCACCAAAAATACCCCCATGTTTAGCCATTTGTAGAGTCAAACCTTAAGATTTTGGGCATTCTATGTGACAAAGTAGTTCCCAATATGCATTTGATGAGTCATGATGAATGTATTCATTGCTTGGACCAGATTCTTTATGATTCCTTACAAAATAAGTTAGTTTGTGCACTGGAATTGCACCAAAAATACCCCCATGTTTGCCATTTGTAGAGTCAAACCACAACATTTTGGGCATTATATGTAACAAAGTGGTTTCCAATATGCATTTGATGAGTCATGATGAATGTATTCATTGCTTGGACCGGATACTTTTTGAGTCATTACCCAATAAGTTAGTTTGTGCCCTGTAATTGCACCAAAATTACCCCCATGTTTGCCATTTGTAGAGTCAAACCACAACATTTAGGGCATTCTGTGTGACAAAGTTGTTCCCAATATGCATTTGATGAGTCATGATGAATGTATTCATGGCTTGGACCATATACTTTTTGAGTCATTATCCAATAACTTAGTTTGTGCCCTGGAATTGCACCAAAAATACACCCATGTTTGCCATTTGTAGAGACAAACCACAACATTTTGGGCATTATATGTGACAAAGTTGTTTCCAATATACATTTGATGAGTCATGAGTAATGTATTCATGGCTTGGACCAGATACTTTTTGAGTCATTACCCAATAAGTTAGTTTGTGCCCTGTAATTGCACCAAAATACCCCCATGATTTGCCATTTGTAGAGTCAAACCTTAAGATTTTAGGGCATTCTGTGTGACAAAGTTGTTCTCAATATGCATTTCATGAGTCATGATGAATGTATTCATGGCTGGGACCAGATACTTTTGGAGTCATTACCCAATAACTTAGTTTGTGCTGCCCTGGAATTTCACCAAAAATACCCCCATGTTGTCCATTTGTTGAGTCCAACCAAAACATTTAGGGCATTGTATGTGACAAAGTTGTTTCCAATATGCATTTGATGAGTCATGATGAATGTATTCATTGCTTGGACCAGATACTTTTTGAGTCATTACCCAATAACTTAGTTTGTGCTTCCCTGGAATTGCGCCAAAAATACCCCCATGTTTGCCAGTTGGAGAGTCAAACCACAACATTTTGGGCATTCTATGTGACAAAGTTGTTCCCAATATGCATTTGATGAGTCATGATGAATGTATTCATGGCTTGGACCAGATACTTTTTGAGTCCTTACCCAATAAGTTAGTTTGTGCCCTGTAATTGCACCAAAAATACCCCCATGTTTGCCAGTTGGAGAGTCAAACCACAACATTTAGGGCATTCTATGTGACAAAGTTGTTCCCAATATACATTTGATGAGTCATGATGAATGTATTCATGGCTTGGACCAGATACTTTTTGAGTCATTACCCAATAAGTTAGTTTGTGCCCTGGAATTGCACCAAAAATACCCCCATGATTGCCAGTTGGAGAGTCAAACCACAACATTTTGGGCATTCTGTGTGACAAAGTTGTTCTCAATATGCATTTGATGAGTCATGATGAATGTATTCATGGCTGGGAACAGATACTTTTTGAGTCATTACCGAATAAGAAGTTAGTTTGTGCCCTGTAATTGCACCAAAAATACCCCCGTGTTTGCCATTTGGAGAGTCAAACCTTAAGATTTTGGGCATTCTATGTGACAAAGTTGTTTCCAATATGCATTGGATGAGTCATGATGAATGTATTCATTGCTTGGACCCGATACTTTTTGAGTCATTACCCAATAAGTTAGTTTGTGCCCTGGAACTGCACCAAAAATACCCCCGTGTTTGCCATTTGGATAGTCAAACCTTAAGATTTTGGGCATTCTATGTGACAAAGTTGCTTCCAATATGCATTGGATGAGTCATGATGAATGTATTCATGGCTTGGACCCGATACTTTTTGAGTCATTACCCAATAACTTAGTTTGTGCCCTGGAATTGCACCAAAAATAACCCCATGATTGCCATTTGTAGAGTCAAACCACAACATTTTGGGCATTCTGTGTGACAAAGTTGTTCTCAATATGCATTTGATGAGTCATGATGAATGTATTCATGGCTTGGACCAGACACTTTTTGAGTCATTACCGAATAAGTTAGTTTGTGTCCTGGAATTGCACCCAAAATACCCCCGTGTTTGCCATTTGTAGAGTCAAACCACAACATTTTGGGCATTCTATGTGACAAAGTTGTTTCCAATATGCATTGGATGAGTCATGATGAATGTATTCATGGCTTGGACCCGATACTTTTTGAGTCATTACCCAATAAGAAGTTAGTTTGTGCCCTGGAATTGCACCAAAAAAAATCCCCATGTTTGCCATTTGTAGAGTCAAACCACAACATTTTGGGCATTTTGTGTAACAAAGTTATTCCCAATATGCATTTGATGAGTCATGATGAATGTATTCATTGCTTGGACCGGATACTTTTGGAGTCATTACTATCCAATAAGTTAGTTTGTGCCCTGCAATTGCACCAAAAATACCCTCATGCTTGCCATTTGGAGAGTCAAACCACATCATTTTTGGCATTCTGTGTGGCAAAGTTGTTCCCAATATGGTTTGGGTTACATCCGGTTCGCAAATTCAGTAATTATTTGTTCGTATATGTGGACTTCTCGCAAGTTCTTTACCCCCCTGTACCATGTACCAGCATTGTAGTGGGAAAAATGAGTAGGAAAACACATACATTCAGTACTAGCATGTAGATTCAGTACTAAGAAGAAAATTCCAACGTTCGACCGTTCAACTCGCCGTTCAAAAAATTCAAACGGATCACATTTGGAATTTGAACGTTCGAACGTTCAAAAAATTCGAACGTTCGAACGTTCAAAAAATTCAAACGGATCACATACAGCACAGTACTAGCTAGCATGTAGATTCAGTACTAATTCCAAATTAATTCGAACGTTCAAACGTTAAAACGAACGTTCGAACGTTCGAACGTTAAAAAAATTCAGCACGTTCAATTCAGATTACTACTGAAAACGTGTAGGATTCTACACTTGTACCAAATCATGTAGAATTTTTCATGATCTACAAGGAAAAAGAAAATCGTACGCGAAAAAAAAAAAAAAAAATCTCTCTCACACAAACACACAGTAATGTTATTTTCTACCTCGCGACAAAAAAAATCACTTTTTCTACCTCGCAACAAAAAAAAACAATCTACCTCGCAACAAAAAATAAATACACTTCATAATCTGCCTTCTTACATCCGACTTATTTGAGTAGAGTGTTGGTTCTTGCAATCAACACTCCGTCCGAGAACGTGGGATCCGACCCTCTTTGAGCACAACGATCCGTTCTCATTTATTTTAGTCCGAAATAACAGCCTTGTACTGGAAAAGAAGTAGTTAGCATTTGACGAGAAGGGGATTTGCTGGATAGATATTGTTTGGACTGCAGCCGTACATATACGTCTTGAAATCAATGAACTGGCTTTGTCCCTTGCAATTATATCAACAGGAACAAGGTACTGTTTTTCGTGACATGGAGTAAGAAGTATTCTACGGCAGCAACTACAATTTCATCGGGACGGTTGTCGGAACGTCGGGACGTCGTGACGTTGGAACAAGCAAAGGTAAGAATGAGAGAGATAGACAATGATTATACTGCCTCCGGCATTGCTTATACTCAATGTATTTCCTCCCTTCTGTGTTTGTTCTCATTTTCATAGGACCGGATTGGAACAACAAATCGGATACAACGGATTGGAATCAATGGATCTGAATCAACAACAATCGTCGGAGGATCCGTTGGCAAATCTTTAGTCTTCTTCCCTGTAGGTGCGGGGAATTTTCCTGGTTGGTGATAATTACGAATCGGTCGGCATGTACATTATCATATTATTCTGTTGTTATTATTTACTCTATGTAGTACATCAATAGATACTCACCCATTTTGTTCAATTATCATATCATCTATTTGAATAGGATCGTCGGCAACGCTACTCATCGGGAAACGCTCCTCCTCCACCGGCAAGCGGCAACGGATCAGGGAAACGCTACTCCTCCACCGGCAAGCGGGCGAATCGCTCTGAAAAACAAATTGATCCAACACCAATCGATCCGATCTGCAAAACGTATCGATCCGACGAAGCACAACTGGGAACCATCAAACAGAAGCAACCGGGAACCGAAACCGGGAACCGCAACCGGGAACCGAAACCGGGAACCGCAACCGGGAGCCATCAAAGCAACCGGGAACGATCGAAGCGCAACAGGGAACCATCGAACAGAAGCAACCGGGAACCGCAACCGGGAACCATCAAAGCAACCGGGAACGATCAAAGCGCAACCGGGAACCATCGAACAGAAGCAATCGGGAAACGCAACCGGGAACCATCGAACCGCATCGGAAACGATCGAATATAAGCAACCAGGAACCATCGAACCACAACCGGGAACGATCGAATAAAAGCAACCGGGAACGATTAAACCAACCGCAACCAGGAACGATCAAAGCGCAAAGCAAGAGCTTGCTGCTACCAGGAAAAATCGTCGGCAACAGCAACACCAATTGATCCGCAACACCAATCGATCCAACACCAATCTATCCGCAACACCAATCGATCCGCAACAGCAACACCAAGCGATCCAACACGAATCTATCCGCAACACCAATCGATCCGCAACAGCAACACCAAGCGATCCAACACGAATCGATCTGCAACACCAATCGATCCGCAACAGCAACACCAAGCGATCCAACACCAATCGATCCGCAACACCAATCAATCCGCAACAGCAACACCAAGCGATCTGCAACACCAATAAATTCAACACCAATCAAAACGCAACACCAATCAATCGTCCGCAACACCAATCGATCTGCAACACCAATCTATCCAAAACACCAATCGATCCGCAACACCAACGTCGTCCCGGCAACGGCAACGGCAACGGCAATTGGTCTTCCACTCCAAAACGTATCGATCCAACACCAATCGATCCAACACGAATCAATCTGCAAAACGAATCGATCTGCAAAACATATCGATCAAACTAGCCGTGTCTTTAATAGAAGCCCACTGCATTTGACACGCCAATACCAATCTCTCCATCCAAGGACCGCAGCAGCGAATCCGCTCCCCTCATCCAACAGAGCAGCGATTTCTCTCCTCCCCAAAGAGCAGAGTTCTTTCGCCGGAAATACTTGGAAGAAGAACAACAAGAAGACGGCGTGCTATCGTAAGACCAAGTGGCGATCTGCAACACCAATCGATCCGCAACACGAATCGATCGAACGATCGAAGCAACAGGGAACCATCCTCCACCAACGTCGGTCCTCCTCCTCCTCCACCAACGCCAATCGATCCACAACAGCAACAACAATCGTCGGGAACAGCAACAACAGCAATCGTCGGCAACAGCAGCGTCGCTCGTCCTCCTCCTCCTCCACCGGCGATCCACCGGCAACGGCAATTGATTCGTCTTCCACTCCATCCGCACCGATGTACGCAACGGCATCGGCAATTCGTCTCGGCAACAATGAAACCAACCACAACGAATGGAAAGCAATTGTCAGCACGAGGAAGGAGGCAAAAAGCAAATAGGAAACATGAGAGAAGACATAAACAGAGAATGTCTTCCAACTTTCTGAGGATTGCTGCACCGGTGTCAAAGAGCCACGAAACTTATACGAACTTGTCTCTGATAAAACCGATGAAAAAGGAAAGGAATAGGCGTTCAACTTGCAAAGATGGCGTCCGTACAATAGCGCTGAAAAATAAATCCAGTACCGCTGCCGTGGCAGGTAAATACATGGAGACAGAATGGGGTGGCAAGTCAGGCGGAAAGAAGAAGTATCAACCGGAACAGGCTTTGTCAATCGAAAACTACAATACATTGGATAGTAAAAAGGATGAGCATATTCTTGCGTTTGATCCTTACGAACCATCATTGCGAATTTTTGCCAAAGTTTCAAGACATTTTGCGGAACGACACCTCGCTTCGAAGAAGAATATCGAATTGTTGAGACAGTTTGCTCCTGCCATTGTTGGAGCAAAACCAACCGTTGGAAGAGGGGTTAAGCGCGGCAGTATCAATGATGATTATGCTATCATTGGAATTCGACCAGAAAGATTGGATTCAAATATTGGTGAGTATGTTTTCAAAAGTCATGTCAATCCCAGCATCAAACTAGAGCTAGAAGAGACAACAGTTGAAATTGTGAAGCATATGCATCATAGTTTAATTGACGTCGAACCATTTGTTGCGGAGGAAATGGATGTGTTGTCTCAGATTCTGTCTCGTACAAAGCTAAATGCAATTGGGCAGCAGGCCTTAGCATTTTTGATCGGTCGCAACTACCATTCTAGATGCCATGTGGACGATGACATGTACTACACTCGTTTGACAGTAATTGCTCCGGCGGAAGTGTCTGCTGACGAGGTGATTTATTATTTTGTCTTCCCCACGTATGGAGTGAAAGTTCCATTGAGGTCAGGAGATACTCTATTGTTCAATCCATTAGTATTACATAGCTGTTCGAATCCCAAATTCGAAGGGTGTTATATTATGAGCGCCTATGTATCTCGCAAAACTGTGCTTAGAGCTAACCCTCTATAGTAAAATTAAACAATAGTTTAAAGTTAGCCGGTACATTCACCCTTGCTACTCAATCGGAACTGCTGTCCGAGCTTTCGCTCTCTGAACTAGATAGAGAATCACTGGATTCGTTATCATTCAATGCCATCTCAAACGGTTCCAACTGGATGTCGTCCTGTAGTGTGCATGCGTTGTACAAAGATTCGTAAGACGGTGGTGTAGCAGCATTTTTGCTTTCAAAAAAATGTAGCCAGGAGATCCGATTCGATATCACTAGCCAATCGCAATTGGTTATGGACCCATCAAGGCCTTGCTCTGGAACAACTGCCAGCTCGGAATGGATAGTGTCGACATGAAATAGGTACAGTGAATTCATCAGGCGACCACGTTGGACAAATTCAGAAGCTGTTTTCTTAGGCACATCTTGAAACCGACGAGCCACAGCATACATTCCGTTTGTATCAATTGGATAGCCACCAATACTACTGTATGGCTGCTTCAAACTCTGTACAGTTAAGAAGCATACCAGATGGCACGGTATGAGCTTGGGATTGTTATTTAAATCAAAGTCCAATTTCATCAAACACCAATCCATCCATACGGAGTTCAGCAGAGAACTATCCGATCTATATGAAGGATGCGAGCGAAATATAAAATTAGAACCACAAGCAACATCGAAACAATTGTGCTCTGTAACTCCACAAATGTGCGAAGGATTCTCCAATAAAGGTAGCACAGAATCACAAACAAAGTCAAGTATGTCAGAAGGAAAAAATGGTTTGCTTTTGTTAGTAGAACGAAGCCACTTCATTGTTGATTCCCCATTTTCGGTTCTCATTATTTGAAAATGAGAACCACCACCATCAGGGCGTTCAATTGGAGGAGGATCAGGTGGATTCAAGTTGTAGTGGTATGTTGCCTGGCTTAGCATCATTTTCTCGGACTTCCGATTGGCAGTTTGATTGATTAGTGATGCAGCATTACCTTGAGTGTTCTTGGAAGGAGCTTTAATCTCAGTTTTGTGGTGAGATTCATTGGGAGCACTATCCCAGCCTGCAGGGCTTCCCCATAAAGAGATATAATCTGGTAGGTGAAAGTACAGGTGATTCTTGATTAGTTTTGTTCCCATCCCTTTCCTGTGACAAGTTGAGTTTATACAATTGATGAAGTGAACAATTGTTTTTGGGAGATTCTTTAAGGAACCATATTTCATTCGACCGTGTTTAAGAAATTCTTCCATTGATAGAATGAGCTGAATTACCTCTAAATATCTGTTTCTTTACAAAACGATGGTCACCAATAATGTCAGATCCAGGTTTGGAAACAATAGCGATCAGAAGAGAAATAAGCATTCCAGAGAAATCATGCCCTTCTTTCTTCGTGGTTGATAAAAGCTGAGTCCCAAATTTGGTGCGAGGAAAATCTCTATCAGACTGGCGTGATAACAAACCACCGTACCGTTGTGCTAAATGGCCAATACTGCTAGCAACAGCCACGCCGTGATTCAAATTGGGGGCATAAACACATGGAACACTTCCGCGGAGCAACAATTCAATTGACTCAACGGCCCGTTTGGCAGTGCCAAGCTGGTGCATGTGCAAACATTCACCGGGAGTGGCAAAATGAATGTTGTTCTTATTGGTACCAAAGCATAAATCATGAAATACATTCCTTATGTTGTGATGAGAGTTGTTTTTGAAGTTCTTATTGATATCGTTTAGATCTGTGCCGGGAAAACAATGAAAATCAACAGGTGACCACTTCTTTGTTGCAGGTTGAACAGAAGGAATGTTTATGCTCGGAGAATAACAGTTGCAGTGACGGCACATCCGCATGACGCCCTTATTGAAGGAGCCATATTTTCCACACAATTTATCGTGAAGTTCTGTGTCGCCAATAACATAGGCAATGGCAAATTTCATTTTTACCTTCCACTGTTGATTTGCGTACGGAAGATAATTCCATTCGATACCACCGTCTTCGTTGCACGCGGCTTTGAAGGAACGAAACGCTACTTCCAAACCATTGTGAAGATTCTGAATTTTTTCCTTCGAATTGGCAGGACGAGAGTGTCTGGTTGACTCCCATTCAGGGTCGGGATGGAAGTAAATAGTTGTCCATGCTTCAGGTCGAGAACGGGTCTCCACATTAAAAATACCGAGTGTCATGTTCAATGGTGTTAACGTAAGTCGTCCGTGCGCATCCAAAGATATGCCGTCCATGTAAAATATAATAGGAACAAGAATTTCTTGCGAATTGGGATTGCAAATTTCTTTCCAAGAAGATTTCCACCACGAGCCGTGATGCAATTCTGAGATTACAGAATGAGGATTCAACTCAGGATTATTGTCGGGAGATAGAGGGGTGGAATAGTCGGGAAAGGAGAGGTTTTCTTCTATCATTCGCTGCTGGTCAGAAAGAAGAGAATAAATGGCATCCTTAAAAGAACGGACATACACCTGAGTGGGCTTATTATCAGGTAACCAATTCAGTATATGAGGATGAAATTTCATATCTGAGAGACCCAGATTGGATTGGAGATTGTCAAAAATTGTTTTCCGAGATCTAATTTTGGCATCGCAAAAATCAAAACCGGGTCTCATTTGACTGTTCTTTGCCCACTGGAAAATTGATTTGAATGTGTTCAGTGGCAACTTATGTCGGGACATTAAATTCATGAGTTCCAATTCTGCAAGAAGATGATGGGGCGGCAGTAGTTTTGTGTGGCTTTGAAACGCAGCCTCTCTTTCGTTCAGATTAATGATTGAATGAAAAGATGGTGGTGTAGGGGCTTGCTGAGCAGTAGCGACGTTAACATCAGAACGATTAGTGGGATTTTCTTTGTTGTCTCCACAATCTATGTTGTTGGTAGAATTGTTGTCGTTATTTTCATTTACGTCATCGTCTTTGTCAACCTCGTCATCGGAATTGTCGATATCATTATTCAGCGGGAATGCATCTTCATCTTGAACAGTGGAAACAGCCATGTAAGATTCAATGGCGTTCCGATCCATTGGCGGTAAAAAGACATCATGGACAATCTGTTGGTTTAGAATGGAATGAAGACCCGTGGCTGATTGACTTGTGACGGTGTGGTGCTGGGAGAGATAGGAAGGGGGAACAGATGGACGGTTTTGTGTCATAGTCATCCCAAAATCAGACGGAGAATGTTGAACAGACGGCAAGGTAGGCTGCACTCTGATAGAGGTGGAGAAGTTATAGATCTTTCGTTTAATTAGACCCTGACTATGGTAGAAATCCCGGCATGAATCTCTATGCCAGAGATGTTTTCTTAGGCCGGTGGAGACGTATTTCAAGTTACCATTTGAAATGAATTTATATCCTAAAAAATCCTTTGAATCTTTTCCTTTCTTATCCCAGCAACCACGGCAGTAGAATACAAGAGAGGTTTTAATAGCAGGAGGCATGATGTTGCTGAGTTGTTTGAAGGAAAATATCAGTAGAATGGGTCGAGAGGACAGAGGTCGAAAAGATGAATCCTTGAAAGGAAAATATTAAATAAGCGTATTATTTTGTGGGTGATGTGTTTTCTTGTACGGTAGATTTCCTTACTACCATACTTCGATTGCAAAAATGGTCCGTAAAGTAAATGCATTACTACTTAGTGATGATTGCAACATTCCTCGTACAATATGTTTGGTAGTGAACAGTACGTACAGTCAACTCCTTAAGAGGGTTAATACACAGCGCCGGACGGGTCAATCCCATCAGTTATTCCAAACATTTGTTGGCAGGCGCGTCAGTTCTTCCATAAGGTGCACGGAAATGTGAATCGAAATGGAAATCGTGGACAATTGCGTTGTTGATTATCGAAATGGAAATCGTGGACAATTGTTTTGTTGATTGCGATCAAGTTGATTCCGACTTTCATGTACCCGTAAAACCAACTACTCCGTAGTACGCTATTTTGCATGAGTTATTACTAGTAGATACTAGTACGAAATCGTGGACAATTGCGTTGTTGATTATCGAAATGGAAATCGTGGACAATTGTTTTGTTGATTACGATCGAGTTGATTCCGACTTTCATGTACCGGTAAAACCAACTAGTACGCTATTTTGCATGAGTTATTACTAGTAGATACTAGTAATACATTATTTTCGCTAGTACTTCATCATTATAATTGATTATTTCATTATCTTTCCGACGAGGAAAACAAATACCAACGTGTTAGGTGTTACTACTACCTAATCTTCGAATAGATAATCTACTCTACTGATACTACTAATACTAATCATCCAATCGACAGTCGAACCAACCATGGAGGGAATTTACAAACTACAAAAGGTGATTCAGGAACACCCAGCCAATCTCGAACAAGAACACTGGAAAATGGTTGTTTATCACAAAAAAGAGATTAATCGACACCAAAAAATGATTCGTAAGATTCGTGAAGAAAAAAGAAATGATCCAAATGTTAAAATTGAAAGCGTCGATCCTACTAGCAATGATCAAGTCGATCCGAATGTAACCAGCAGCATCTATCCACAAAGCGGGTTATTTGAGAGCGAACAACATTGGAGTGGCGATTCCAACGGTTAGCTTCTGAAAATACAGCGGATCTTCCTGCCGTTAAACACGAACAAAACCCTTGAGTGCAATAGCCCGCCTGGGGTGGATTCGACTTGGAGTTGACATGGAGTTGGAGTTGGGATTTGAATTGGAGTTGGAGGATTTGGGCCGGAGCCCATTATACCGGTATGGTGGAAACATGTTGAGAAAATGAAATAAGTCATTCGTGCACAAGTTGTACACAAAATAGTGCTTGTCACAAAACAAATATGATATCCTTAACCCTAAAATAGTTATTTTATTTGAAAGTGACGAGATATTGTCTCAAAAGTAAAGGTGTGCGACGCGCGAGGTATTTTAGTAGACACGCGACCTAAAAAGGTAGGAAATTTAAAAAATAGGGTCGAGAATTGTAAAAATAGCGCGCGATAGCCCGCGGGGGGTCGAGAAACAGTTCTCGGACGTAGAACTCCAAGGGGGAAGTGCCCTTTTGTTGATATGGGTTGTTGTGCTGCCACTGTCGAGTAGGGCAAGCATTGTTTTTGTTGTTTTTACAGGAATGCCTTGAATGTATTGGATGGTTGTTAAAACAATAGGAGCCACATCGCTCTTATGTTTGGTAGATACGGGGTATTCCGTATTTGGTTGTAGGGTAGTGCTTTTTGCTAGACAAGAGGTCCAGCTTGTTGTCCTCGATCGTGTTGATGCCGCTGCCCCATTATTTTGGTCGTTTGTACCCGTTATCGCGCTGCAATTGTTAATGGTTGTACCCGTGCCAATCGAATCGTCATTTGTTTTGGCTGTTTTATTGGCATCTGTACCCGTTTGGTTTTTATTTTTATCAACGCATTCGTCCGTTCCTGCAAACTGGACTCGCCGTGAGCTCTTGTCAACATCAGATATACGTTCTGTAGGTGTCTTCTCCCCTTCTGTGGAGAGAGTTCCTCCTGCGAGCCCAATTGGCAGTGCCAAATTGGCATCCAGAGCCTGTGGCGCTGGAGGCAGGGTGATTGCTCTTGGTTGCTGGCTTCAAGGAAGCCATATTTGCTCACAGCTTTGCACGCTGTGTTCTGCTTTGCCTCCGTGTTGTTGGATGAAAGCTTCTCATGCGCACTGCATGTGTGCTTGGAATGATTCATTGCTGGCTGTAGTGGTTTTGCCGGCTGAGTCATTTTTCTTGTTGTCCTGCGCGTTGTTTTTTCTTCTGTTTGGAGTACCTGTTCTTGGGACACTCGAACCAGTTGTGGTTGTGACCGGGAATACAACAGGGATTAGAAGATTTTTGGCCTTGGTTCTTGTTGTTGGTTTTGCGTTTGGAATGATTGGCATTGTTTCCAGGACGTCTCCCTTGCTTTTTGCCTCCATTCCTCAGCTTTGATTGTCTTTCTTGACTGGACATGTACTCCACAATCTTTTGGATAGATGTTTCTGCCGTGACGCCGCCGTGCATTTGGCTGTATTGTTCGACCCACAGACTGGGGAATGTTTGTAGCAGCATTGTTGTCTTGATGATTTTGCTGGGTTTGGCGCCATGACCTTGTAGCTTGTCCAAATATTTAATGAAATGGTTGATGCGCAATGCATGATCCTTGGAGGTGGTGTCATGTGGTTTCTTGCATGCGTCGCTGCGAATGTATGTTTGCATGATTTCTCTTGCATCCCCCGTATTGCAGTAGTGTTCTTGAATGTAGTCCTTGACTGCTTCTTCATAGTCTTCCATGTTGTCTGGGTAGTTCAAGTCGTCATTGTCACCACGGGTTGTCTCGTCCCACCTTCTTTGCGCTTCAGGGCACAGTATCTTGGTGAACAATTCAATGTATCGATGTTCTGGTAGTGGTAGTCGCTTTGCGCCAATGATGAATGCTTCTTCACAATACAGTAATTCTTCGAGGCCTCCTTCTTCTGAAAAGATTGGTAGTTTCCATTCCTCCTTGGAATTACTGTTGGCATCATAAACTTTCAAAGTGGCAAGTTTGTTCTTAGACTGATCAAAGCTGGAATCATAGGTGATTGGTGGTTCACGATGCAATCCCGCCGACATGTTTGATATTGTACTTGCCCGATCTGATACTCTTTTCTGATTTGATACTCTTCTTTGTTTTCGTGCGATTTGATGTTTTGTTCGATTCGATGTTCGATTCAATGTCTTCGGTGGAGAGACAGGAATTTGTTTTATTGATGATTAACAATGTCGGATTTGCTTCAGAGACCACTTTTGTTTATTTTTTGTTGCAAGTTTCAGTAGGTTATTTGTTAGCAACATAAATCGTTGTCATTCGACGATTCGTTGTTATCAACGAAGAAGGCGAAAAATTTGTTACGGTTTGTTAGTGGAAAACCGTTACCTTTTATTCGAAAATTCGTTATTCAAAAATTCGATCGTTATTCTACAGTAGCTGTAAAAGTAATTACTGTATAACACACTAGGGGTAGAATTTGAGTAGGAGTGATAATTATGAGTGGATTAATACTTTACAAAAATGGATGGGAACTTAACAGATAAAATAATGAGCGATCGAGCTGGCTGGCTCCAATTGCCCAAGGATATTCATATAGAGTGTCGTGCTATGAATCGTGCGCCCACCTGGCATCCGTATACCATTGTATACAGATAATGCTTCGCTACTTAATGATTCTTAGAGTTGACCAAGTCTCATTAGTTCAATCGTACATATCCTTTGATGGTATCTTGGATAGTACAACTTGTACGGTAGATCGTGGTACGTAGCTCGGCATGTACGTAGCTTGGTACGTATGATCGCAGTACATTACAGATAGAAGGAGACATCTTGGAGGAGGAAGGCTTGGTCATCCCTGGTAGTACCTGTGTACTCACCAGGGCATAGACAGAAAAAGAAGGCAATGCAGATCATGTTGGCAATGGCCTGTCTGGTAGGGGGAGGGGAGTCAAGGTATGGGAAGTGAAGGGCATGCATGACCAGGGTGATGGCAACCGGCTTGACCCTGGAGGGGGCCGGGTCCAGCTTGGCATAGGCCTTGAACTGGGCAGTTAGCCGGAAGTCAAGACTGTCTGTGGAGCCGGCTTGTGGGTCTTTGGCCCCCAAGTGGGCCAGTATCTGTCCCACTGACCTGATGGTGTTGGATACTGTGCAAGATTGTAGGGGCTTGTGGCTACAGGAGAGTCGGGCATCATGGAGTCGTTTGGCAAAGACATGGAGGATGGGAATGGGATCTTCAACAGACTGGAGGCGTGGGTTAAAGCCTTGAGACAGACAGAATTGAACCCATTGGTCCCAATGGGCATCCTTGTGCTTGGCATAGAGCTCAGTGACTGAAGCTTGCATGGTCGCCTGGATAGTGCCAAGGTCAGCGCGGAATGCATGGGAGGCCTGAGGTGGTATAAGGTCCAGGGCAAGTCCTGGGGATAGGTGGTGTTAAAGTGATGGAGCAAGGCAGTGTCAGAGAGGTTAGAGCAAGAGAGGAGGTCAGCAAGATGATTGACTGCGCCGGGAATGTAATCTCTGAGGGGGACATATTGGTAGAGTTGTTGGTGCAGTGCCTGGATTTGGAGGAGGTAGGCAGCAGGCCCAGTGGTGGTGGTGGCGCCTTTCCGTTGCCAATAGACAGCCGATGTGTTATCGTAGCAGTTGTGGGTGGTTCTGGCCTGAACACAGGCCGCCTGGGCAAGTATGTCATTGTGGGCAATGGACCCAGCCAGCTCAAGGTCACTGTTGTTGATGGTGCCCCCGGGGATGTCAAAGGTGACTAGTTGGGTGGAGACCCACTTGGGGAATGCATGCCTCCACAAGAGGGGCTGCACGGCGCCATTGGGAAGGGGGACAAAATGGATGCCCCCCATGCCAAGACCAGAGGCACCACAGGCGCCCAGGGTGGCCGGGAAGGTATCTGGCACTAGTTTAGCAAGGGAAGTAGGCCGGTTGGAGAGATCATTGGCAAGCCATTGAAAGTCTTGAAGGAAGCTATGGACCTGCTTGGTGAGCTAGAGGCGCTGCCTGCCTGGGTCTTGGTGTCGAAAGGTTTCTTGGAGAATGGAGAAGAGACCAATGGAGCCCGGAATGGCCAGAGCCATCAACCTGAGTTCCCCAAGGACCTGGTGCCATTGTTTGATCAGGACGTGGCGCTGGTGGTTGGGGGAGATTGAATGAAGAATCTCCTGTAGGCGGTCCACTTGATGGGGAGGAAGTCTCATGGTTTTGGTGATGGAATCAATGAGCCAGCCGAGGATAACTTTCCTGGTGGTCCAAGTAGCATCCCCTTTGAGCATCTTCTTGAGGGAAGCCGGTTCCTGTCTGAAGGGGGTGCCGGTAGGATCAAGGGAGCGGAACACTCTGTCCAGGGAGTGGAAGAGAACCCTCTTGATGGCGCGGCGTGTCCATTGGTTGCCTTGAGAAAGGCCACAGAAATCATCCACATATACATCCCAGTATCGAAGTGGCGTTTTGCTGGAAGTGGTACTAGTAGGGATGGAAGGGGTTTTGGTGGGAGCAGGGGGCGCGTCGCTGACCGGAGGGGCTTCTGAGAGCAGATCCAGTCGATGGGGCTGTTGCCGAGCTTGTTCGAGCCCTGTGGAGAGAGCGGCATTGGCTAGGTTGGCAATGGTTTTGGTAAAGGCACAGAAGTTAGGAGGACTAGATTTCCACCCCATAGGGTTCTTGGTGAGGGGGATGTCAATGAGGGGAGGCTCTCCCTTCCTGGACAGGAACAGGACTCCGAGCTTCACGGTGTCCTCTGGTTTCAACTGGATTTGATAGAAGCATCCGCGAGGTCAATCTTGGACATGTAGACAGGGCGAAACCTGTTGTTGGCCCTGTGCATCTTGGTGAGGAGGTGTGGAAGGGTCTGGCCAAACTGCATGGCTTCTGCAGGGGCGAGGGGGATTGTATCGTGGTTGACTTCAGAGTAGGTGTAGTCAAAGATCATGCAAGGGCGCCTGCCTTGTTGGGGGACCAGCCCCAGAGGGCTGAGCCGGAGGTTGGGAAGGCCTTGGATGAGGCTGGTGGGGAGGACAGTCCATTGTTGCTTGTCCATCATGTTGTTTTGGTATACTCCTCGCGAAGGAAGTCAATGCCTTGGTGGGAGGACTGGTGGGGTCCCCGGGTGAGGGCAGCTGCAATCCTCGCCTGGTCCCAAGGGGGTCCCAACATGGACACGGGGGTGCCTTCCTTGCCATACTGGTCAAGGAGGCCACCTACTGGATGGGGGAGAGTACCTACATCCGGGTGGATGTCGCCTTGGCCTCAAATGGTCTGGATGAAATCGCCCCAGCTAGTGATGTTGTTGTAGACAGTGATTGCTTGGGTAACGTGTGCGTCCAGCCTGTCGCGGGGGTAGGGGGGCGTGGGAGGGGGGGGGGGGGGGGGGGAGGAGCTCGGGGCTCGTCCAGCCTGTCGCAGGGGTATGAAGGAGCTCGGGGCTCGGACCTAGGCCTTGTGGGCGGGGAAGGGACTCGGGGCTTGGACCGAGGCCGTGTGGTAGGGGAAGGAACTCGGGGCTCAGACCGGGGCCTTGGGGAGGAAGGAAGTAGGGGCTTGGACCAAGGGGAAGGAACAAGGGGCTCGGATCGAGGCCGTATAGATGCATCAAAACGCGGGGGTACAAAACACAGGGGCAGAGGCAAGTTGAAACACATGTGTTTGGGGAGCTTACCTAGTTTGGGGGTGATTTGTAATGGTGATGATTAGGGGAGTGATTAGATGAGGGAGTAGATAGTCGGCGTGTAGGCATGGCCCCCCTCGGTGGTGTAGAGGGTAGGAACGTCAAGGCGCTGAGGGGGCGCGTGCCATTTGGTCAGACTCCATAGGCTTCTTGGCACCATGTCCAGACTTGGTCCTGCTCACTTCTGGTGATAGCCCCATGGTCGTGAACATTTCTGCAGTTGGAGATGCAGCTACCCCAGAGGTGCCAGGCGTTGCACTTGTCACAGCCATCTGGGCAAGACAAGGGATTGTTACCCTTGTCTCTCATGGCAGCTATGACCTCCCTCAGCCAGGAGTATTTCAACTTGTTAGATACACCGGCGGCCTGTAGCCAGGGATCCAGGCTTGGGTTGGATACCCAGGTCCCCCCTGAGGAGCCTTGGTTGGTGCTGGGGGTAGTCTTGCCCGGCTAGGTGGGCCTGCTGCAGGGGTAGGGTCTACTGCAGGGGTAGCCACTGCAGCTGTTCGGTGGAGGTGCCTCAGGGCTGCCACATTGGTGACGTTGGGGAGCCAGTGGAGGTTCTGGGTGATTCGGAAGGCTTGGAAATCCTTCCCAAAGTCAGGGGAAGGAACAGTGAAGGTTGACCCCCATTGTTCTTCTCGCCATCCTCGTACCCTGATCTGGAAGTAGTAGATGACAGTGGCTGGGGTGATGAGCTCTCCCAATTCATCGGCAATTGCTCTGCAGAGGGGCATTTGCTGGAGCTTGAGCTTTGTGAGTCCATTCTGGTAGCCCTGCACAACTGGGTGGTGCATGCCCAGAATGGTGGCCAGGACGGCCAGATAGCTTTCCAGTTGGGTGGTAGCTTCTGTCCAGTTGACCGGTAGGTAGGCTTTGGTCTTCTGAAGCTCGAGGGAGTCTTTCAAGGTGAGGGAGTTGCCTTCAGTAGAGATCATGGTGTCATAGGCTGCCACGGTGGCTGCCGCTTCTTGTTCCCTCTTCAAGGAAGCTGCTGATCCACCAGGGGGAGTGAAGGCCAGAGGGAGGATCCCATCTGCAACATTGAAGGGGTCGGTGCCATGGAAGTTGCCATCCTGGAATTTCTTGAGTGCAGCAGTGGTGACCAATGGCACTTGGGTGAGGAACTCTGCAGCACATGTGGCCACTTGGCTCTGGAAGATCATGTGGGTCTTTTCGTGCTTGCCCTTCTGGGCCCAGGCTTGGTAGATGGGGGGCAGGTTGGCTTCCTTGAGCTTGCCATAGAGCAGTAACAAGCGCTGGGTGTACAAGGGGCCCCAGGTGTTCTTGACAGTGACTGGGGGGCGTCCTTGGTCTAGGCCGTCACTGAGCTTAAGCTGCTGATTGGCAAGGGCTGTAAGGGTAGCTGCAAGCGCCGAATCTATCCCTGGCGCTGGCTGCTGGTGCCCTGGCGCTGGCTGCTGCCCTGGGGTTAGCAGCTGTACTGGCTGGATGGGGAGATTCAAGCCAGGTAGGTCCCGGTATAGTACCTAATTTCTCATGTACAAGGTCAGGCCTGGCTTCCCCCGGAAGGAGGTGCCAGGTGTGGTGAAGTGTTCACCCCCGTCGGCTATGGTGGGGTCGGTGCCTGCAGCTCGGAGGGTATCCAACAGAGGGGTGCAGGTCAGCGCCAGGTTGAGCGTGTCAAGATAAGGGTGGATGATGTTTAGGGCTTAGATTGGGACTAAGACCCTTGCCTAGAAGTAGGGGCACCAACACAAAGGGGATGAAGCAGGCCTTGTAGGGGGTGATGACCTCCATGTGAGGGTCATCGCCTAGAACCATAGGGATTATGTGGGAGTGGTGTGCATGTTTTATGACATTGAGGTGGCGGTCTAGGGACAGCACCAGGAGGGTCTCAGGCGCCTGTTTGAGCAGAGCAGCATCCACTAGCACTAGCTCCCCGGTATCGCCTTCAATGTCATCCAGGTAGCTGAAGGCCTTGCCCTTGTTGGTACTTGGGACTGTTAAGGGGCCCGGGTACTTCCTAAGACCATACACAAGTCCGAGTCGCGCCAGCCTGCTTTGCAGCTTGAAGTTGAGCGACAGCAGACATGGTGGGTTAGATGATATGGTAAGTTTTTAGATATTTTTATCGATTAAAAAAATTCAAAGCGATATTGCAATTGAATTCAATATAAACTACTACGCTGTGTATAAAATTGTGTGCTATTGAGTTTAAGTGTCTACAATGACTTTGAGATACTTTGAGATGCTTCTCAGCTAGTTCTGTGATACAATTGAAAAAGAACTGGGTTCTTTGATAATCGGAATTCGGATGAGGCTTCAAGGAGAAGGTTCTTATGAAGTTCAAATACGATTGAATAATGCCAGATGACCGGGGATGTGTCATTGACTCATGACTGATGGAGTGTGTCAATGACGCATGACTGAACTGATGAAGTGTGTCAGTGACTCATGACTGAAGTGTCTGGGCGTTGTTCACATAGAGTATTTGCAATTGATAATCATTCAGTCGTACGCTCATAGTGCTTGGTAGACGTACGTTACATTGGGAAGTATGCTTGTTCTCTTTGCAAAGGTGCTGACTGTTTTCCTGACTATCATTCATGCAAGTACTTTGGATTGGGCAGCAGGGTACGTCCGATAACTGTCACGCGACCCCACGCGACCCCTCGCAAGCCCTATTTTCAGAAAATTGACCCTGCGTTTGTTATGCGCAAGGGTATTTTTTTAAATTCACAATTTTTGTGGTAAAGATTTTCGACCCCCCTCAGGTTGCGACCAAAATTCTCCCCGAAGACTCAAAATGTCCATTGATCTCTTCATTTTGACTAAATTGATTTAAAAAATCTATTTTTCACTACTACACTTTCTAACCTTAACCCAAGATATGAAATAAAATTAGTTTCAGAAGTGTTAGTTTGCTATGTTTCCGCGTTGTTTTTTACGGTATGTCACGTCGTGTCTTCTTTCATACCATCGTGCCTTTGTTTAATGCTCGCTTTGATAGCATCATGCTCGTCTTAACGAATTTTCGTAGATCTCTACAGCACTAACTTCCTCCTACACGATTTCACCACCATTCTTTCTTTTATTTTTTTTCCAAAAATACTTTTTTCTTAGATATGTGTCTGGGTGTATTATGATAGTACTAGTAGTAGTAGAAATGTAGGTATGATAGTATCGATTTCTGTTCGAGTTGTGAAACGATTTTTTGTACAATTCATGTCAACAATCATGGAACGGCATTTCAGAATTCAGTAACCGGAACGGCGTTTCATGCTTTTGTGTTGGAATCATGTTTAAATTTGAAATCTCGGTGCCAAACAAATTCCTAACCTTAACCCAAGATATGCAATCAAATTATTTTCAGAAGTGTTTGTTTGCTACTTCGTACTAGTACTATGTTTCTGCCTTGTTTCTATGTCACGACGTTTCTTTTTTCATACCATCATGCCTTTTCATGCTCAATCCAATAGCATCATGCTCATTTTCATCATTCAACACCCCCATTGAAACCATTTCTCCCCCTCCCTTCTTCCAATAGAAGAATATGTCACGACCTAGTAAAAATCGCCATCACTTCAAGAGTGGTTGTTATACCAAAATTCCCAAATCATTTATATGTCGTAGCTGCATGTCCTGTAAGGGCAAATTGAAGACATTCATTGGAAGCAGACAAGATTCGTCTACACACAGATCATACCGATATGTATCACGAGGCCCTTGATTCAATAGCTTTTTGCCGTGATTTCTATTTAAAGCATAACCTAATGGAATTTTCATCATCTGCCAAAGAAGAAACCACTAGTACAGTCCGTCATTCACCTACACAATATGGTCTGACATTGACGGAGAATGGTCCAATTGTTCCTTCCGCTTCTGTTGCTGCCGCTCACACTAACAAGGCATCCTCAAACGAAACGTGCAACTCTGTTCTAAACAGTCAGGTAGTACACAACTTATTTGTTCCACCAATGGATACGTCCAAGAACTGTTTCTCGACCCCCCGCGGGCTATCGCGCGGTATTTTTACAATTCTCGACCCTATTTTTTAAATTTCCTACCTTTTTAGGTCGCGTGTCTACTAAAATACCTCGCGCTTCGCACACCTTTACTTTTGAGACAATATCTCGTCACTCCTCAAATAAAATAACTATTTTAGGGTTAAGGATATCATATTCGTTTCGTGACAAGCACTATTTTGTGTACAACTTGTGCACGAATGACTTATTTCATTTTCTCAACATGTTTCCACCATACCGGTATAATGGGCTCCGACCCAAATCCTCCAACTCCAACTCAAATCCCAGCTCCAACTCCATGTCAACTCCAAGTCGAATCCACCCCAGGCGGGCTATTGCACTCAAGGGTTTTGTTCGTCTTTAACGCCAGGAAGATCCGCTGTATTTTCAGAAGCTACACCGTCGGAATCGCCACTCCAATGTTGTTCGCTGCTCTCAAATAACCCCCCGCTTTGTGGATAGATGCTGCTGGTTACATTCGGAACGACTTGATGATTGCTATTAGGATCGTCGCTTTCCTTTTTAACATTTGGATCATTCCTTTTTCCTGCCTCAATCTTACGAATCATTTTTTGGATTCGAGCAGTCTCTTTCTTGTGATAAACAAGCATTTTCCGGAGTTCTTGTTCGAGATTGGCTGGGTGTTCCTGAACCACCTTTTGTAGTTTGTAAATTCCCTCCATGGTTGGTTCGACTGTCGATTGGATGATTAGTATTAGTAGTATCAGTAGAGTAGATTATCTATTCGAAGATTAGGTCGTAGTAACACCTAACACGTTGGTATTTGTTTTCCTCGTCGGAAAGATAATGAAATAATCAATTATAATGATGAAGTACTAGCGAAAATAATGTATTACTAGTATCTACTAGTAATAACTCATGCAAAATAGCATACTAGTTGGTTTTACCGGTACATGAAAGTCGGAATCAACTCGATCGTAATCAACAAAACAATTGTCCACGATTTCCATTTCGATAATCAACAACGCAATTGTCCACGATTTCGTACTAGTATCTACTAGTAATAACTCATGCAAAATAGCGTACTAGTTGGTTTTACGGGTACATGAAATTCGGAATCAACTTGATCGCAATCAACAAAACAATTCTCCACGATTTCCATTTCGATAATCAACAACGCAATTGTCCACGATTTCCATTTCGATTCACATTTCCGTGCACCTTATGGAAGAACTGACGCGCCTGCCAACAAATGTTTGGAATAACTGATGGGATTGACCCGTCCGGCGCTGTGTATTAACCCTCTTAAGGAGTTGACTGTACGTACTGTTCACTACTAAACATATTTTACGAGGAATGTTGCAATCATCACTAAGTAGTAATGCATTTACTTTACGGTCCATTTTTGCAATCGAAGTATGGTAGTAAGGAAATCTACCGTACAAGAACTCACATCACACACGAAATAATACGCTTATTTAATTTTTTCCTTTCAACGATTCATCTTTTCGACCTCCATCCTCTCGACCCATTCTACTGATATTTTCCTTCAAGCAATTCCGCAACATCATGCCTCCTGTTATCAAAACCCCTCTTCTATTCTACTGCCGTGGTTGCTGGTATAAGAAAGGAAAACAATCCAAGAGTTTTAAAGGATACAAATCTGGGTCAAAAGAGTGCAATACCTTGAAATATGTCTCGTACGGCCTAAGAAAACATCTCAACTACAATATTCAATGCTACAACTTATACAAAAGTGATGGTCTAATTAAACGCAAGATCTCTAACTTCTCCACCTCTGTCAAAGTGCAGCTTACCTTGCCGTCTGTTCAACATTCCCCGTCAGATTTTGGGATGACTATGACACAAAACGGTCCATCTGTTCCCCCTTCCCATGTCTCCCAGCACCACACCGTCACAAGTCAATCAGCCACGGGTCTTCATTCCGTTCTAAACCAACAGATTGTCCATGATGTCTTTTTACCGCCAATGGATCGGAACGCCCTTGAATCTTACATGGCTGTTTCCGCTGTTCAAGATGAAGATGCATTCCCGCTGAATAATGATATTGACAATTCCGATGACGAGGACGACAATGACGGCGACGTAAATGAAAATAACGACATCAATTTTACCAACAACATAGATTGTGGAGACAACGAAGAAGATCCCACTAATCGTTCTGATGTTAACGTCGCTACTGCTCAGCAAGCCCCTCCACCACCATCTCTTCATGAAATCATTAATCTGAACGAAAGAGAGGATGCATTTCAAAGGCACACAAAACTACCGCCGCCCCATCATCTTCTTGCAGAATTGGAACTCATGAATTTAATGGCCCGACATAAATTGCCATTGAACACATTCAAATCAATTTTCCAGTGGGCAAAGAAAAGTCAAATGAGACCTGGTTTTGATTTTTGCGATGCCAAAATTAGATCTCGGAAAACAATTTTTGACAATCTCCAATCCAATCTTGGTCTCTCTGATATGAAATTTCATCCTCATATACTGAATTGGTTACCTGATAATAAGCCCACTCAGGTGTATGTCCGTTCTTTTAAGGATGCCATTTATTCTCTTCTTTCTGACCAGCAGCTAATGATAGAAGAAAACCTCTCCTTTCCCGACTATTCGACCCCTCTCTCTCCCGACAATAATCCTGAGTTGAATCCTCATTCTGTAATCTCAGAATTGCATCACGGCTCGTGGTGGAAATCTTCTTGGAAAGAAATTTGCAATCCCAATTCGCAAGAAATTCTTGTTCCTATTATATTTTACATGGACGGCATATCTTTGGATGCGCACGGACGACTTACGTTAACACCATTGAACATGACACTCGGTATTTTTAATGTGGAGACCCGTTCTCGACCTGAAGCATGGACAACTATTTACTTCCATCCCGACCCTGAATGGGAGTCAACCAGACACTCTCGTCCTGCCACTTCGAAGGAAAAAATTCAGAATCTTCACAATGGTTTGGAAGTAGCGTTTCGTTCCTTCAAAGCCGCGTGTAACGAAGACGGTGGTATCGAATGGAATTATCTTCCGTACGCAAATCAACAGTGGAAGGTAAAAATG
This sequence comes from Pseudo-nitzschia multiseries, assembly GCA_037355745.1. Lineage (NCBI taxonomy): Eukaryota > Bacillariophyta > Bacillariophyceae > Bacillariales > Bacillariaceae > Pseudo-nitzschia > Pseudo-nitzschia multiseries. Next base: position 7,058,369 of record CM074783.1, read on the forward strand.
AAATTTGCCATTGCCTATGTTATTGGCGACACAGAACTTCACGATAAATTGTGTGGAAAATATGGCTCCTTCAATAAGGGTGTCATGCGGATGTGCCGTCACTGCAACTGTTATTCTCCGAACATAAACATTCCTTCTGTTCAACCTGCAACAAAGAAGTGGTCACCTGTTGATTTTCATTGTTTTCCCGGCACAGATCTAAATGATATCAATAAGAACTTCAAAAACAACTCTCATCACAATATCAGGAATGTATTTCATGATTTATGCTTTGGTACGAATCAGAACAATATTCATTTTGCAACTCCCGGTGAATGTTTGCACATGCACCAGCTTGGTACTGCCAAACGGGCTGTCGAGTCAATTGAATTGTTGCTCCGCGGAAGTGTTCCATGTGTTTATGCCCCCAATTTGAATCACGGCGTGGCTGTTGCTAACAGTATTGGCCATTTAGCACAACGGTACGGTGGTTTGTTATCACGCCAGTCTGATAGAGATTTTCCTCGCACCAAATTTGGGACACAGCTTTTATCAACCACAAAGAAAGAAGGGCATGATTTCTCTGGAATGCTTATTTCTCTTCTGATCGCTATTGTTTCCAAACATGGATCTGACATTATTGGTGACCATCGTTTTGTAAAGAAACAGATAGAGGTAATTCAGCTCATTCTATCGATGGAAGAATTTCTTAAACACGGTCGGATGAAATACGGTTCCTTAAAGAATCTCCCAAAATCAATTGTTCACTTTATCAATTGTATAAACTCAACTTGTCACAGGAAAGGGATGGGAACAAAACTAATCAAGAATCACCTGTACTTTCACCTACCAGATTATATCTCTTTATGGGGAAGCCCCGCAGGCTGGGATAGTGCTCCCAATGAATCTCACCACAAAACTGAGATTAAAGCTCCTTCCAAGAACACGCAATGTAATGCTGCATCACTAATCAATCAAACTGCCAATAGAAAGTCCGAGAAAATGATGCTAAGCCAGGCAACATATCACTTCAACTTGAATCCACCTGATCCTCCTCCAATTGAACGCCCTGATGGTGGCGGTTCTCATTTTCAAATAATGAGAACCGAAAATGGGGTATCAACAATGAAGTGGCTTCGTTCTACGAACAAAAGCAAACCATTTTTTCCTTCTGACATACTTGACTTTGTTTGTGATTCTGTGCTACCTTTATTGGAGAATCCTTTGCACATTTGTGGAGTTACAGAGCACAATCGTTTCGATGTTGCTTGTGGGTCTAATTTTGTATTTCGGTTGCATCCTTCATATAGATCGGATAGTTCTCTGCTGAACTCCGTATGGATGGATTGGTGTTTGATGAAATTGGACTTTGATTTAAATAACAATCCCAAGCTCATACCGTGCCATCTGCTATGCTTTTTAACTGTACAGAATTTGAAGCAGCCATACAGTAGTATTGGTGGCTATCCAATTGATACAAACGGAATGTATGCTGTGGCTCGTCGGTTTCAAGATGTGCCTAAGAAAACAGCTTCTGAATTTGTCAAACGTGGGCGCCTGATGAATTCTCTCTACCTATTTCATGTCGACACTATCCATTCCGAGCTGGCAGTTGTTCCAGAGCAAGGAATTGATGGGTGCATAACCAATTGCGATTGGCTAGTGATATCGAATCGGATCTCATGGCTCGAATTGTTTGAAAGCAAAAATGCTGCTACACCACCGTCTTACGAATGTTTGTACAACGCATGCACACTACAGGACGACATACAGTTGGAACCATTTGAGATAGCATTGAATGATAACGAATCCAGTGATTCGCTATCCAGTTCAGAGAGCGAAAGCTCGGACAGCAGTTCCGATTGAGTAGCAAGGGTTAATGTAACGGCTAACTTTAAAGTATTGTTTAATATTACTATAGAGGGTTAGCTCTAAGCACAGTTTTGCGAGATACGTATGCACTCATAATATAACACCCTTCGAATTTTGGATTCGAACAGCTATGTAATACTAATGGGTTGAACAACAGAGTATCTCCCGACATCAATGGAACTTTCACTCCATACGTGGGGAAGACAAAATAATAAATCACCTCGTCAGCAGACACTTCCGCCGGAGCAATTACTGTCAAACGAGTGTAGTACATGTCATCGTCCACATGGCATCTAGAATGGTAGTTGCGACCGATCGAAAATGCTAAGGCCTGCTGCCCAATTGCATTTAGCTTTGTACGAGACAGAATCTGAGACAACACATCCATTTCCTCCGCAACAAATGGTTCGACGTCAATTAAACTATGATGCATATGCTTCACAATTTCAACTGTTGTCTCTTCTAGCTCTAGTTTGATGCTGGGATCGACATGACTTTTGAAAACATACTCACCAATATTTGAATCCAATCTTTCTGGTCGAATTCCAATGATAGCATAATCATCATTGATACTGCCGCGCTTAACCCCTCTTCCAACGGTTGGTTTTGCTCCAACAATGGCAGGAGCAAACTGTCTCAACAATTCGATATTATTCTTCGAAGCGAGGTGTCGTTCTGCAAAATGGCGTGAAACTTTGGCAAAAATTCGCAATGATGGTTCGTAAGGATCAAACGCAACAATATGCTCATCCTTCGTACTATCCAATGTATTGTAGTTATCGATTGACAAAGCCTGTTCCGGTTGATACTTCTTCTTTCCGCCTGTCTTGCCACCCCAATCTGTCTCCATGTATTTACCTGCCACGGCAGCGGTACTGGATTTATTTTTCAGCGCTATTGTACGGACGCCATCTTTGCAAGTTGAACGCCTATTCCTTTCCTTTTTCATCGGTTTTATCAGAGACAAGTTCGTATAAGTTTCGTGGCTCTTTGACACCGGTGCAGCAATCCTCAGAAAGTTGGAAGACATTCTCTGTTTATGTCTTCTCTCATGTTTCCTATTTGCTTTTTGCCTCCTTCCTCGTGCTGACAATTGTTTTCCATTCGTTGTGGTTGGTTTCATTGTTGCCGAGACGAATGGCCGTTGGAGGATGACGAGGACGAATCGATTTGCCGGTGGAGGAGGAGGAGGAGCCAAGTTGGTTGATCGCCGGTGGAGGAGGAGGAGGAGCGAAGATGGTGGATCGCTGGTGGAGGAGGAGGAGGAGGAGGAGCCAGGTTGGTGGATCGCCGGTGGAGGAGAAGGAGGAGCGATTCGATGGTGGATCGCAGGTGCCGGTGGAGGAGGAGGAGCGTTTTCGCTGATTCGTTGCCGCTTGCCGGTGGAGGAGGAGCGTTTTGGTGATTCGTTGCCGCTTCGGTGGAGGAGGAGCGTTTCGACGATTCAAGAAGCGTTTTCGCTGATTCGTTGCCGCTTGCCGGTGGAGGAGGAGCGTTTTCGCTGATTCGTTGCCGCTTGCCGGTGGAGGAGCGATTTCGCTGATTGGTTGCCGCTTGCCGGTGGAGGAGGAGGAGCGTTTTGCAAATTCGTTGCCGCTTGCCGTTGGAGGAGGAGGAGGAGCGTTTTGCAAATTCGTTGCCGCTTGCCGTTGGAGGAGGAGGAGGAGCGTTTTGCAAATTCGTTGCCGCTTGCCGTTGGAGGAGGAGGAGGAGCGTTTCGCTGATTCGTTGCCGCTTGCCGGTGGAGGAGGAGGAGGAGGAGGAGCGTTTCGCTGATTCGTTGCCGCTTGCCGGTGGAGGAGGAGCGTTTCTGTGATTCGTTGCCGAGCGCCGGTGGAGGAGGAGCGTTTCCGTGATTCGTTGCTGAGCGCCGGTGGAGAAGGAGCGTTTTGGTGATTCGTTGCCCAGCGCCGTTAAAGGAGGAGGAGTAGCGTTTCGCTGGTCGTGTAGGAGGAAGGACCGAAGGAATGTTCTTGCTGCCGCTTGCTGCTGTTGCTCTCGCTGCCGCTTGCTGTCGAATCGACGAGTCGTTGCTGTTTCCAACGAGCCTATTCAAATAGATGATATGATAATTGAACAAAATGGGTGAGTATCTATTGATGTACTACATAGAGTAAATAATAACAACAGAATAATATAATGTACATGCCGATCGATTTGTAAACACCTACAGGGGAAGATTCGTTGCTTCCGATTCGCACGGGGAAGATTCGTTGATTCCGATTCGATGGTTGCTTCCAATCCGTTGGTTTCGATTTGATGATTGCTGATTCCAATCTGTTGCTCCCAATCCGTTGCTTCCGATTCGATGGTTGATTCCGCTTCCGATTAGATGGTTGCTTCCGATCCGTTCCTGTGAAAATAAGAAGAAAACAGAAGGGAATCAGTAATGCCGGTGGAGTGGAAGACCAATATGCCGATGCCGATGCCAATGCCGATGCCGATGCCAATGCCGATGCCGATGCTGATGCAGATGCCGATGCCGATGCAGATGCCGATGCCGATGCCGATGCCGATCTCTCTCATTCTTACCTTTGCTTGTTCCGACGTTCCGACGCTCCGACAACCGTCCCGATGAAATTGTAGTTGCTGCCGTAGAATACTTCTTACTCCATGTCACGAAAAACAGTACCTTGTTCCTGTTGATATAATTGCAAGGGACAAAGCCAGTTCATTGATTTCAAGACGTATATGTAAGGCTGCAGTCCAAACAATATCTATCCAGCAAATCCCCTTCTCGTCAAATGCTAACTACTTCTTTTCCAGTACAAGGCTGTTATTTCGGACTAAAATAAATGAGAACGGATCGTTGTGCTCAAAGAGGGTCGGATCCCACGTTCTCGGACGGAGTGTTGATTGCAAGAACCAACACTCTACTCAAATAAGTCGGATGTAAGAAGGCAGATTATGAAGTGTATTTTTTTTTGTTGCGAGGTAGATTGTTTTTTTTTGTTGTGAGGTAGAAAAAGTGATTTTTTTTGTCGCAAGGTAGAAAATAACATTACTGTGTGTTTGTGTGAGAGAGATTTTTTTTTTGTCGCGAGGTAGAAAAAAATCATCGGTCGATCGAAGTACCGGTAGGTACTACATCCTGTAGAATTCTACATGAATCCTACACGTTTTTAGTACTAGATAAATTCTCAGTACTGAATCCGCGTAGGTTTCTACACGAAAAGATGTTTACTTCTTACTACATAATTTTTGGTATTGAATCCGTGTAGGTTTCTACGCGAGTAGATTTGAACGGTCGAACGTTGGAATTTTCTTATTAATACTGAATCTCCATGCTAGTACTGAATATACGTACATGGTACAGGGGGGTAAATAACTTGCGAGAAGTCCACATATACGAACAAATAATTACTGAATTTTCGAACAGGATGTAACCTTAACCATATTGGAAACAACTTTTCCACACAGAACGCCCAAAATGATGTATTTTGGGTGTAATTCCAGGGCACAAACTAACTTATTTGGTAATGACTCCAAAAGTATCCGGTCCAAGCAATGAATACATTCATCATGACTCATCAAATGCATATTGGGAATAACTTTGTCACACAAAATGCACAAAATGTTGTGGTTTGAATATACAAATGGCAATCATGGGGGTATTTTTGGTGCAATTCCAGGGCACAAACTAACTTATTGGGTAATGACTCAAAAAGTATCTGGTCCAAGCCATGAATACATTCATCATGACTCATCCAATGCATATTGTAAACAACTTTGTCACATAGAATGCCCAAAATCTTAAGGTTTGACTCTACAAATGGCAAACATGGGGGTATTTTTGGTGCAATTCTAGGGCAAAAACTAACTGATTGGGTAATGACTCAAATAGTATCGGGTACAAGCCATGAATACATTCATCATGACTCATCAAATGCATATTGGGAACAACTTTGTCACACAGAATGCCCAAAATCTTAAGGTTTGACTCTCCAACTGACAAACATGAGGGTATTTTTGGTGCAATTCCAGGGCACAAACTAACTTATTGGGTAATGACTCAAATAGTATCGGGTACAAGCCATGAATACATTCATCATGACTCATCCAATGCATATTGTAAACAACTTTGTCACATAGAATGCCCAAAATCTTAAGGTTTGACTCTACAAATGGCAAACATGGGGGTATTTTTGGTGCAATTCTAGGGCAAAAACTAACTGATTGGGTAATGACTCAAAAAGTATCTGGTCCAAGCCATGAATACATTCATCATGACTCATCAAATGCATATTGGGAACAACTTTGTCACACAGAATGCCCAGAATCTTAAGGTTTGAATATACAAATGGCAATCATGGGGGTATTTTTGGTGCAATTCCAGGGCACAAACTAACTTATTGGGTAATGACTCAAAAAGTATCTGGTCCAAGCCATGAATACATTCATCATGACTCATCCAATGCATATTGTAAACAACTTTGTCACATAGAATGCCCAAAATCTTAAGGTTTGACTCTACAAATGGCAAACATGGGGGTATTTTTGGTGCAATTCTAGGGCAAAAACTAACTGATTGGGTAATGACTCAAATAGTATCGGGTACAAGCCATGAATACATTCATCATGACTCATCAAATGCATATTGGGAACAACTTTGTCACACAGAATGCCCAAAATCTTAAGGTTTGACTCTCCAACTGACAAACATGAGGGTATTTTTGGTGCAATTCCAGGGCACAAACTAACTTATTGGGTAATGACTCAAATAGTATCGGGTACAAGCCATGAATACATTCATCATGACTCATCCAATGCATATTGTAAACAACTTTGTCACATAGAATGCCCAAAATCTTAAGGTTTGACTCTACAAATGGCAAACATGGGGGTATTTTTGGTGCAATTCTAGGGCAAAAACTAACTGATTGGGTAATGACTCAAATAGTATCTGGTCCAAGCCATGAATACATTCATCATGACTCATCAAATGCATATTGGGAACAACTTTGTCACACAGAATGCCCAGAATCTTAAGGTTTGAATATACAAATGGCAATCATGGGGGTATTTTTGGTGCAATTCCAGGGCACAAACTAACTTATTGGGTAATGACTCAAAAAGTATCTGGTCCAAGCCATGAATACATTCATCATGACTCATCCAATGCATATTGTAAACAACTTTGTCACATAGAATGCCCAAAATCTTAAGGTTTGACTCTACAAATGGCAAACATGGGGGTATTTTTGGTGCAATTCTAGGGCAAAAACTAACTGATTGGGTAATGACTCAAATAGTATCGGGTACAAGCCATGAATACATTCATCATGACTCATCAAATGCATATTGGGAACAACTTTGTCACACAGAATGCCCAAAATCTTAAGGTTTGACTCTCCAACTGACAAACATGAGGGTATTTTTGGTGCAATTCCAGGGCACAAACTAACTTATTGGGTAATGACTCAAAAAGTATCCGGTCCAAGCAATGAATACATTCATCATGACTCATCAAATTCATATTGGGAACAACTTTGTCACACAGAATGCTGTAAATGTTGTGGTTTGACTCTCCAAATGGCAAACATGGGTGTATTTTTGGTGCAATTCCAGGGCACAAACTAACTTATTCGGTAATGACTCAAAAAGTATCTGGTCCAAGCCATGAATACATTCATCATGACTCATCCAATGCATATTGGGAACAACTGTGGCACATAGAATGACCAAAATCTTAAGGTTTGACTCTACAAATGGCAAACATGGGGGTATTTTTGGTGCAATTCCAGGGCACAAACTAACTTATTCGGTAATGACTCAAAAAGTATCTGGTCCAAGCCATGAATACATTCATCATGACTCATCCAATGCATATTGGGAACAACTGTGGCACATAGAATGACCAAAATCTTAAGGTTTCACTCTACAAATGGCAAACATGAGGGTATTTTTCGTGTAATTCTAGGGCACAAACTAACTTATTGGGTAATGACTCCAAAAATATCTGGTCCAAGCCATGAATACATTCATCATGACTCATCAAATACATATTGGGAACAAGTTTGTCACACAGAATGCCCAAAATTTTGTGGTTGGACTCTCGAAATGGAAAAGATGAGGGTGTTTTTGGTGCAATTTCTGGGCACAAACTTACTTATTGGGTAATGACTCAAAAAGTATCTGGTCCAAGCCAGGAATACATTCATCATGACTCATCCAATGCATATTGGGAACAACTTTGTCACATAGAATGCCCACAATCTTAAGGTTTGACTCTACAAATGGCAATCATGGGGGTATTTTTGGTGCAATTACAGGGCACAAACTGAGTTATTGGGTAATGACTACATTAATATCTGGTCCAAGCCAGGAATACATTCATCATGACACATCCAATGCATATTGGAAACAACTTTGTCACATAGAATGCCCAAAATCTTAAGGTTTGACTCTACAAATGGCAAACATGGGGGTATTTTTGGTGCAATTCCAGGGCACAAAGTAACTTATTGGGGAAGGACTCAAAAAGTATCTGGTCTAAGCCATGAATACATTCATCATGACTCATCAAATGCATATTGGGAACAACTTTGTCACACAGAATGCCCAAAATGTTGTGGTTTGACTCTCCAACTGGCAAACATGAGGGTATTTTGGGTGCAATTCCAGGGCACAAACTACCTTATTGGGTAATGACTAAAAAAGTATCCGGTCCAAGCAAAGAATACATTCCTCGTGACTCATCAAATGCATATTGGGAACAATTATGTCACACAGAATGCTGGAAATGTTGTGGTTTGACTCTAGAAATGGCAAACACGATGAGGGTATTTTTGGTGCAAATCTAGGGCACAAACTGAGTTATTGGGTAATGCCTCCAAAAGTATCCGGTCCAAACTATGAATACATTTATCAGGACTAATCAAATGCATATTGGGAACAACTTTGTCACTCAGAATGCCAGAAATGTTGTGGTTTGACTATCCATATGGCAAACATGAGGGTATTTTTGGTGCAATTCCAGGGCACAAGCAGTCACATTTGGTAATGACTACCAAAGTTATTGTACCAGGCCATGAATGCATAACACATGACTTACGAAATGCATGTTGGGAACAACTTTTAAATGCATATTGGGAACAACTTTGCCACACACAGTACAGACAATGTTGTGGTTTGTAGATACAAATGGCACACAAGACAGTACGGTATGTTAGGTGCAGTCTACGAGATTCTACATGTGACTAGAGGATTGAAATACATAACCTTAGTGTGATCAAAAGTTTCCCTTCTGAAAAAATTATGGCGCGGGAGGGGTGGCTGGCACAGGTACGTGATCTACTTCTACAAATATAACAGCGCGCCCAAAACCAGACAACACACAGAAGAAGTTAGGGAAAACAACATAGTACAGAACCCACGGAAAAACTCTACACACAAAACATCGTACACATACTACACAAAACACCGTACACACACACACACACACGACACACACAACACACACAACACACAACACCGTACACAACCCGACAAAATTATTAGTACACACACAAAACCACACAAAAAGAAGCACATGATTCTTGATCGACACCGTATTCAGTAAATAAAATACAAAAAATATGAATGCTATCGGAAAGACACGACGAAGCAAAAAATCCGAGGGGAAGACCCTTCGAAACAACAAAACCATCCGGCCCGGTGATCATCAAAATACAGGGGACAACAACGGTAAGAAAAAAAGAGTGAAAACAAACACCGCAATTACTAACAAAGTGAGTAACAGTAATACCACAACTATGAACGCATCAAAGGGCAACAGTAAAAAAAATGGTACCGACAACACAATTTCTACTACTACAAACACGGAAGAACAAAACACCATCAACCAGAGTAACGAACCAGCGCTGAGCATTACCAACACAACCACCACTACAGTAACGAACCAACAGAAAGAAGGAACAAAAACCAATGTGGTAGAGAAAACATCTAAAGGAGAAAGCTACAATTTAGAGGATGTTGCGGAACTTGTCATGAAAAAAATCCAATATGACAAATTGGCAGAGGAACTGGCAAAACACTTACGGCAACAAGAGAGGGAACCACCTATAGGGATGGGAAAGGTAGTAATGGTACCTAAACAAACGGAGGCAACCATGCAGGGAGAGGGGACTGATAATGCCAGCAACACAAGAGAACGAGCAGTAAGTACAATTACAGACGAATATGGGCTTATAATAGACAACGATATGCTTAAGGCTTTGAGTGATATGACTGAAACAGTGGACAAGCAGCTAAGGGATTACGTCAAAAAACATTGGTACCACAACATGAAGTTCCCTATCAATGAAAAGGTAACGGCGCATGTAATACAAAAAGCTGTTGAAGCAAGTGCGATCATGAAGCCAAAAAATATTCCACTTGCGTCATTCTGTTCCTTTTACAGGAAACGAGTAGGGACAGTACTGACCGCATTGAGGCACAACTCACAAACATTAGCGAGAAAAAACTGGATAGGTAAATACAGGTGGGAGAATTGGTTGTTGAAATTAGGAATTTTGGAATCTATTTTTGGTCCGACAACACTAACATGCTGCCCGTTGATACTGATGATACTTCCGTACAGACGATTACAGAAAAGGTCGAGTCCCTATCACATTCCCTGGTACTGTGGCAGTTATTGAAGGCACAGAATATGAGGACACAGGTATTTTAAACCCTAAATACAGAACATACAAAGACGCGGAAGATGAAGATTTTTATTATTTTGTTACAAGAATCATGTCGGCAATCAATCCGACAAATTCCAATTTCAAACAACGGAAGGAGAGGCACTTGCTGAGTGATATATTTACTATAGCGGATGAAGCATTTGCATTGGTACTGATCTACAATGAGCATCATGTATGGGTGAACCAGCAGCGGCGAAAGGGTGATGCCACTATTCCGCGACAAAAAAAAAAATTCTGCGATTCTGACAGTGGAAGCAGAAATGGATGGATGGATGAAGGACGTGAGTTGTTCAGTGACTTGTGCGACAAAATTGGCGAGATGCGAAAACACCCAGAAACAGGAAGGAAATTGGAAGAAATGATGAGGGACAGATTTAGGAACGAAAGTTCAACAGATTACACCAACAATAAGCATGGCGATGCAAATATTACTAGTAGCAGCTCCACTAATTGTAGTGGACCAAAAAAGAAAAAGAAAAGAAACATCTATATTGATCCGGCAATAACAGCATCGATGAATGAAAGTTTATCTATTGGTGAACTAATGTAGAAAATAACAGTACATACATAATACAAACCTACTAATAATCTTGAGCTTAATTTTGAGAATCATAGAAATAATGGAGGATTCGTAATACGTTGCAATAGGAATAAATCAAGCATAATAGAATCTACATTTTAAAAAGGGAATATTGTAGTCGAGAAATATAATTCACAATTAGGAGAGCAGAATTGAATTGTTGTTTGGTAGATTAATGTTTTGGAATTAATACTGACTCAAGATTTCTTTTTTATTCATGAATACAAGTAAGTGTTGTTCGTACAGAATAATAAGACTGAAATCAATTTTTTTTATTCGAGAGTAGAGTAATGTGCATCACGCGCACAGAATTGTTTTTTGTATTATTTTAAGGCAATAACTGGGGGTGGGAATTTCAGGGTGTCCAGAAATATTGCCGTGTTAAAATCACGCACAAAATTTGTGCGCGAGAAGTAAATTCGAACCCCGCGAAACAGTTCTCGGACGTAGAAATGTAATGGAATCACAGTTGTTTCCTTCAGAAGACAACAGCAACAACGATGACATGGTTATTCATGAAGAAAATTGCCTTCCTATTCAGAACGATAATGGTATGGATGCTTCGGAACCCACCGCATCCCAACCAAACATCAATGAAAAAGAGCAATTGATCCGATCCCATCTTTCTTTTTCACCTACCAATAGGCTCATTGCTGAAATAAAGCTCGTGAATCTAATGACGAAACACAAGTTACCTCTAAACACATTCAAATCTATTTTTCAATGGGCAAACGAATGTCAAACTATTCATGGTGTTGACTTTAGCTCTATCTACCCCCGCCATCGAGAAGCCATATTTAGTGAAATCAAGTCCAATTTGGGTATTTCAGAGACCAAGTTCGAGCCACACATAATTAACTGGTTACCTTGCAATTTACCCACCCAAATATTTGTTCGATCCTTCCCAGACGCACTTCATTCCCTTCTGACCAATAAGGAATTGATGCAAGAAACCAATTTGTCTTTTCCGAATGTCGAGACTCCTCTTTCACCCGAAAACAACCCACCACTCACCAATGAAACATACATAACAGAACTACACCACGGCTCTTGGTGGACGGAATCGTGGAAGCAGATCTGCAATGAAAATGATGAAATCCTTGTTCCGATCATTTTCTACATGGATGGAATCAGCTTGGATGCACATGGCCGTCTGTCACTCACTCCTCTCAACATGACTCTTAGTATTTTCAATACTGAAGCAAGAAAACGACCTGACGCTTGGACCACAATTTATTTTCATCCCGACACTGAAATTGAGAGCATAAGACACACGAAAAAACCACGGCGAAAGATAATATTCAAAATCTACACACCGCGCTTGCATCGGCTTTGCAATCTTTCAAGGAAGTATGTGAAATGCAGGGCGGGTTGGAGTGGGATTATCTTCCGTATGCAGGAAAAGTGTTCAAAGTGAAAATGAAATTTGCAATTGCCTATGTTGTTGGGGATACAGAACTTCATGACAAACTATGTGGAAAGTATGGATCCTACACGGAAAAGGTGAAGAAATTGTGCCGGCACTGTACATGTCCTACACGTGTCATCCATAAACCAAAAGCCCAAGTGGAGGAAGTGACTCGGCTCTGGGTTCCAGAAGATTTGGACCCCCCCCCCCCCCTCCCCCCCCCAAACATTTCTGTAAGGGAATACAAGGAGTACTTTAAAAGCATTTCCCACCATCCCATAAAAAATGCTTTTCACAGACTCAATTTTGGTAATAATGTGAACAACATTCACTTTGCTACTCCCGGTGAGTGTTTGCATATGCATCAACTGGGTGTAGCACATCGGGCAGTAGAATCACTCGATTCATTGTTAAAAGGTAGTCCTAAGTGTTGGTATGCCCCTGATTTGAACATGAATGGCACATCAGCTACTATTGGTTCACTTGCGCAGTTATACAGTGGTCTTTTATCAAGGCAATCAGACAGAGATTTCCCCAGAACCAAGTTTTCTAGTCAGCTTCTCTCCATTACCAAAAAGGAGGGTACTAATGATTATTCGGGAATGTTCATTTCCATTCTGATCACCCTTTGTTCCGATGTGGCAATAAACATCATCAAGGACGCGACATTTATTCAGAAACAAGTAGAGGTAATTCAACTGATCCTCTCCATGGAAGAATTCTTGAAGCATGGGAATATACCCATTTCTGGATTGGAAAATCCCCCCAAGATGATAATCCATTTTATCAATTGTATTAATTCGACCTGCCTCAGAGAGGGAATGGGTACGAAACTGATCAAAAACCATCTATACTTTCACCTTGTTGAGTACATAAAGCTTTGGGGACTTCCATGCGGATGGGATTCTTCTTATTCGGAATCACACCACAAAACTGAAATCAAAGCACCCTCGAAGAACACTCAACAGAATGCTTTGACATTGATAATGCAAATGGCAAAGCGACAGGAAGAAAAATGCTGCTACGAGTAGCTACTTCCAAGTTCAATTTAGTGATGGCAGAAGATGTTTCTGGTAATCGAGTCCCTCCCGAAGTGTCTGGTTCAAAATTTCATGTGTTCATTAACGACGATGGGGCAAGTACTATGAGATGGGTTAGTTCATCGAACAAAACAAAACCCTATATTTCTCCCATCGTGTTGTCTTTTGTATGTCAGAATATGCTTCCACTTTTGGAGGACTCTACGTTTGTGAAAGGATTTACTGAGCATAACAGGTTTGACAAATGCACACAGCAAAATTACTTGTTTCGGAGCCACCCTTCATATTGTTCCGATGGTGGCCAACTAAACTCTGTCTGGTATGATTGGGCCTTGTTTGATGTCGAGGCATGTGAAATACCCTGCCATATTATGTGTTTCCTTGAACTCTACAATCTGAAGCAGCCTTACTCATTTGTTTCTGAGTACAAAATTGCCGACGAAGGCATTTATGCAGTAGTGACCAAGTTTAAATCCACTCCACTACCAACAGCTTCGTCGTTTGTTACAAGAGGTGAAGTAGACGACAATTCCCTGTTCTTATTTCATGTCAACAGCATACTTTCCGATGTAGCAGTTGTCCCAGAACTTGATGCAATTGGTACGTTGCAATCAAACTCATATCTAGTTGTCTCGAATCGAAGGGCTTGGCTGGATGAATTCCACAAGACAACGTCATCTTTGCCTAATGAAGAGGCACTCTACTCCCAATGCACTATTGTTGAAGAGGACAGCGACAATAATGATGATGCTACTAATTCAGGTGATGATTGTTCAATGTCATCGAACGATGATGACTATAGTGAGGTCCTCTCTGATACATCCAATACTTAATTGTTTTCCTACTACAATATCCATAATAACTTAGTATTAGTGAAGAATTGAATGCTCCTCCATATTGATCGTAACATATTTCTCCTACTTTTTGATTGATAGCTACTCCGAAATGATTGCACAATGTCGCAGGAAAACAAACGAAGTGAATGTAACGTCTAACTTTAAATTTTTGTTTAATATATTATAGAGGATCAGCTCTTAGCACAGTTTTTGTCGATACATAGGCACTCATAATATAACAGCCTTCGTATTTTGGATTCGAACAGCTATGTAATACTAATGGATTGAACAATAGAGTATCGCCTGACCTCAATGGAACTTTCACTTTATACGTTGGGAACACAAAGTAATAAATCACCTCGTCATCACTTACATGTTTTGGAGCAATAACCGTCAGCCTTGTATAGAACATATCGGCATCGGTATGGCATTTCGAGTGATAATCCTTTCCAATAAAAAAGGCCGTAGCGTGATGGCCGATTGCATTCAGTGTTGTACGGCTAACAACCTCATTCATCACAGTTGTTTCAAGGTTGACAAATTTGGACATTTCACGTAAACAAAGCTGCATTTCCTTCACAATGTGTAGGGCTTTCTGTTCAAGGTGGTCTTGTGTTTTCGGTTCCACATTCTTGTTGAAAACATACACACCATTTCCCGATTTCAATCCATTTGGTCTCATCCCAATAATACCATATCCACTGTTTACACTGTCACATTTGGTTCCTCGGCCTATTTTGGGTTTAGATTGAACAATTTCCGCAGCAAATGTTCTTGTAATTTCTATATTTTCGGGAGTACCCAAGCGTTGTTTTGCAAATTTTGTGGAAGCTTTTCCAAAGATTCTCAATGATGGTTCTGATTCAGCGACTGCTAAAAGAAACTTATCATCGGTACTATCCAATGTCTTGAAACTATCAATAGACACCGCCTCTTCCGATGTGTATTCCCTTTCTCCAACTGTTTTAAAAACCCCATCGTGTTTCCATGAATTTACCTCTAAACCCATTCTTGTGAACTGTTTTCAATGCTATTTGCTCGACATGTTGTACAATTTGCTTTATACTTTGACGCTTCTTGTGTTTTATCTCCGACAAGTGTTTGTAAGTCTGGTGGATTGTTGATGATGACGTTGCCCCGTTTTGGAGAAATTTTGATTTCATTCTCTTTCTCTCTGTCTTCCCCCGTTTCCTCTTTGATTTTTGCTTCATTGATTTTGTTGCCAATTGCTTTGTTGTTGTATTCAATCCCATTGCACCGGGTGCCTTTCTTGTGTGACCGTTGCCGTACTCTTTGCAGATAAGCTGTTTGAGGAAGACGATGAATCGATTTGCCCATGGAGTGTGTTTCCGGGTCAAGTTTGTGGAACGGCGTTTCAGATTCAGTTGTTGGGAATGGCAATTCTGACTTTTGTGGCCGCTTCGAATGTTCCCACCTGTTGCTATCACTGCCGCTGTTGGTTAGATCATTCCCGGTTCCGCCCGCTTGAAAATCCGCAGAATCTCTGTATTGGCGTTTCTGGGTCAAGTTTCTGGAACGGCGTTTCAGATTGAGTTGTCTGGAACGGCAATTCTGACTTGAATGTCTGCTGTATTGGCGGTTCTTGGTCAAGTTACTGGAACGGCACTTCAGATTGAGTTCTCTGGAACGGCAATTCTGACTTGAACGTTTGCTGTATTGGCGTTTCCGGGTCAAGATTCTGGAACGGCGTCTCAGATTGAGTTGTCTGGAACGGCAATTCTGATTTGAACGTCTGGTGTATTGGCGTTTCTGGGTCAAGATTCTGTAACGGCGTTTCGGATTTAGTATTCTGGAACGGTTATTCTGACTTGAACGTTTGCTGTATTGCTGCCGTTTCCGGGTCAAGATTCTGGAACGGCGTTTCAGATTGAGTTGTCTGGAACGGCAATTCTGATTTGAACGTCTGGTGTATTGGCGTTTCTGGGTCAAGATTCTGTAATGGCGTTTCGGATTTACTATTCTGGAATGGTAATTCTGTCTCTATTGGGGTTTCAGGGTAAAGTTTCTGGAACGGCGTTTCAGAATGAGTTGGTTGGAACCGCAATTCTGACTTTTGCGGGCGGTTGGATTCTTCCCGATTGCTGCTGTTGCTATTGTTGTTGCCGCTTGCTGCTGTTGCTGCCGCTGTTGTTGGTATTAAAGAAAGTGTGTCGTAACAAACAAACGCAAACGATCTTACGATCGATTGATTTAGTGAGCAAGAGTAATCATCTTAGATGCAGTCGGACTTAGCGGACGACAGGTTAATTACTCATCGTCACATTACTCGTCGTATCGTGTAATTTCAAGCATACAAAACACATGTAATCTTAAGACACAAAACACACGCAAAACCATCTTCGATCGGTCTTTTGTTACCGTATAATTCACCGTGATATTCTCATTGAATATCACATGTGATTGTACCTTATTATGTAGAATTAGTACTAGGTTGTACGTAGATTTTAGGGCATGATGGTGTTTTAGAGTTGTGAATTCTTCGAAGAGTGAGCTGATGGGGAGAATTTCCCTAAGAGGCAATCCACATGGATAATCACCGACGATTATTCACTCAGGTTAAATAACCTTACGAATAAGGTTATTTGACTTCGTGACTCTTCGTACGAACGAATATGCCTTTACACGGTGAATTCTTTTCAGTCCCCTTCAGTCGTAAATCCTCCAACCGTTAAGCGGCTGGATTCTATGACTTAACCTATTCATCGTGAGTCATTGTCGTGTTGAATACCAAACTGTATCCAGTCTACCATCAGAGGCCCTATCAAAAGAAAATGGGGCGGCGTTTTGCCTTTCATTCTGGCTTGTATCATGGCATTTTGCCCTGACCCTTGCCGGTTTGATATATTGTATTCATGGATCAAATTATCCATTTTCGAAATGCTCAATGCAGAACGATTTGTTCATTTTTTCCGTGATTGAACTTAGAAAATCAACTTGTTACTTCAATCGAACGATCGATCGAACATTCCACCGAATGATTGATTTTTATCAAATCTCTTACCACATGCAACGAGAACAATGTTCTCTGAAAACAGCGCCACTCATTAGCTTTGTAAACAAATCAGCAATATTTGTTGAACCTGGTTCCTTTGCAACTCTGATAATTCCTGCTGCAATAGATTCACGAGCTTTGTGATATGCAATGCTGTTGTGCTTCTTCTTACATGGGCTTTCAGGTCGTGTAACATTTGTAACAACCGAATCATTATCACAATACACATTTGTGCTCCTATCAATTGGAACACCCATCATTCTCAACTTGTACCTTAGACCTTCAACCAATTCGATTGCAATTTTCAAAGCAATGATTTCAGATCCAAAAGTTGATGTCTCAACTGTTGTTTGTCTTTTGGAAAACCAAATGATCGGTGCATTATTAATGAAGATAATAACACCAGTATGAGATCTCCTTGTTGCCTTGCATCCGGCATGATCAGCATCGACAAAACAGCTCATCGTCACATGTTTTCCCAAAGCTTCAGGCATATCTGCTGGTATGACTTCAGCGGCGCCAGGATAAAATTCAGACCAGTCACATTTTTGAAATTTACTTTCATCAACACTTGGTACAGTATCATCAAAAACCAGTTTTGACCTGTTGTACTTTTTTAAATATGCAAATATATGAAACAGCTGATTCAAATGCCCGATCCTTGCCTGTGCCAAATACCTTGACATCAGTGATACTGGCATTACTATGTCAAGTCTTCCTAGTTCACAAATCCACCTGAGAACCCCAATTAAACCTTGATAGTAATTTTGCAATTCGGGGTTCAATTCTTCTGATATATCAATTTCCGGTCGGTAATCATGTGATAGTGGACTAGATGCTGATTTTGGTAGATACTTGTAGCCATATTTTTCAGTTCCTAACTCTTGTTCGACTGCTGCAACAGCTTTCGCTGTGTACTTAGTGCTTGATAATGACCATCTTGGCTTTGAATCGCCTTCAAAGTAGAATTTCCCAATATCAGCTCCCAAATATAGAGTTGGCTCTTCAATTGTATCATCCTTCAATTTGAACTTTCGTTCAATGTTTTCAAGCTGGAACTTTGGATCTTCACCAGAACATAGGATATCATCTACATATGCAATGAGCATTGCCCAGTATCTGGATCCATCTTTCCTGGTTTCAATTCTTAAGTGCACATCTGGATCTGCCTTGCACGGTGAATACCCAAGATCTCTCAAATGCTGGGTGAGGTATGACCTGAAAGATGCACCAGCAACCGGCAGTCCATACAATGCCCGGACAATCTTACAAGGTCTTCCTGCAAGGTGAGGTGGAAAACCATCTTCTTCTCTCGCTTTTAGGAAGTATTTCTCTTTAATCGGGGCTGTCAAATATGCATTTTGAATATCAGCTGAGAGAACCTTCAAATCATTCAGCGCTGCCAGCAGAAAGAATATCCTTACTGAGTCTCGACTGGGAACCGATGAATAAGTATTTTCTTTGGCCACTGCAGGGACTTTGTGGCCGTCCCCTACCAACCTGGCCTTCCTTGTTAGGGACCCAAGCTTGATGTCAAAAATCATGTGGGTTGTTATCTGTTTATGGCCAACTGGAATAACATCATCATCAGAAAATTCAAACGCTGCCATATTATTTGTCATTTCCTTATGAATTGCTCTTTCCCAGTGGTCAGTGCCTGTTTTCTTATCAATGGCCAGCGCTTGTTTGATTGAATGTGGCAATTCAACTCCATATTTGTGAGTCTTCAACCAATACTTTGCTGTTTTGGCCGCTTTAAGGATTCTATCCTTCCTTCTCAAAATTTTGTGCACCCACCATCTGAAAGCTGGTGATTTTTCAAGATTATTGTTAACTGCGTACTCGGCTAATTGCACTGGAAATGACTCCTTCACATCACTTAGCTTACACCAAGATTCAGTGCCATCTTTCCAACTGGCTAAAATTCTCCAACCTCTAGTTGTAGGTTTATGGGTTTTCCTGCCATTTTTTGCTATGGTCGTGGCTTCATCATCAGTTAGTGCAGTGTTGTCTTTTTCATGGTCAATGAGCTCATCTAGTAGAGTGAACATCCTCCCGTCATCATCAACAGAGCTGTATAGGCTTTCTGCAACAATATTTGCCGTGTATTCCTCCATGGTACCATCAGGTAGTTGCAATTTATACAGCCTTGTGTCTAGTATGGGATTCTCATTTCTGATTCCTATTGGTCTGTTTTGCAAGTCGCGAACCCTGTCCTTGACAATGCACCTGAGTCTTTCATCACCTCTTTCAATGATCACTTCATTTCCCAGATATTCATCTGGTTCATCAACATCTTCTACAGATGCTTCTGGCTCAGCCATTTCGAGTTTCATATCCGGTGTTTTTACTGGTTGATTCTCAAATAGCTCTATTTGGGGCTCTGGGTAGTTTTCCTGGAAGAATGATGCGCTGTCCTTGACTTCATCTCCAATCTTGGATTCAATTGATTTGTCGATCGCTTCCATTCTTCTTAGGACATCTCTATCCCTCCATTCATATTCCTTGACAGGCCTTATTGAATTTGTAGATATTGGTATTGCCGACTCGGGCAGTAGCCAAAAACAATCTCCCCCACCTACCCTATTCCCACAGGGACCCAACCACCGCGCCAGCCTTTCAACACCTCGGGTGGAAGAATCACCTTTTTCATAATAAAACACAAAATCATACCATTCTGATGAAGTATATAATGTAATATCCGGTCTATAGCCATGGACCAATTCAAATGGGGTTCTCCCCATTGAAGAAGGGTTGTTGGAGGCCGTTCGCTGCCTGATATTAGCACATAGTTCACCACAAAATGACCATAATCTCCTCGGTGACTTCTTCTTTGCAGACTTGGTTGTGATTGCGCTACCAAGATGACCAATTGCTTGTTCTGCTCGATTTTGAAATGGGCAATGTGGCTGGATGAATGTCTGATGGATATGGTTGCGCTTTACAATTGAATTCCAGTGTGTTTTGTAGGTTCTTGGGGATCCTTGCTCTGGCGCACCATCAGAAATCAAATGCTCTGGAATTCCAATTTCATGAATAAATGTCTTCAGTCCTTGGTGGGCTTGTGATTTGTCCTGTATTGGTATAAATACTTCAAACCCATTTCCATTTGTAAAGATCTGTGCACATTTTTCTTGCCTCATAATACTGGTAGTCCTGGCATGCCACGTATCAGTGTACCAGGTTCCTTGTGCGACTCTTTTGTTCCTGAAACGCTGAGTAGGCAGCCGCTTCATCAATGGTGATTGCAAATTCCTGAGTGCCTTCTGCGTCGTGACTTTCAGCGTCTGTTCAGCTTTCTTGAAACTAATGTTCCAAGTTTTGGCTAGGCGTTCACAGTCAACCTTGTTTGGACCTTCAATCGTTATCACTGATGGCCCCCATTGATTTCTTCTGTCAAGAGACCTTCTTTCAAGTGTATTGTCAATTTCTTGCAAGCTAGGGGCCTGTTTTGATTCTGCTTCAGGAGCTTCCATAAAGCCAAATTCTGTATCATCAAACAAAAATTGGTCTACCCTTCGCGCGCTTGAAATATTCCTTACTGAAGAAATCCGATGAGCTATATTTCCATCTGTTGCAATCTGGCATTCAGTGAGCATTCTCCTTGTGGACACTTGATGGACCCTCATCAGTTTGCATTGCTGCATGACACTTGGATGCCGTTCTTTTCCTAAGCTGGTCTTGGGAAGTGTATTTGTAACATTACTAGCAGGTTCTGTTACAACAGAACTTTCCTCCATTGCTTGGTCCTCTTCGGTCGACATAGCTTGAAGGCTGAATTGGTCCCCTGAAATTGGATCTCCATTGTCAATGGCTAGCTCGGCCATCCTGAACTTCAGTGAATGTGGATCCCAAGGTGTATCATTCGTTGCTATCAAATGTTGACATTCGTCAAGTTCCATTCTTGTGGGCTTTCTTGTGGGGAAATATGAGATCACATTTCTCATACTCAGTTTGATAAAAACTTTCTTCGGATCATCATCCTCCAGTGGAGTTTGAATTGTAATTCCATGCTTGGATCGTGGATCAAATTGGCGAGGTGTTTCTTCAACAGAGTTGAAATTGCAGTCCCTCACTTGATTTGGGCATATCAAGCTGTTTTTCAATTTGTCCCCAAAGTACAGTGCTTGATGGAACACTATGATATATACTTGACCTGATGTTGGATTTGTCCATGCAGTCGCACAGCTTCCAATGGGGATTTTCTTGATGGGCTTGTACTCTTCAGAAAAAGGTGCAACATCAACGTGTGTTGTGATTTGATCAGGATTCAGCAATACCATATTGCCTCCTGCTGCAGTAGTATCTGCATGTGAGTCTAACTCACAATATCCTTCTTCACTTTCCCCATCATCAAAACCTACAGGGACATTCATCTGGTATAATGACCGGCTCACCATTTTTAACAATTTGTGTTCTAGTGATAGTGTCCGGTTATTATGTCATTTCTTAGATTTTGATCCAAAACTGTCACCAGCGCCTTCATTTTCAGTTTCTTTCTTTTTAGTCTCAGCAGCTTTGAGATTTCGTTTCTTTTTAGCCTGTCTCATCTGGTAAAGCTCCTGGCGCTGTTCTTTTGACATTGTTTTATAAACACTTGTTGGGTAAGGCTTGCACTCAACTTTTCCTGTAAAAGTTCCAGTTGTCTTTTGCTTTTTGTTGCTGGTTGTGCCCATAGAATACAAACTTCTGGAACCTCTTTTACTCTTCCCTGTTGCAAGCTTTTTCAATCCAAGACGATTGGTGAATAGAATCAAACATTCATTGAAGTTGTCACGGTAGTTTTTTGCTCTCATCAATTGCATCTGCTTTTGCAGCATCAAGTCGCTCATCACTGATTGAATTGATAAAATCCCAGACAAATCTTCTTTCATTATGATTCTTTTCAAATCTCAGAATCGTTCCATGAAAAGCAGTCCAATTGCGCTTGTGCTTGTTCCAGTCATAACCCTTGGAATCTCCAGTGTAGTGTGAATCTTTCATATCCTGATATGTCTTATTCAGAACCATAGTGATATTGGTATCGGTGTAAGCGTGTTGCATGAGAGAAATGAAAGCGTTTCTGGCATTACCAGAATTCAGTGCAGTGTTTTGGAAATGTGCCACATATTCCCAACCGGGACCTTTTCTAGTTGCATCACACAGCAACCTCCATACGACGTTGTTGTCCTCATCATACTGGGGACCTGACAAGACACCACATCTTTCATTGTAATCACTCCAAGTTGGATAAGTATCTGTTGTACTTTGCCCAACTGTTCCAGCCCTGGCTTCATCAGTAACTTCTTCCATTTCTTGGGGTCTTATGACATACAAGATTGGAAAACCCTCAGAGTTGAATCTGTATCTCAAGTTCTGTCGGAAGCCTTCCTCCCATTCCCTGAATTTTGTGAGGTCCTTCAGCTCGGGTGGAGTTGCCTTTTCCTGTGATTTCACACTTGATTCCATCATCTTGATTCTGAATTGCTGCAGTTCCAAGTTGTTTGGGTTTGCGTTCCAGTCGATAGCCATTGGCTTGACTCCAATCAATGGTTGATACCTGGCCCAATTTGCCCAAGTTAGGAGCCTCGATGATAGTCTGTTACCATAGTGGATACTTTTTGGATTAGGACAGTCTGGGCTGATAGCTTTCAATCCGTGCATGAATGATTTAATGCTTTCCTTATTGAGATCTGTGATTTCGCGAATATTAGACATCCCTCCCCTCATAATTTCCTCGGCTGATTCATAGTTGATGCCAAAATCCATTAGGCTGCTCCTGAAAGCAAGCTGTTCTGGGTTCAGAAATCTACCATTGTTGAATCCCCTTATTTTTATCCTGGGTTGAGATGACCTTCTTCCCAGCCGTTCAGCTCTTGCGTTCTCTGCATTTTGGTCAGCATCGTTTCCTTCATCCTCATTTTCGCTATCCGCGTCATCTGGATTCACACCCTTTCTTTCTGCATCTCTCATTGCCTTGACTCTTTTCTTTATTTCTTGGTCGATGATTCTCTTCATGGTTGAGTTTGATTCTGGGTCCTCAAAGGCCCTTTCCATGACTTCCATGATTTTATCTTCCAATTGCTCTTCCAAATCGTCATCGTCTGAATCATCATCTTCATCCACTTCCATTTTTGTTTCTTCCATGTCGTCGTCCGCTCTAGTTCGTACCATGGTGATGAATTTTGTATTCTAATGGTCGGATGGTCACTTTTAAGAGAGTTTTCGGATTATTCGGAGTAGAATAGATGATATTCGATGGAATATTGAATGTTCAATCGATGGTGGTATGTGGAGAGAGAATGTAATCGAATCGAGAGTTCTGGGTGTGAGATATGGATGGTAAATGTTGACTGCCGTCAAGTGTGATTCGCTTATCTGTTTTTGTATTCGTATATCCGGATCGAATTTTCGTTCCGGTTTGTATACTTTCTGACTATTCGGATCGGGTATTTGTTCCGGTTAGTTTTGTGTGAGCTTTTGCTTTTGTTGCAAATCAAGATTGTGAGCTTTCCTATCCTTTCTTGGGATTTTGCTCATTCTGTATTTCTGTGGTGAAAGATTAAAAGATTGTTTCCTGAGAATTTAGTGTTCTCCTTTTGGTGTTCTCCTTTTCATTTTTGGATCTTTCCGATCTTCGGGATTGGTGTTCTCATATCTTTGGATTTTTGTTTTCGTGCGGGCAGGTGCTTTTTGCAATCTGTTCCTTCCGGGCAGATGCTCTTTGCAATCTGTTCCTTCCAATCTGTTTCACCACAGAATACTTCAGGCTCAATCTTCTAGCTCGCGTCATTCTTGTTTTCAGTGAAAGATCAGTGTTCTCAGATTGGATATTGATTCCTTTCAACTGATGCCAACCTGGGCGGCCCTTTCGACTGAGCCGTCCAGCTTCTTTTCCCTTGCTTGTTGCTGGATCTCGAAACCCGGTGGAGCCACCACCTTGGTTCGAGTCTTCGGCCTCTTCTTTCAAGGGAGGCCGCCCTGGTGTTGGTCTATTCCAGGGCTCCACAAGCAACTGCCTCTTTTACATCCTTGAGGGTTGATGCCGGTAGCTGATCAGGCTAGTCCGGATTAGTCTTCGAGCTCAACTGCGTTTCGGTGGAAACGCCGTCCTCCACAGCTTGTAGAGTGCTGTGGGTCTGATAAACTAAAGAAAGTGTGTCGTAACAAACAAACGCAAACGATCTTACGATCGATTGATTTAGTGAGCAAGAGTAATCATCTTAGATGCAGTCGGACTTAGCGGACGACAGGTTAATTACTCATCGTCACATTACTCGTCGTATCGTGTAATTTCAAGCATACAAAACACATGTAATCTTAAGACACAAAACACACGCAAAACCATCTTCGATCGGTCTTTTGTTACCGTATAATTCACCGTGATATTCTCATTGAATATCACATGTGATTGTACCTTATTATGTAGAATTAGTACTAGGTTGTACGTAGATTTTAGGGCATGATGGTGTTTTAGAGTTGTGAATTCTTCGAAGAGTGAGCTGATGGGGAGAATTTCCCTAAGAGGCAATCCACATGGATAATCACCGACGATTATTCACTCAGGTTAAATAACCTTACGAATAAGGTTATTTGACTTCGTGACTCTTCGTACGAACGAATATGCCTTTACACGGTGAATTCTTTTCAGTATCGCTGCCGCTGTTGGTTCGATGGTTCCCGGTTGCGGCCGCTTGGATCGTTCTTGCTTGCTGCTTTTGCTATCGCTGTCGCAAGGTTTCCGGTTGCTGTTGTTGCTCTCTGTCGTTGCCGTAGTCTACGATTGTATTCGAGTTTATCATGATATGTTAATTGAACCAAATGGGTGAGTATCTATTGATGTGCTACATTGAGTAAATGATAACAAAAGAATAGTATAATCTACGTGCCACTAACCTACACTGTTGGCCTTCTTTTGTTGTTGCGTTCAATTTGTCCGATCAAATTGTTACGATCCTGCGTCCGCCTTGTCGGACGTTTTCTCCAATTGATTGTTCTACTGATCCGTACCTATGAAAATAAGAAGGAGGGAAACACAAGTAAGGAAGACATCATCAGCAATGCAGGATGTAGGCATCATTGTCCCTCTATCTAACGTTGTTGTTTTTGCTGCCTTCGACCCAGTGTTGCCTTCCGATCCATTGTTTCCAATACGGTCCTATGAAAATAGAAAAATAGAAAAAGGAGGAAATACATTCTTATCAGCAATGCAGGTGACATTCTAATCATTGCCTATCTCTCCCATTTGTACCGTTGCTTGTTCTTACAATAGTTGTTTGCCGTACCTCGGTCCGTTGTTCCGATATTTTGTTCCGATCCGTTCTCTCAAACTACAGGGGAAAATTGTCGGTCGAATTGTTGTTGCCGATACGTTGTTCAATCTTACTCCTTTCTCACGAAAAACAGGATCTTTATCCTGTTGATATATCTACGCAATGGATGCAGATTCATTGATTTCAAGACGTATATGTAAGGCTGCAGTCCAAACAATATCTATCCAGCAATTCCTCTACAGTCCAATGCCGTCCAATTCTTTTTCCAGCAAAGGCAGTTTTTTCGGATCAAAATATCTCGAGCCTGAATTCCCTGCCTACTAGTGACCATTGCTGATCAGTTCAGTGGGATCCCGTGTTCTCGGACGGAGTGCTTTGTCGTACAAGTACGGTAAACCAACTCTGCTCAAGATAAGTTTGGTAAGATGATTATGAAGGGAAACAGTATTTTTTGACTCAAAAAGAAAGAAAATTCACACTGTAAAATAACACTGTAAAATCACCACACTGTAAAATCACAGTGTAAAATCTGTTCGAAAAAAAATGTTTTCACTGTGTGTGTGTGTGGGGGGGGGGGGGGGGGCATGTGTGTTCGAAACAAAGAATCGATACTTACTAACCTGTCAGATCTACCGCTGTAAATCTAGAACAATGAAGAATAATTCCATTTTCTTATTTAAAAATAAGAACATTAAGTAAATAAATCTCCACCCGCGCTCTTTTTGAATACAGAACAATAAAAAGTAGTGCAATGAGTTTTATTCTTAACGTTCTCAACTTGTGATGCAGTGAGAACTTTTATGTACCGGTGAGGTTGTACTTCTTAACAACACATGTGTGCCGGTGATCTTACTGGTAATGAATTGGCCTAGTTTTGTCCAGCAGTATTCTACGACAGTAGTAGCTACGTAGACAGAAACCGTTGTGTCCAGGTATATTACGATAGTAGTATACGTAGTAGTAGTAATGTAGGTATGATAATACTAATGACTTCTGTATCAGTTGTGAAGGGTTATTTTGTACAATTCATGTCATCAATCATGGAACGGCGTTTCAGAATTCAGTCACCGGAACGGCGTTTCAGGCTTTGTGTTTGGAGCATGTTCCAATTTGAAATTTCGAATCATGTTTCAATTTCAAATCTCAAAATGAAGTACTACGTACGGTTTGGTGGTGAAACGGTTTCTTGGACAGTTCATGTCAACAGTCATGGAACGGTGTTGCAAAGTTTGAGTTCCAATTTGGTTTCAATTGCAAATCACAAAATTACTGGGTTTTAAACTATTTGTCGGAAAGTCTTAACATACATTACCGTATCTTAAAATGGATGATCGGTGTTTCGTATCGTTGTGGTTTGTTTTGGTAACGTTTTCACTTTTCGTTTGCAACGGCGTTGCAGGCTGTACCATTTGTTTACCGTAAAAGTGGAAATATTTGTACATTGTTGCATGATGTTTGTTTGTCGATAGAGTCGCTGAGGTTTGAAGTTGAGTCGATCCTGTTTTTCGTTACCTCATTTTAGAATCTCTTGATATGCGACAAAAAAAACACTTGTAGCAACTTAGATTGCTTTTCACACAATTTTATTTCGTTGTTCTCTAAATTAGCAATCAAACAATGCCGAGACTTACAAGAAGTACCGCTAAACGTATTGCTAATTCACCACCAGATGAAGTCACAGATGCAGCCGCAACTCCAACCAACGACGTAGCCGGCGCAAATGCAGCACCAGAAGTCAACGGTACTCCAGCATCTACTCCACCACGAAATGAAGGGGCAGCCGTAGACCAAGACAGACCTTCAGGTAATACCCCAACAACGTTGTTTGCAAACGATCCAAAAGCTCATCCGGTCAGTGAAGGGCGTGCAGTCGATAAACCAAGGAAGAGGAAACACCAAACATCGAAAAGACCATCACAGAATAAGAAAAGAAGTCATGTGGTAGAAATACCAGCAGTCCTTCCCGAAACACCACATCAAGCAGTCACAGGTGCTGCTCAACCTTCGTCGTCTTCGGGAAATGTAGGCGGTCGAAGTTTGTCGTTGGAATTATTTGATGATGACTCCCAATACAAGGTTCACACGGATGCAATGAAAAGACGTGTCAAAGCTTGTCTGAAGCAACAGGGTCCTAACGGATTCTCTGAGAATATTTTGACGGACGAACTCATCACTGCTGTCAGTTGTGACATCGAATCTGTCTTCCGCCATCTCATGAACAAGGTTTTCATTGTTACTAAACTTTTTTCTTCCGGAACCCGTCCTGACTTCAGAGAGCAAGAAACGTCAGACAAACCATCCTCGGGTCATATACCAAGGGCTGTTGACGTGATGGTAAATCTTTTCCTACGTGACTCTGGGTCGCAGTTGACAAAGAAGGTCTGTATCTTGGATGCAAAGGGGCTGACAACTCATTTCACGGAGTACAAAATGAAAGAAAAATGGAACTCCTTCCAGTCAGCCCTCAACTCCGTTATCAAAATCGATGAAAATACCACGGCAGGCGAAACACAATTCACCTGGGTTGAAGGACAAGACGAAGTAGCGGAAGGCACGTCGCATTCTGTTTGGGCAAAGAATGTTGTTAACTACGACACCATACTGAAGTACATGAAAGTTTATTTAAGCTTACTGCGTTGGTACGTACGTTGTGTCCAATTCCCCCCTGCGCCTTCACCGGAAACAGAAGGACCGTTTTTCAATCAACGATTTAAAGACGATGTAAAGAAAGGGAAGCTATACGTCCGGCAGATGGTCTCGTTCTTTGAAGGTCTTTCCTTTAACCACGCATTGAGGCATTTTCTTTCCTCTAGTCACTCCTTTGATGAGTTGGTGAAAGAAATCAATTCTATTAGGGGTAAAGAAGTTGTTGGTGCACCAATAAGAGATGGTGTCGCAGCAGTCGAGATAGTGCCCTTGACTGATTCCCCAAAATACCTCAAGTTGGAATGGCCCTCCAATGTGTCCAAGATACCCCTTGCGTTTCAAAAGGTCCTCATGTATTTGTGGGTATGCTTCCAACGACAGAAGGCCAGAATTTTTGAAGAACTCAGCCTTCACCACTTCCCCGATGAGTCATTACTACATGACAATTTGTACAACAAACTATTGCCCAATCTCTATGAGTCTTCGTTTTTGGTTGGAAAATACACAATACAAGGAGTGGACAATAAGGTGGGGATTATTTGATTCAACCTGTTATCTTCTCTTCACTTTTGCAAGATTATGGAGCACCGGAAAACTCTTAACCAGTTCTACAGAGTAGGCGTTGACTTTGCCAAACAATTGGTCACTCTTTCTACTAAAAAGAAAACGGCCGAACGTGACATATTTGTGGACGGTTACGATCCTGAGGACAAAGTTCACGTGAAGACATTGTTGCAACATTACATCCTGAGTTTGTCCTGTGTTGACAATGTTGTTTCGACGCCAGACCAACTTGAAGAGGTGAATCTTGTTTGCGACAAATTGCTCGACTATGTTCTAACATCTCGTTTGTTACGTGATGCTGAAGGTACACGTGTTTCGGTTAGTAGGGATATGGTTTCAAAGGAAATAATGAAGGCTGTACTTGGCCACGAAGAAAAAACTCCTTTTAATGTTGACCATGCACATGAGGGTCTGGACTATTTGTTGAAAGCAGAGCGAAGTTCTTTGTCGTCGCGCTCTAATCCAGGTGAACCTCACCGCAAAGATCGGTTATTCATTTTCACCAGTGACGGTGCTCGATCCGTTCAATTTGAAGAACCAAGTCCGCCTGAGCTTGTGAGAGGTAAGGAAAGTCGACATACTTACCCTATCGCAAAAGAGGACTACAGCTTATCCGTCACAAGGTTCCTTAATTTTGATGAGAGCTGCATGTACACAGTGGACGATCGATTGTTCTGGGAACATACGAGATTCGTATTCAGTGAGATTTTCATCACACGACCGGAAATACTACTCGGAGGTTATAAGTTTTTTGAGAGGTCTTTGCGGTTTCTGACAACTTACAATTATCTACCTAAAGGGGGACAATTGTTCGTCCCCTTGACAAAGGAACTTTTGTGTTTGGTTTTCAATAACAAAAAACACCTGTGGGAAGCAAGCTTGCAAGTAAGTTTTGTTTCACGAGAGGATGAAAAGACTTTACAATCCGATGGCGACTCATTGATCAAACTATTTGAAAAAATCAAGGTACCCAAGAGTCAGACTTACAGAGCTACCGACATTGCAAAGTGGGACTTCATGAAGAAACACTTGAAGAACTTCGAGACGTTCATCGAAGAGAATGACACGTATTCCGTACGATGGATAGTGTTCACTAACACAGAGATCCATGGAACGGAATCATTCTTTTGATTTCCTTGGGAAGGCAAATTGACCAACAACTCTAGTGATAGCTCAAATGATGGAGTTAACACAAACAATGATGATGAAGAAGAAGACAATGTACAAGTAGTAAACGGCAACATACCTCCAACAGAACCAAACGCAGTTAAAGAGAACGCATCAACGGCGTCGAAGAAGAAGTCGTTCCTCAGGAAACCAAAAAAAAAAAAAAAGACTGCATCAGACAAATCCAATGGAGAGCCGAAGTACAAGGAGAGGAAGGTTTCTCCAAACCTGGGCCACGTTGAAGATCTTGGATACCTTCTGCAAGTTCCTCGCCCAAAACCAGCCAACGTAAGAAGACAGAAGCGCTCCGGAAACGTGAAGGTGTTGTTCGCAGATCCTGACCCGGTGATCTTGTATCCTAAATTCGCAATTGGTAGTGAGGTGACAATCACGGGTCTGCCAGCACCTGGAACTGGTGTTGTGAAAAGTTATGCATCAAAGAAGAAGGACCATTATCCTCAATACCCTGGATACATGGTGCACAAGAAACTACCGGATGGTACAACAGTGAAGCGCGCAACCTGGTTCCCTTACGACCGTGTGGGGTCGGATAAACCACAGTTCACCAAGTTGTCGGAGGTCTTCAAATAATGAAACTATGCTGTATTGGGTATACGTTCATAGCCTTCGCCACGCACCACCATAGAACACAAGAGCAAAGAGGGCCTAAGCGGGAATGAAGTTATCATATTACTACAATGTCGTCACTACTAGTAGTTCTTCTTCTCCACATTGGATTCAGATTAACCAAAAAATTATTGTGTACGTAAGAAATATTCAGAAGTAAAATAGAGTACCTAGTACTACTAGTGGAGTACTACTAAAACACGCAGTACTGGATCATTTGAATTGTTTCATATTAGTCTACTATTCTTACATGGTATTGTAGTAATACTGTAGTCATAGTACTAGTACTACATGGATGTTGATAGTGGTTAGTAGTTCAAAGTTCTCCGAAGGTTGTTACTAATACTTGTAGTACTAATATTAGTAGTACCATCAATGCATAGTAATTCCAATCTGATAGTAATTTGCAATTACAAAATAGAAAATCTGACATTTACTGTGATTAGTCCATGAATATTGTTCCTGTTATGGGTGAAATGAATCATGCAGGAAACAGAAGTGAGTTATTATCTGTCATAGTTTGTGTGTCACCACCTACTAATAAGTGCATTTGGGTTCTGGATTTGTAGGGAAAAAAAACAGTACTTTGCAATTAAAAAATAGAAAATCCAATATTTTCTGGGATTGAACCACGAATATTGTTCCTATTATGGGGGACATGAATCATGAAAGAAACAGAAGTGAGTTATCTTTCAAAGTTTGTGTGTCACCACGTAATGAGTGCATTTGGGTACTGGATTTGGAGGAAAAATGCACAGTTATTTGCTAATAGTAGAAGATAGAAAATCTGAAATTTAGTGTGATTAGCCCATGAATATTGTTCCTGTTATGGGTTAGATGAAACATGAAAGAAACAGAAGTGAGCTATCTGTCATTGTTTGTGCGTCACCACCTGATAAGTGCATTTGGGTCCTAGATTTGGAGGGAAAATACACAATCATTTGTAAATAAAAAATATAACATCCAGTATTTTGTGGGATTGAACCATAAATATTGTTTCTGTTACTATGGGTGAGATGCATCATGAAAAAAGAAGAAGTGAGTTATCTTTCATAGTTTGTCTGTCACCACTGAATAAGTGCATTTGGGTACTGGATTAGGAGAAAAATACACACTAATTTTCAATTAAAAATTCCAAAATCAGATATTTGGACTGATTAGTCCCTGAATATGGTTCCTGTTATGGGTGAGATGAATCATGAAAGAAACATAAGTTAGTTATCTTTCATAGTTTTTGTGTCACCACCTACTAATAAGTGCATTTGTGTACTGGATTTGGAGGATAAATACACAGTAATTTGCAATCAAAAAATAGAAAATCCCATATTTCGTGTGATTGAACAATGAATATAGTTCCTGTTATGGGTGAGATGAATCATGAAAGAAACATAAGTTAGTTATCTTTCATAGTTTGTCTGTCACCACCTCCTAATAAGTGCATTTGTGTACTGGATTTGGAGGATAAATACACAGTAATTTGCAATTAAAAAATAGAAAATCCCCTATTTCGTGTGATTGAACAATGAATATTGTTCCTGTTATGGGTGAGATGAATCATGAAAGAAACATAAGTTAGTTATCTTTCATAGTTTTTGTGTCACCACCTCCTAATAAGTGCATTTGTGTACTGGATTTGGAGGATAAATACACAGTAATTGGCAATTAAACAATAGAAAATCCAATATTTCGTGTGATTGAACAATGAATATTGTTCCTATTATGGGTGAGATGAATCATGAAAGAAACAGAAGTGAGTTATCTGTCGTGATTTGGGTATCACCACCTAATGATTGCATTTGGTGACTGGATTGGGAAGAAAAATACACACTAATTTGCAATTAAAAAATAGAAAATCCCCTATTTTGTGTGATTGAACAATGAATATTGTTCCTGTTATGGGTGAGATGAATCATGAAAGAAACAGAAGTGAGTTATCTGTCGTGATTTGGGTATCACCACCTAATGATTGCATTTGGTGACTGGATTCGGAAGAAAAATACACACTAATTTGCAATTAAAAGTTCCAAAATCAGATTTTTTGTGGGATTGAACAATGAATAATGTTAGTGTAATGGATAAGATGATTAATGAAAGAAACAGAAGTGACTTATCTGTCATGGTGGATAGTGTGTCACAACCTAATTAGTGCATTTGGTTACTGGTTTTGGAGAAAAAATGACCAGGGAACAACAAAACTATTAAAACTTTCATAAAGACTAAAGTATCAGCCTTAGAATTGGCAATATACTTTCATACTCTAACCAATCCATAGAATGAACAGTATTCATCCTTAAAACAACAGAAATTAACAAACTGTTGCACTCAACAAAAACTTAGAAGCAATCATTATTTCTTAGGTTAGTACTTGTTCATACAAAAATAAAGAAATAGAACTAGTAGGAACATAAAGTAAGGAGGGAAGTACTACGTATGGACCGTTCTAAGGGGGAGTCGAACCACAAGACACAGTTACTTGAATATAACCGAATCGTTGCAAGATGACGAAATTTACACCACTTAAAGTGCGGTAAGAATTATTCCTTCACAGTTTACAATGAGTAATTGAACGAAAATACCTCGGTATTTGCCCAACGTAAATCATTATTACAACGAAGAGCAAAATGGAGAACATAACAACACAATCAGCGTACAAGAGGAAGCCTTTGAAGCCTAGGTATCTTTTGGATTTGGCGGAGTACTGTGCAAGAAGGACTGAGCTAAATGACGGTGATGAAAACAACGAGAGAAATCCATTCTTATATCATTTTGAAACTGGGTTCAATGCGCTATGTGCCGAAAACGGCAACTTGGTACTCACAATACTTAATGGATGCAACAAGATAGACGACGTTAGAGATAGACTCGACAGCCCAAAAGGGCATTTCGATGAAGAAGAAGCTTTAGAAATTTGGGAACAATACTTGAAGTACGTAACTGAGGACATATTTCCTTTCTACAAGGAAGGCGACACTGATGCCGTTGACCACGTATGGGCTTTGGGTATCATTGTGGCACACATTTTATGCGGTTATCCAGCATTGAAAGGAACGGAGGACATACAGTGCTACAACAACGTGGGTATTGGACGACCAGTACAATCAGGAGAACGAGAGAGGCTCGAACTCAATGGTCATACAGTTCCACCAAAAAAATGGAGTAACCTGACGCCGGAAGCCAGAAAACACATAAAGCAATGCATACATTTTCACCCGGGTAACCGTCCCTGTCTGACAACCCTTTGGTTAAACGAGTGGCGCACAATGACTGAAGAGGCAATCATTGAAAAAACAGTATAATGTACATCGAAGAAACCGACGACGGAAAGGAACGAAACAAAGAAACGAAGATAAACAACAACAATAAAAACAATTGGAATTCATTCATGAACAAAGCGAAAAAGCAGTCTAAGAAGAAAAAAAGAAAACTCAAACAATTTGCAAACAAAGAGAAAAGGGAGGAAGATGATAGAAAGGAGAGAAACATTGTGCACTGGCTACAACTTTACGAAAAACGTTGGAATTCACCAGAAGATTTAGAGGAATACAATAACTAGTATCCCGTTCCTTGTGGTGCGTGGGGACGTGTGAAATAGTGCTAGTAACAAGCTTTACTATGGAAAAACTTACCCCTACTTACCACGATTACGTGCACAATCCTGTCCTCGTTAAATACGTAAATATAAAAATTAACTACTGTGAAAAACGTTAGTTACAAATAAAAAAGTCAGAATTGCCGTTCCAGAAAACTAAATCTGAAACGCCGTTCCAGAAATTTAAACCTGAAACGCTAATAAAGACGTTCTGTAAATTTTCCAAAACAGTGAATTGTTAGCTACAACACCGTTCCAGACACACAACACGGAAACGCCGTGGCAAAAATCGTGCTTATTTTCCATTACAGGCTCATCAATGCAACTGGTTCCTTACAAATGAAGAAGTCAGAATTGAGGTTCCAGACAACTCAATCAGGAACGCCGTTACAGAAACTTAACCTTAAAACGAAAATGTATGCGTTGTGCGGATTTTTCCTAACAGAGAATTGTTATCTCCAACACCTTTCCATACAATGTGCCTGTTTTCGGTTCTACAGATTTCAATATGAAGTGGTGTGATACGGTAGTAGGATGGGGAACATCAAAATAAATTGGTATCGTACAATCTAGTACCGTTACTAGTACTACTTGTTTGGAAATAGGAAGCAAATGTACGGAAGAAAAAAAATGGCGCGGCTAGGCAGACAGTTCTTTTTGGTTGGCCCTGCGCTCACAAGCCCGCTTAGACAAAGACAAATGTATTGCAAATTGCTGAATTCGTACAATCGATGCAAAAACAAGGCAGCATAAAAATTCACAAAATTGCCAAAAACACCAACAATTGAAAAAATTTAAATACAAGATGACGAAACAAAAATGGTCCAACCTACCCAAGGCAAAAATAACACGTCTCCAAGAAAAGAAAATAGCAGATATGGCAAACGCAGTCAGGGATGGAGACACTAGAGATAATACCAAAAATACAAGCATTACAAACATGGCCAGCGAGACGAACACAAACATTGCAGCAACACAAAAAGGCACCACCACAGCGGAAAGAGAAAAACCACTAAAAAGGAAAGCGGAAAACATTAGCATCATGGACAGCAGCAACAGTGACAGTGAAAGTGACACTGACAGTGACACTGATTCGAGTTCGGTTAGTGAAGACAATGATGGGAGCTCCAAAAAGAATAAGGATACTAGAGAAAATACCAAAGAGAAAACAAAACAAAAAACTACGGAGGGCGGACGACAGAAAAAGAAAAACGTGAACAAAAAAAAATTAACAGAAATAGCGAATGAGGATCCAGATCTAGTACAGGATTTCCTGAAAAGGTGGAGCGAAGGTAAGAAGGGAGAGAATTCTAAAGAGGATGCTGCAAAAACTACCAACACGGTACCATTGAAAACAGTGCGGGGCGGCGATAGCATTGATAAAGTGAGTACATTGAGTTGTGGAACTAGACATAGTATGGAAACGGAAACTATGAAACTATTGAAAACATGTAAAGATACAATTGAAGGACAGGTGAGGGCATATGTGAAGAAGAAATGGTACGGTGGCCTGAAATTTATGACAACAAACACACTCTCCAATAAAATAATCGTGCAAGGAATCGATGAGTGTGTAATATCCGTTCCAAAAAATATACCCATTAAGAAAATCTGTGCCTACTTTGATAATGCAGTACCAAAAGCCCTGGCTAAATTGAGACACAATAATCAAACATTGGCTAGAAAAAATTGGTTTGGTAAGTGACGGCGTAATTGTTGAATCATCTGGAAATTATGGTACTTTCGACGTTCTTCAATATGTGACTACGACCACAACTAACCCAACCATACTATGATATCATACTGCCATTTGATGACATCACCGCAGGTGATAGTGAAATGGTAAAAGTGCCGGCATCATTCCCTGGTACTGTAGCTCTAAATACGGACTTGATGGAAATTCTGGCAAAAGAGTACCGGCGATATGGAAATGCGGCAAATGAAGAATTTTATTATTTTGTGACAAGAATCCTGTCTGCCATTAATCCGGGAAAGACTAACTTTAGGCTGAGGAAGACAAAGGATCTTATTAGTACCATCTTTACTGTTATGGATGAGGCTTTTGCCCTAATGATAATTGACAACGAGTACAGCAATTGGGAAAAACAAAAGGAAATGAAACTTGATGGAACATACACGACACCAAAAAAAACAAAATACATGAAAAAAAAATATTGCGATTCAAAAAGTGGAAGTGCAAATGGATGGGACAAAGAAGGACGGAAAGTGTTCGCTAAATTGTGCAAGAAGATACAAACGTTAAGAGAAAATCCCGAAACTGGTATAAATTTGGAGAAAATGATGCTACAAAGATTCTACTCAGAAAGCAATCCTACCAGTACTGTATCGAATAATGGTGGCACTGTTGCCAGTAGTCTTGCTGAAGAGGAAAGTGAGGATGAAAACTATATTGAACTGGCATGGAGGCAATTGCTTGACAAAATGGAGGAAGTTTAGGCCTTGTTTTCAGAACCGATACTGTTCATTGTGTCAGTCCATTCACTAATTTGATGAGGGTTGGTTCACACCTACAACACGGGTAAATCTTCGAGGAAAGTGATTAGTCGGGTAAAAGGTACATATCTTACATACGTTGCATACCATGATTGCAAATAGTACATTGTGTGACAAATACGATTAAATTGTACAGAAAGAAGTACTCGTACATATCATACATATTTTGCATACGATACTACTAGGCAAATTCTTTACCCGAATAATTCAACTGTAGTGATAGGTAGTCGCAAGCGATGATAGTAAATTTCAAGGGTTGTTTGTTGCAAGCACAAACATTAAATTATAAGGGTAGTGTGTAGCGAGCAATGGAGATACATTTTAAGGGTTGTGTGTCGCGAGCACTAATGTTAAATTTTACTGGTTGTGAGTCATGACATTGCAAAATTCATTTTTGTAAATGTGATTCGCGAATGTACGGGTAGGTGATATTAAAAATTAAAAATCAATATTCATGACCCTAGGAAAAAAATAATCGCGACCCAGGGATTGAGAGTGAGAAAAATGAGCATGATACGAAGCAACCGAATCATAGGGGGGGGGGTTGGTTGTGAGTTATGACCTTGCGTATTTAATTTTAGTAAATGTGATTCGCGATCGTACGGGTAAGTTTTATTAAAAATTAATAGTAATTATTCATGACCCAGGGAAAAAAACCGAATCATAGGGGGGGGGTTGGTTGTGAGTTATGACCTTGCGTATTTAATTTTAGTAAATGTGATTCGCGATCGTACGGGTAAGTTTTATTAAAAATTAATAGTAATTATTCATGACCCAGGGAAGAAAATAAACGCGACCCACATATTGAGAGTTAGAAAATTAGGCATGATACTGGCCTAGTGAATCGCAAGGGGGACTCGTGTTAAAATTACACACAAAAAGGGGTTGCGACAGTACCTTGCGACAAAAAAAAAAGGGTCGCGTGACAGTTATCGGGCGTACAATTCACTTGCAAGGTGAGAACTGATACTAAAAAGCCAAAGAAGGAGTGGGAGAAATTGACTCCTCCCACTGAACATGCCTTGTTCAATGAGGAAGCTTACTAGCCTACTATCTGTATCGCATGTTCTTGTTTGAACTTGCTGGGGGAGCTCGTCCTATCTTGCAAGACAGCGGCCTCAGTGAGCGCTGCGGATGTTGTTGGCACTATTGCTGCGGTATATGTGCTTACTTTTTGATAATCGATCATATCTACTTCCTCAGTCGTAATTTGTTAGTTTAGTTTAGTCTAGCTATGATGTGTTCCGTGGTTCATGTACAAAGCTTTACTTGCTGTACTAGATTCAATTTATTATTTTATTTGGTGCTACGATAATTAGAAATGTTCCATCTGGCCGGTGATGACGGAGCAAGATGGATGGTGGGGATGCAGCAGATCATTCCATGTCTTCATAGTCCCTAGTATGAAGAGGCCGTTCCATGGAAGCAAAGTTCATTGCGCTAGCCGGTTCCTCTTCTACCTAATTAGGTCAGTGAGAAGCCATCAGTTGCTTGTAGGGTTTGATGTAAGATCCATTACTACTTGGATCTTTCATCCATATCAAGGGTCGATTCGCTTGACTCACTCCCGAGCCCTTATAGCCTTCGCCGCAGTGCTACTTCAAGCATAGGTGTCCCTTGCTCAGCTGCTTCATCTTCACCATGGACTTGGATAGGCAATCAAAAAGTATGTTCGCAGCTTTTGTGGCTTGTTTTTCTCTCTCTCTTACTCGGGAGGGCAAATGCGAAAGTATCTTCGGAATCGCCAACGTCGACGTTGGTCTCTAGCAAGGCCTTGTCAGCGTCCACGTCCGCGTCCTGTTCCTTAGTAGGTTGTTTCGAGTCCCCCCCAAAAAAAAATTGAACACGGCCTATGGAACTGGGCTACTCGGAACACCAGGGTTTGGGATTGTTTGGGCGGTATTGAGGAAGGTTTGGGCTTAAAGAGGCGACCTGTTGCCACGTTTGTTGCAACTTTCATGGTGATGCTTCCCCTCCTCCAGCAAATACAACGGCATCCCCCCGAGCAACAAAAATATCTTCCTTCCTCTTGAGCTGACAGGGATGTCATCGTCATAGTTGATTGATGACTGAGGAATGAACGGTTCCCAGCAGTTATTTCAGATCTAGTTCAGCTAACAGCTTTGCCGTATTGAACATCAGTTTCACACGGAGGATATCTGGCACTTCAACTGACTGTCCCTTGTTGCCCTAAGGTAGCATCCGCTAGCCTAATCATCAAAGGCTTTTCACATATTAATCAAAATTGCAGCATCAATGCAATGAATAGTTCCTGAAATTGTTTGTTGGCGAATTCGGACTTCATTCAAACCAGCAATAGTACGTAAGATCTTACCGTACATTGAATAATGTCATTCTGGGTCGCCTTCTCCATTTTCTTAATTTTTACTTTGTGAATATGAGTTTCCTGCTGTGCTCTTTGTCACATATTGAGATTAGATTGGATACGCTAAGCAATAATTCAAATTCTAGAATAATCTAATATTTTGTGTTCATAGCAGTTGCCGTGATGGCGGCAATTGGCACGATTGTGGATAAAAGTTAGAGTTGCAATAACCCTGTTTTGAAAACGTCTCCGGTCTGTTCACAGCTACTTGTTCTTGTCCTCTATCCCAAATCCGGCACTACCATGTGAGGAATCGGAGGTGGTGACTTCATTCTTCGTATTGGAGTTCTAGGACTTCTCGTGTTGCGGGATGGCTGTTTAGGTGGATTCGAGCATGGTTTCTTCTCTTCGTGACCGGCCTTAAAAGCGGATAGAGGCAACATCATTTTTTTCACACCCTCCTCGGTAGCCGATACACGCCGTGTCGCAGGCTTTGGTGCAGCAGTACCTGTTCGTTCCTTGGGTTCCAACAACATATTGAGGAAGCGGTTTTGCGTTTGTTTGCTCCGGTCGCGCAAATCGTCGTTGCTCCAGGACGCGTTTCCGGAGTTCGGTTCGTGCTCGCCGGCTCGGGCCAGCCGTGTTCGCACCCGACCGGAGGAATTGACGCTCGGCAGCGGCAACTGCATCAATCCCGATTCACTCATGTTGATCCGCTTTAATCGTGCTGCTACCGATTGCTTCCGTGCCGCAACATCGTTTGTCGTCGGTGACCGTTTCCGTTCGGGCATTCGCAGAAACATGCTCCCTGCGCTGTTGGTGTGACCCAACGAAAAACTATTGCTTGAGTGCATTCTTCGCTTCGCATTCGAGGTGCTTCCCGAAAAGGACGACGATCGTCGAACTTCCATCTTGTTTCGTCTTCGGGAAAGCGACACCAAGTGGTCGCTGCTGTCTCGAGTAATGTAATCCCATCGATTTTTCGGTTTCCCATTTTCGAGAGCGGATTGCTTGAAGGTTAAATGAAGATCCCGAACGCTGCGATGTTCCGGCTTGGGGTTGTCCGGGACGATGCATATTTTGCGGTCAACGTTTTCTTCATCCTCTAACAATACCGATAAGAAGGAAGACAGACTAGACTCCCCGAAGGAACTGGAAGTCTGAGAATTGCTGTTGAAAGTGCTATGCGAGGATTGCAATGAATGTATCATGTCATTCAAGGGTTCTAAAACTATGAAGGAGCCGTCACAGTCAATCGTCTGCGCATCGGCGGTGCTTATTTTCGTGGAAACGCTGCCGTTGCTATGATCGCGTTCGCTTTCGTTTTTCGATTGGGTTGATGAAACAGAATCACCATGAGATGATTTGATGGCCATGTCGAAGTGTACCGGTACAATAGTCTTGCTCTTTAGATTATTACTGTATTTTTTTACAAAAGTACCGTAGTTACTTGGTGGCTTACCTACGCCAGTAGGTCGTATTGTTCGTGCAAATTCGTTTCCGGTTCTAACCACGTTTTCAAATGCATGCTCCGGTTTCGGCTGCTGTTCTTCCGGCGCGAAACAAAGTAGTTGAAACGCCCTATAACGACAGTTTTTAATGTTTTTAGTGCTTAGGCTTGGCGTCAAAGTCTGGTAGTCGTGAATTTTAGAAAGGCTGGTTTTTGTTACGAGCTACCGGCACGAACGAAAATCACATTCTAACTATCAAATTATTTAGTACAAGTACTTCATTATTTTTTCTTATGCAAAATATGAAGTAATTGACCTTGAGTATTTAGGTACCGGTACGGTAATCTTACATACTGGTTGGAAAAGCATCATA
This sequence comes from Pseudo-nitzschia multiseries, assembly GCA_037355745.1. NCBI lineage: Eukaryota > Bacillariophyta > Bacillariophyceae > Bacillariales > Bacillariaceae > Pseudo-nitzschia > Pseudo-nitzschia multiseries. Next base: position 7,099,293 of record CM074783.1, read on the forward strand.
CACAATTGTCTCGGTGGGATCTTCATAGGAGGTATCGGAGTTGGTCGTGTAGATCAGACTTTACGCTCGCTCCATACAAATATATATCCCCTCATTTAGGAACAGCGAACCTATAGTTGCTTAAGTATGCATTGCCAAATAATAATGTTACGATGGGAAAGTCGGCTTGTACGGTATGGTTCATCGTTCCAATTAGCCCAAGGGAAATGCTGTATGAATTGGGTCATGCGTCATGAAAGAAAACAAAAACCCAAAAAAATGAGAGCATGTGAACGAGGACCTTGCTTGCCATCTATGACTATGACCTTCCGCGACTGGCGGGATCCATCGTGTAGAAAGTTTTTAATTAACGATCTGGTTACCTGATATTTATTTTTCTATCAGGGTGACCGAACAATTATGTACCTGAGCTATTCGAATACGTACTCAGATGCGAGGCCTAGGAATTCTAGTTCTGGGGCTGGAATCCATGGTCAGATGGCGAGGCAGTTATGAGAAACGTGTATTCATTCGACTCTATAATAAAACTTACTTGAACTGGAAGTGTACGTAGGTACGTAGTGTACGCACGTGCCTGTGATAAAAGTTACTTCTACTTCTTACTGTACCGTACGATCAAGTTACTCGTCGGATTAGATATTGTACGGTACGAGAATAGAGGTTTAATAGGGCGCGGTTTTTTAGACCTCTTTTTCCCCCCTCCCCCTCAATAGTACTAGAAGCATCCTTCGAGGTCTTAGTACTCTTAAGGGTGCTTTGCTCCACCTGTAGATTCCTGCCTAAAGTAATCACCGCGCCAGAAAAGGCGAGACCAAGAACTTTCAATAGATACCAAATTTTCTGGGGTTGCGTGCGCCAGAACCCCTTCGAACTTTATGATTCTTCCAGTCAAGAAAAAAACAGAAAATCAAGAAAAACTCCATTAACACACCCATCATAATACCAAGTGGTCTCAACCCAGCCATTCCCTAACCATAGCATTACAGGCACCCGCTAGTACTCAGAGCTCCCTTCCTTACACCAAGAACAAGGAGGAGTAAGCAACAAGAAGACCCACAAGTTTTGGATTGATCAGCCGAGTGGTTTACTAGTAGTAGCTGCAGGGATCCCCCCCCCCCAGCGCGTGCGCGTGCATCGGCAGCAAAACAACAAGCAAGGGCGGTGGCTATAGTGTAATTCAATTAGTTCAATGTGTAGTTGTTTGTTATTCAGTGCTGTTAAAGCAGTTGCAGTTATATGGTGGAAATGGGAGGAAAGAAGTGACGCTGTGAGCAATACTAGAGGTTCGTTCAAATTTGAAATAATAGAAGAAACATCAGTACGGTAATAAAGAGAGAAAAAATGCCTCGAACAAAGGTGCAAATCAGTCATGAGACCAATTTAGATCATGAATGTTAATTCAACCTATCAAAGGACAGTACAAATTCTACTTGGGTACGGTGTCTCACTGTCATTCACACCTAGTATTCCTCTACGGTAGGTGCAGATTGACATTTTCAACTGCTTTGGTCAGCAATTTGACTAGCTTGATCCAAAATCAAAACACGCTACTGTAGTTGTTCAAAGTCAATGGTATTCTTGGTGTCACAGCTTATAGCCAGTTGAGGTGACAGTATGTTGTCATTCTCTAACTGATATCCATCTGGATCAAGCTCTTGCTCAAACAAACAGATGGAGAGAATCAATCTTGTGGGGCTGGATACAGGTGCATGCTCAACCGGATAGTGAACAACAACTAGTAGTACAAGAAGTATTTAGCTAATTTAGTACTGTGTAATATGATGCCATGATACTACAGACAGGCCCGACATGTAACATTGCTGCAGATATTTAAGCTAAAAAAGCTGGTTGAGATTTTTATAGCCACTCTGTAGAATTGTCTCAACACTTAGTATAACAGTCCATCATATCCAACTCCAGCCATGGTTTACCTCCTACTGCTAAGCATCCAGCACAGTGACTTCTTATAGGTTTTGTAAAAGGTTGTTACTCTAGCTACTTTAGACTCACCACTTGCGAGAGACATATGCCCCAGTTGTTGATGTGTTACTGCTTGAGGGAGACTCTCTACAGCCCTATTTTACCTACCAGTTGACACAGACAGCTCAGTCTTAATCTTGTAGTTCTACAATGGTTTGCTTTGCAACTGGTTGCAAGGTTTAAGGCAATTGCTCTGTTGTGGTATTTATTCCAGATTTGGGAAAGGAGCTTTACTAGTATGCTGGTGATTAAGTTTGCTCTTTTATTGGTGCTAAGGATGACAAATTGCTTTTGACAGTGGGTACAGAGCTTACAAATCCAAATCCAAAGAGAGCAACAGGAGCAAGGAGCTAAAATTGTGGAAGTTTGATTGTATTGTGTCAACATCTGTCAACCATTCCCATATCTATGTATGGGAGAACTGACCAGTTGGTCTTCTCTTTGTTGACCCCCATGCCCAGAAATGGAAAAACCAGTGGGAGCAACCCCACCTCATGCCTAATTCCATTTCCAGAATTATACCTCTCTCTAGGTATACAAGAAAACCATAATAGCAACAACAATCAAAAACTGTTCCAGAGGGGGGGGGGGCTAACCTGGATAATTAGCTCAAATTTTCAAAACTTGTACAGAGAGGAAGCTAGTAGCAAGGTCCTGTTTTCATCCCTGGCATTTTCTAGTGGTGTCTAATTTAGAGAGGCTTCTTCTTGGAGTGGTTTGTGAGGAATTGTCTATCATCCATCCCTGGACCTCCAGCCAAGAGCTTGTTTCAATGAATTTAAAAGCCAATGAATGGTGCTGCTGCCTTCCCTTCGTGATTGGCGTGGAGATGGTTGATGGTCTTGCCATCAGCTGAAGTCTTCTTGAGGGGGCCCATCACTGCTCTGAGTTTCTTTTGCATCTTGGTGAAAGTGAGGTGGGGATTGCTGACAAGACTGAGGAAGGCTGAGGAGCAAGCATTGTGACTGATTTCTTCTTCAGTTCCAGTTGGATTTGTCAGGGACTTGACATGATGGGGATCAATTACCTCACCATAGATCACAGCTATCCACCAGTCGCCCATATCATTTCTATATCTTTGTTGGCCACTTTTTGTGAAGGCAATTGAGCACGTACAGTTGCAAATCCAGCAATGACACAATTCATTGATAATGGACCTTTACCCCAGTTCATGCTCATAGTTAAGAACACATCCCTAATATTTTTCTCCTATGCCCAGCGTGAAACAGTACATATTTCAACAGCTACAAGAACCATACTGTTTATCATTCGTGGCTCTCTTCATTGGCATAGGATATTTCTTTCTCTTGCAAACAAGCATATAATTGTGTCTCCTCAGTCTATTGCAAAGATATTCTTCAAGTAGCCAGTTTGTTCTGCTACATCGTCAAGAGTTTCAACGAGCATAATCATGAAATGGTGGCATTTGGGACAAGGCTCAGGATCAGTGTTGATGGTGTAGACAAATAGAACTTCCTCTTGGCGTCTTTCTCCTCCTTTTGAAAGCTCGATTCTCTCTCCTGGATTTGGACCTCCCTTTCTGCTGCAGCTCTCTCATCTTCGATGTGCAGATTGATTTGCCAGTCAAGCTTAGCCTCTTCCTCTCAAAGAACTTGATGGTCTCAGTCAGTGAAGATCTGCTACTTTTGGAGCTTGTTCGAAGGGAAGCTCGAAAGTCTTCATAATCCTTCTTGTAGCCTTTGTAATTAAAGTGGATGGCCACGATAAAGGGAATCATGTAAGCCATGTTCCAATTCTATTGTCACCTGGGAGCAGTTGATCAAGAGGCACCGAGTGTAAGCACATCATTATGTTGAGATTGTCACTGAATGCAGTGCTTTTGGTGTTTTTTTCTTTGCCGGTGGCTTCCCACGAGGGGGGTCGTTTCGGACCGGGGGCTTTCTATCATCATCAGAAAGGAGAAGTTCACGTTGGTAGCTGCCAGCGTCAGAGTTGGTGTTTTTGTTGAGGTTATCCATGGTTTCTAAGGGTAGTTTTGATTTCGAGTGGTATCATTTCAATTGCTATTGCAACAAGTACTTTCGGTTGTTCGAAGACTGTGAGACTCATCGTCAATCGATGTCGCAAGACAGGCATCGAAACCAATCCATTGCAACGAGTCACTTTCAACTTTGCTCTCAATTTCAAACAGTCCAAGACACACGCACACTGTCCGACAAACAATCTCGAGTTCTAAATTCAACTAACGCCTGTATTATGCAGTAAAGGTAGAAGGAAAGTAAACCAAAATATACAAGGGAACGAAATTGAAAATAATGCAAACACTACGAGGCCGACTCTGTCATCATTCGTGGTCGAGGCAGCAACTATGAGTTTACTTTGAGGTTTTGTTTTCTTATTCATGTCGAATCGCAAAGAAAATTGACAAACTTTTAGCTTTCGAAGGATGCCAAAATTTTATCACCTTGTGGCTTTCCTTCACTTGCAAGTATCGGAATGTACATCTCACCCTCCTCTTTCGCAAGATCTCTGCGTTGATATGAACCCCACATGTTCAGTGGTCCAGGTTTGAAGGTCGCTCCCAGTATCGGGAAGTAGGAAGTTCCCGATACGTAAATGTTACTGAAATGCCATATTGTTCTAAATGTGTTGGCAAAATCAATTCGGTCCTATTGGTGATAGAACGGGTACGCGAAAAGAAAGTTGCAGCATTTGTTGGCATCCCTTTCCATTAATATCAAGCTAATTTTTTTACTCGTATTTTACTTACCTGACGCCCTCTCACATTTTGCTGACCCTGAGCAGAAAATTTGTCGGTGAGATCGGGGTTCAATAGAATTACGGGCCGACTTCCGGCGGCCTCCACCATTTCTTTCAATAGCCCCATGATCGATGAATTCACACCGACCATGGATTGTGGAGCGATGAGGATAAATACATCATCTTGCTCCACCTTCGTCCCGTCCTCTCTAACATGCGCATTTACAACGTGTTCGGCGCCAATATTACCAAAGTTCAAGTAATCTCCTAACATCCCTTCGTTTTCTTCGCCCTCGTTTGATTGCCAGTCCATCATCTGTAGCAGTTTGGACACCCCTCCGAGTTGTTTCGGTACACCAGTAAATATTCCGACACCCATAGACCCTTGTACGCAAACCCGGACTCGAAGGTTTTGTTCACAAAGCTTGATAGCCATCGTTCGTACCATTTCCAAAATGGTTCCGATCCTTTATTTTTGAGAACGGAAAATTGCATACCGTTCCGCATTTGTCACACAGGAAAAGTGGGGGAAACGTTGAGAAAAACAGCGAGCTAGTGGCAACTCTTGTCACTAGTCCGTAGCCAAATATAAGGATGACAACATAGAACAACAAGACCCATCATTAACATGCTAGAAATACACGCACCGATACGAATCCATGGACGGATTCATCTCCGGAAACAGGGCCGTGATCTTCATTCGGTTGGAAATTTTCCCCTCGGAACACAACATTACCGCCTCCAGGGTAGCATCCGCCACCATCGTATAGAAATACTTTCTCACATAGCGATTGTGTGGACATTGATTAAGGTACATATTTTCCTTGAGTCTTCCAATATCGCTGCCACCTAGTTGCATTCCGAGCTGGAATAGCTTTCCTGTGGTGTCGGGTTCGTTCACTATCCAACACAAGCGACAGAGGCGTCGAACGATCTCGTCGATGGGAAGGAGGCTCATATCACGTGCTACGGGGGGTGGCATAGTACGGGCATTACTTCTACCGAGTAGTTTGCGGTTTTTTGAAACAGGCAAGGCATCTGACCCGGGGTCCAGTGAAATTTGAGAAGTAACAAACGGTAGAAAAAGACTGTGAAAATCGCGACAACGAACGCACGAAGAGAGGCGTGGTTGGTTCTGACGCAACCAAAAGAATCGAGACTACCTACCTAATTCAACCGAAACACGTTCAACCTTAGGATCTTCGCTTCGTATCTGGATCTCAACCTCCAGTTCAAAAGATACGGTGTCGATACCAACGATCTTTGCCGACAAAATATTGTAGGCACCCCCGCTCCAAGCGTTCTTCTTTGCCTTTTCGGCACCGATCTTGGAAAATACCTCGGCAAATTTGGCGAGAACCTTTCCGTGATTTTTATTTAGGTATCCCATGGTAAAGTCCAATTGCTTCTCGTCCAAGAATTGGCGTTCGATTTCGGATGGGGTGGTTGTCGCGGAGGCCAGAGTATGCATAAGGATTCTTTGCGGGTGTGATTTCGATTGCAACAATGCCTTTCTTGATGATGCTAGGCATTCCCATCGGTCATCACTGACCTCTCGAATGGTTCCACCGTGCAGTAAATGCGGTTTGAGTGTTGTCGTAAACGAGGATCCATAGTCAGCCATGAGAAGCAGGGCAATGAAAACGATGTTTTTCCTTCGCGGAAAGGGAAGCGATTGTAGCACCATTCTGAGCGAATTTTCTATTCCAAACGATCACTACAGAGGCCCCTTCTCTTTTTTGTCTTCTCCTCCTCAATGACACGCTTCCGGTATTTATATTTCCCTCCAAAGTGGTGATGATGGCTGATGGGTTGGTTTCCTTCGTTTTCGTTGGTTTTGACATTTTTTCTTTGAAGATCAATTATTTTATTATTGAAGCTTTGGATTGGATACCAGTACGTAAATTACCGCACTACGAGTGCCGGTAATCAGTTCGCACTCGTAAGAGTTCGCACCGGTAGTACGAACTCGTACTCCGTACTACGAGTACGTACTCGTACCTACAGAATACAAGCTACGAGGACGAGGACTACTATCACTCACTGTCGTACGCCTCTAAAATAAGGTACTAAAATAAGGTTTATGTATTGGTTAAAAACTAAGATTGTGAGCTAGCTCTGTCAACTACTCCGAGGAGCCGTTGAGAAAGCTTGCAACAGTAAAAAGGCGTTGAATCGAAATTCAACGTACATTGCACATAGAGAAGCACATGAAGAATTTGGATATGTTCTTCATCCAGTCTTCAATATTGAAGACCGGCTTGCTTTTCAGATTTTCTTGAATCGTGGGTAATTTCAATCGTGAGCGTTGGAATACCACACTCTTCTCCTTCTCGTAAAAGTTCGATTGGTGGCACAGAATTTTTGTTAGTCGTGTGCGACCAGTATTGCTTAGATAAGAAATTTTTAGTTGGTGTGATATGGTTTGAGGTTCCGAATGTTCATACGTTGGATCACGTGATTTCTTAAGAGAAAGGAAACTGTACCATTTGTGTGAATTTGCTGTATGGTGTAGGGGCCTTTGCTTCTTGCTTCAAAAGCTCCAGGGATTTGCTTTTCATTTTTCACCATAACTTGATCTCCTACACTGTAATCATGAATCTTCCTGTGGCTGTTCTCTTTCATCGCGTTCTTATCTATCTGAGCCTGGCGTTTGTTTCTGACCATGGCCAAATCTGTAATCACAGGAATTGGTAGGAACATATCTCTGTGGAATACAAGGGCTCCGGGCGTCATTCCAAAGGTCTTGTTGATGGTTGATCTAACCGCAAACTGAGCCGACGCAAAGATGCTGTCAATGATATCAGTCGCTTCCTGGAGAGTCTGTGGAGGGTTGGTATTGAGTTCGGTTCTCATTGCAGACTTCATGGTGTCATGGACGCGTTCGAGTACTGCGTTGGATTGTGGGTTTTGGACCGAGCAGACCTTGGCTTTGATTCCTAGGTTGGCAAGGTGGAGTTGGAAATCATTACTCATGAAGTTGGTTCCTTGGTCAATAATACAATTTACTGGTTTGGGATATCTGGAGAGCCAGCCATTGTCGAGGGCATGGACTGCCATGAGGCCGGTTGGATTTACTTGTGGAGCTCGGATGATCTCGAGGAGGTTGGTGCACATGTCCATGATGGTAAAGCCATTGAAGGAGACTGTTCCATGGCCAGGGATCTTGATTTTCCAAGGACCTACTCCATCGATTGCAATGGTGTCCCAAGGAACGTATTGGTGTTCTTTGGTAGGGAGCTGTCCGTGGCTTTGGTGGCTATTCTTGTATCGTTGGCACGTGTCACAAGTCTTGCAGAAGGCGTTGATTTGGTCCTTCAGGTTTGGGGCATATACAAATTGGTTGATGGTTCGATACAATCGTTCTGCGCCGGCATGGCCAAGCACGTGGTGGTAGTATTTGATGGTGGCTTGCACTCTGTTTGGAGGGAGTACAATTTTCTGGCGACCGTTGGAGTCTACAACTTTCAAGTCGGTGCCGTTGAAGTTTTCAGTTGTGTACCGGGGATTGGTAGCAATATCGGCATTGGCTGCTTGATCTTGGGCGAGTTGGCCGAAGGCTAAGGGGTACATGGGAATGTCTTCTGGGTAGTTAAGAAACAAATCAGAAAGAGCAAGAAGGTCGGAGTCCGTTGAGTCAGCAGTTGCAAGGTCCGAGTCATCCGTTGGATCGGGACCAAAGAACTCCTTCTTCTTCTCCGGAGTAGCTTGCTGAAGTGGGAGCCTTGAGAGGGCATCAGCAAGGACATTGTCTTTGCCTTTGATATACTTGAATACTGGGGAAAATTCTTCAAGGAGCATGCGCCAAGTCATAATTCTGTGGCTGGTAAGCGTTGGTCTGGTTAAGTTGATGTGGTCTGTCCATACGATGATTTCAGCACCCCATAGAATGGTGCGAAATTCCTTGAAGACTTCGACAATACAGAGCATCTCTTTATCGACCGTTGGGTATTTCCGTTGAGCGGCGTTGAGTTTTCTGGAGAAGCAAAGGATGATTTTGCCATCTTGGAGGATGACGGCGCCAAGCTGGTAATCAGAAGCATCAGTATAGACATGGAAGGGCTTGTTTGGATCAGGGAAGGCAAGGAGGATATCATTGGCAATAAGCGATTTGGCTTTGTTGAAAGCTTCAATTAGCTCTGGAGTCGGAGTGATTTTTCCTTTGGCTCTCCCAGAGAGGTCCGTAAGGGGTGCAAGGACCTCTGCGCGTTTGGGGTAGAAATTTCGGTAGAAGTTGATCATCCCAACAAAGGATCGAAGTTGGGTTGTTGTTGAGGGAAAAGCAAGTTTCAGGATGGGAGCAATCTTGTTTGGATTGGGACAGATACCATCGCGCGAGATAATATGACCAAGCCAAGGAGCTTGGGATTGAAACCAGTGGCACTTGGAGGGCTTGACAGAGAAGTTGTGACACTTCAGTAAGGACAGAACAGAGGAGACTGATTTGCAATGGGATTCGAGAGTATCTGAGAAGATACCAATATCGTCGATGTATACTTCGATGTCCTGTAGATGGGAGAGCATTTGTTCCATGCAGCCTTGGGCCCAACTTGGAGAGTTAAGGAAGCCCATTGGCAATCGGAGCAGTCTGAACTTTCCGAATGGAGTAACAAGGACGCAAAGCCAGGTGGAGGCCTCATCGAGTTTGAAGGTGTGGAATTGCATACTGACATCGATAAGGGTGACATATTTGAAGCCTCTTCTTCTGTGGAAGATGTCTTGGAGCTTTGGGAGTGGATAGTGAAGTTTCTTGGTGACCTTGTTAAGTTCTCTAAAATCACTGATAAGTCGACAGGAGCCATCTGGTTTGGGCACTACAAAGGTTGGCATTCCCCATTCAGTTGCATAGCATCTTTCGAGGATACCAAGTTTTACTTGTCGATCGATTTCTTTCTTCACTGCTTCTTGTTGGTGCAATGGAATGGAATATGGTTGTTTTACATGATATGGAGTTGCACCTTGCTGCAGTTCAATGTGGAACGTTTGATTAGGGAAAATACCTAATTCTTTGTTATTCAAGCCTTCAAAAAGTTCTTCGTTTTGGAGGAGTATTGGTAACAAGGCTTGTTTCTCTTGGTAGGAGAGATGGATCTGGTCGGTTACTAGCTTGTGGAGGTCAGTTTTCTCATACTTGGTGGTTCCATCTACATAAGATTGTTGGATTGATTGGTTGGAGTAACTTTCTGCAATTGCATGTGGTTCTGCAGACATGACTTTGTGAAGCAAGGACTTGTTGTCGAAGTAATTTCGCGGGTGGAAGTCCATTGTCTTCTCATACCATTCTATGGTACAAGTCTCGAAGTCCATTTTCATTCCAAGATCTCGCATTGTCTTCCTTCCAATGAGGAGATGGTAGTTGATATTCTGAGAGACGACAAAGCATTTGATTTGTAGAACTTTCATGGAATAGGATAGTTCTGGGAATATGGTGTTCTCCAAGGTTACGTAGTGGTTGCAAGTGGTTTTGCCATTTGTTGTTTGCATTTGAATTGGTTGGTCTAGGAGGTTCTTCTTGATTCCGGAGGGAATTGCCGATTCCACTATAAGGTTGTCAGTTGATCCAGAATCGAAGAGGGTTTTCAAGTAGTATTTTCCAAGGGATCCATTGATGGAATTGCAGACGCTTACTGTGGTTGGAGCAAGGTCGATGTCGACGTTGTCCTTGCTAGGAGCAACATCTTGCTTGTTGTTGTCGGAATTAGTCTTTTCAGAGGGAAATCTTTGAAGATCCGAATTGTAGTATTCTTCATCGATATCCATATCGACATGGAAGAGATCCGGCCAAGGAGTAGCAGGGATGGTAGTATCTTCTGGTTCATTGATGAAGACACACATGTGTTGTTCTGGTTCGTTGAAGTTACTGCCGTGGGAAGAGGTAGTGGATCGATTGCTGTTGTTGGAATTACTGCGATCGTTCACGTGTGAGTCGGTATTGTCCCTAGAGTTGTTATTAGACTGATTGGAGTTGCTGCCATATTTGTTGGTGTAGCATTGACCCCAGGTGTGATTGGTACCAGGGTGGATAGGACACGGTGAGTCATTTGAGATCCTAGTCGAGCCTTTGTTGTTGTTGTTGCCTTGGTTGTTGCTGTGTTGATTGTTGTTGTTGTTGTTGCGTTGGTTATTGTTGTTGTTATTTCGGTTTCGATTGTTGCCGTTACGATTGTTACGGTTGTTGCGATTGTTGCCGTTACGATTGTTACGGTTGTTGTTGGCATTGTTGTTGCTGTTGTTGTTGTTTTGAGACTGGTTGTCTGATTTCTTGTTCTTGTTTTTATTCTGTACAGATTGGAATCTTTCGAATCTTATCATCATTTCAGAGAGAGAATCTCTATGGGGAGAATGGTGTTGTTGATAGAGGTCTTTCCAGTCCTCTGGCATCGATTTGAAGACTAGATTCTTAAAGTCACTTTCGTTGATCTCTGCACCTTGTGGCGGGTGTCCCGGTAGTAATGGGAGAATAACATGGTTGTGGAAGTTGACTTGAGCTACGAATTGGTGTACAGTCATAGAGGTTGTCTTCTTAATATTGGAGAGGAATCTTTTATGATTCTGGTAGGCATCGAGGTTGCTGTTGAACTTGAAGCTGATGAATGCTTCCACTGTCGTCTGGAAGTTGTCCACAGTTCTCTGTGGAACATTGGCTGTTACATAGCTGTTCCACCAGCTACAGTCGGTGTAGTCTCTGAGGAGGTCTAGAAACTTGTCATAGATTCTTGGTCCTGTGGTTAGGTTGAGGGTCTTCTTAGATCTAATGAAGGTGTTGATGGTGAAAAGAATTTGTAATTTGGTTGATCCTGCAGTAATCAAAGGGATTTTGATCTTGGTGACTTCTTGGGAGCCATTGACTTCTTGGGTAATCTTGTACTCAATTTTTTCAATAGTCTCTTGATCAAAGTCATATTTGAAGGGAATGACTGAGTAAGACATACTGGTCGATTTCTTATTGTTACTGGACAATCTTCGGATCGGTTGTTAGTTGTGTAGTAGTTGAAGTAGTCTTTACCGGTAGAAAGGGGTCGAAGCGGTTATTCGACTGTTTAAACAGTGTCGTACGCCTCTAAAATAAGGTACTAAAATAAGGTTTATGTATTGGTTAAAAACTAAGATTGTGAGCTAGCTCTGTCAACTACTCCGAGGAGCCGTTGAGAAAGCTTGCAACAGTAAAAAGGCGTTGAATCGAAATTCAACGTACATTGCACATAGAGAAGCACATGAAGAATTTGGATATGTTCTTCATCCAGTCTTCAATATTGAAGACCGGCTTGCTTTTCAGATTTTCTTGAATCGTGGGTAATTTCAATCGTGAGCGTTGGAATACCACACTCACTACATTCGTGATAGCCTCAATTGATGTAGCGAACCGAATGTAAGGAATGGTAGTGCCACGTGGAATGTACGCCGTACGAACCAAAGAACACCCTTGAGTATGCAAGATCTCACTGTATCACCAACGTAGGTACGGACTCTACGATCACCCACTGCAGGCAGTAATGTCGCTGCAAGCAGCAATCGAATTACAGGCTAAGCACTAACAAGCCGGCAAAGGATTCCTCCAGCAACAACCAAGCCTACAGCTCAGCACTCTTTTTGCTCCTAAAATGATTAGTAGCAGAATAAGTAAAAGGCTTATATTAAATTCCTTTCGTGACCAGAAGTACCAAAGCTACCAGATGGTAGATATCCTATTCGTACGAATCAATGAGTCCCGTATCAACCAAAGTAATCGATTCCCACGGCACATCAATTCCCACGGTGCATCGATTCCCATCGCGCATCAACGGTGAGCAATCCCTGTTTTACAGTATTGCCATCGTTCTTCGGTGAGCAAACTCTGATTTCATAAAATATCACACGAGCTACGGGAGCAATTCCTGACCTTAATGATAAACAATTCATGGAGTCTTCCTAACGGAACAAGAGAAGAAAACCGTTTGCGTGTGATTCTCACACAGTATATATATATGCATACAGATATACATGGTCAACGACCAATACATGTACGGAAATAATCAGCGAGTAATCTCATCACTGCGCAACAGCAGTTGCAACGTATTCATCTCAATAAAAGAGATATCTTGCATTTTGGCAAGATTTCACTTTATCTCATACTTTTAACATTCAACTGATTTATATCCCAAAATTCACACTAGTTGCTACCAACTACTTGTAATCTACATACTAAGGTCTGTCTCGCTGCAATCTGAACAAGTCACAGCAAGAAGAGATCTGGCGTTTCCCTAGTCTTGCCTGTAGTCTGATTATCCGTTGCTGAAAGTATCCAAACACAATTGTCACGCGTAGAGTACAATCGTTCGTCTACTAACACACTAACGCAGCGTTGCTGTTCTCCAGAAGCCTTTGAATCAGACCTTCAACGGACCGGATTCAGAAGGAAAATAATAGATTAACAGTCGCAAGCTCTAAGGTGGCTTGCACACAAAAAGGAACAGGAACGGAATTGAATACAATCCATACGCTGGCATATGCCAATCGCACATCGCACACGAAGCAGTTCTCATTCTCAGTCACCGCCCAATTCTTTCGAAGGATCGGAACCGTCACAAATGCCGAACATACCGATGATGCCCGCCAATGTATTTGGGGGCGAGGAAAACACAGGTGATGTCGAAGTTACTACTGCCAACCACTTTCCCAGTTTTGATACTGATATGAAGACGATACTCGTATCCCTACTCAACGTAACAAGTGAGGCTAATAGTAAGTTGTGTTTAGCTCTCAAGGAAGGCGGATTATGCGAGTGGAATGCATTCCTCGACGCACTTATCGAACCGGACTTTGCACGTGAGCTTACCTATACTGAGGGAGGACTACCAACGCATATCCCTCGATCCATTCAAAGGAGCATAGAGGCACTTGCGGAGTTCGCTATCGATCTACAAGAAGACGATATCGATCTACAAGAAGACAAGAAAGATTGGAAAGATGTAAAATCATATACATATAAGGAATTTCAACCATTCCGCACAGAACGTGCCCTACGCATGCGGAACGAATCTGTTCTGAACCCTCCACCTCCTCCGCCAGGAAGTAACAAAAAGTCACCTCAGCAGGTAAAGTACGAATCTTGGTGCCAAAAAGCACGGGATGAAAAGTCTTTTACGCCCCTCACGAATGACTCAAGATTCGAACATTGGCTCGTAGGTTTCAAAGCTAAACTCGAGGCATACGACATCGACACAGAAACATTCCTTGATGAAACATGGCCTCCAGCTGCGCTTCTAGGTTATACACGTGATCTTTTCGTCAAACAGTGTGCCTTCTTCTGGGTACTAATGTTGGAAGTCTTCAAAAGCGATCTCTCCGCATCGTGTGTACACAGCCATTCTACCACTCGTAATGGCCGTCAAGCATACTTTGATTTCGTAAACCTTCACAGCGAATCAAAAGCCAAGGTATATGACAATTCGACTCAACTACAAGCGTTGCTGAAGTTGAATCTCAGTAATTGGAAAGAATCCAAAGTGAAATTCATCACACATTGGTTTGATGAATTAAATCACCTCAACAAGCTCCGTCCTCCCAACAAGCCCCTTGAGTACCATACTGCAAAATCAGCATTATGTCAGGCATGCTATTCCAACTTTCAGCTAAGTGAACAGTTTGCCAAAGTCAAGGATCCAGGTGGGACGAACAGCACCGTGACAGATGCAGTCGCTGAAGCAGCTGCTATTCACAAACTTAAAATCACGCTTCTACTTGAAGCAACTTGACTCGATTCCCAGTCCGCGATGGCGGCTCCTCGGTCGACTGTACGTGCACACATTCATGACTTCTCATCTGAACAAAGCCAAAACCATGACGACTATGCTCTCCCTATCGAATTTGAAGGGGACTATCAAGACTATGCGGTATTTAAGGCTGGACGTACCCCTGACCCTACCACGCGCCTGTCCACAAACATATGGAAGGCCCTGTCACGTCAGGACATGAAGAGTTGGCTAAGTTTTTCTCCGGAAGGCAAGAAAATCGTAGTCGCATCGTTATGACACGACTTACTCTCCAAAGATCAACCTGACCCCAACAATGTCAAGCCCATCACCCGAAAGGCATATCAACATGGACACTCTGTATCATTCCAAGAGGATGATACTTCGAACAAAGACGCACATGCCAATTCCGCAGCAGACCTACATCCTGCTGTAGAAAATGATCGTAGAGGTGTTTTCCATGCATCATTAGGTGTATACAAATCAACAACCTCTTCATCCAAGGACCAACAACCTCTCAAGTCTTCCGTGTCACCCGCGCACGGACGCATCCCGCTCGATTCCTCTCTGAAAACCCTAACATTCGGTACAAAAAGGACGGTGACACCCAAGTACCTGTAGGAACATCCTCCTATTCCGCCAATTTTCACCAGTGGTATAATCCTGACGATGATCTGACTTTTCCAAACGATAGTCCAGTAACGTCGTATACATACCGCATACACAAAACTGCGGTTACTAGTCCTGGTTTTGCCATGGTCGATCGCGGCGCAAATGGTTGCATCATCAGCAATGATGCATGCCTCATCTCCAAGGATATCCCACCACGATATGTCAATGTCACCGGCATTAACAATCACCAGGTCCAAAATATTCCAATTGCTACATGCGGAGCTTATTCCATATCGAACAGAGGCCCTGTCATCCTCATTTTCAATGAATGTGCATATACAGGCCAACACCCTTCTATATTGTCCTCCGGCCAGATGGAAGCATATTTTTCCACTGTCGATGACACATCCATCAAAGCGGGCGGTGGACAGGTAATCACCACTACCGATGGATATGCACTCCCTCTTAGCATACGACACGGTTTACCATATCTTGCGATGCGAAAGTACACGACTATTGAGTTTGACACGCTCCCACATGTTATCATGACATCCGATAAGCATTGGGACCCATCTGTTTTTGATACCACGATCAGTGCGAAAGATGAACAATTTCTCCAGAAATATCCCCCTCAGCCGCAGCAACTCCCATATGCCGATTACGACGAATACGGAAATCCACGTTGCCTTGAAGGATTGGATATCTCTGTATCCCCCGGCTCTTCCACGGTTACGTCTCTCAGTTCATATTCCAGACAATCCACTCGGTCTCCCTTCCTTCCCATTGATGATCATAGGACCAACGATCGCTCATTTTGGCTTACGTCCACCGACTACATTCACCAGGAACGCCTTGCATGCTGCACCTTACCTGATGCCCCTGGGACAGTCACTGCGTTTCCCACGGATTGTACTGCCAGTGATACTACACGTATTGCAGCTACGCCCCGTGAGAGATACCCCAACGAGCATGACTACTTATCCCTGAAACCTTTCTTTTGTTGGGTTTCCACAGATCGCATCAAAGCCACGTTTGAAAACTCAACCCAATATGGTTCATTAGCAGTTAGCCCTGATGGAAACATTTTCAAACGTTTCCATTCCCCCCAACTGGCCATGAACGTGCGACCATTCAACGATGACGTTATGTCCGATGCTGTCTATTCAGATGTCCCAGCAATTGATGGTGGCTTCAAGATTGCTCAGATCTTCTTCGGCCGAAAGTCACATATTATACACGTTGAAGAAATGCATACCACCGGCGATTTTCTATCTTGTTTCCAGAACTTTGTTCGACAATGGGGCAGGCCCATTCGCCTCCTTTGCGACCACGGTAACTACCAATCTAGTAAGAAGGTAGTCGATTATCTCAAAATGCTATGGATTGGACTCTGGCAAAGTGAACCTTATCACCAACACCAAAATCAATTTGAACGTCGATATCAAACGTTCAAACGCATTGTCAATCGCGTCATGGATCGCACAGGCACACCACCACACCTATGGCTACTGTGCATGACATACGTCGCTGGTCTCCTCAACATTATTTCTGATCCTACGCTGTCAGACAAACAACCGGTCTTCATTGCTACCGGTACACTTGGCGACATCAGCGCATACACCAGTTTCTTCTGGTTTGAACCTGTTTACTTCAAGACCAACGACTCCCCTTTCGGTACCCAGTCTACCAAACGTCTAGGTCACTTCGTCGGCATCGCCGAACATGTTGGCAATGGACTCTGCTTCCGAATCTGGGATCCCGTTACCAACAAGTTACTTGACCGGTCCGGTGTCCGCTCTGCTCTTACGCCTGAGTCCCGCAACAAACGCGCGGGCCTATTCACTGATGATGGTTTCATCAAATGGCGTAACGCCAAGGATTCCTTGCCCCGTTTATACGCCACTGGCGACGCTCCAGCATTCAAACATGGGGAGCATACCACTCAGAATAACCCTATTGACGAGTCTACAAAACAGGGCAACTCAGTTCCCCCTAGGCGTTTCACCCGCTGATTCTGACACTGCCGATGACACCATCCCCTCTGTACCCAACGAACAACCAGATACGACGCCTCCCGCATCTGGCACTCAACCTATTCTTCAACCACCCGCCCACCCCTCGTTACCGAGCTTTCTTTATAAGAAGGTCGATGACAGCCCAAGCTGGTCACCTTCTCCCCTCCCTAACAACTATGGGGAGAGTTTTGATGGTCCTCCTACGACACACATCTTCAGCAAGACCTCCGATGGTGTTCTCCTTACTGAAGATGATTTTGATCCACCGGAATTAGCATACTTTGATGTTAGTGACGTCACAACTCCACACACCAACCCCGCTACTCCTTCCGTAGACCCATCACAGGTAGTTGTTACTGACGAAGAAGGTAACACACAATTTGACGGTGATGGTAAACCAATTACCATTCCTACGGTCCCGATTGCCGATCTACAAGGACGATCTTTCCTTGTAACCAACCCCGATGGCACCCGGAAGCGTCTTACCATTGTCGACGTAGAAGACAGTCTTGAACGCAACAAAGACTTCATCAAGTTCAAGTGTAAACACTCTGATGACGAACTTAATGATATCATTGCATACAATGATGTCATGAATTACATCCACCGTGATTCAACCCAAGAAGACGGCAAACTTTGGTCATTTCGCCGCATCCTAGGACACCAAGGCCCGCTGGATAACAAGCACCCCCAGTACAAAGGTTCCAAGTATAACCTTTGGATTGAATGGGAAAATATGGAACGCACATATGAACCTCTGGCCAACATTGCGGCTGATGACCCTGTCACCGTTGCGAAATATGGGAAAGACAACAACTTGCTTGACCTCCCGGGTTGGAAACGCCTTAAGCGAATCACCAACCTAGCACGACGAACCAAGAAACTTGACCGACTCGTGCACCAAGCCAAACTTTGTTCTTTCCGTACCACTCCACAGTACCAATATGGATTCAAAGTACCTCGTAACCATGAAGAAGCCCTCCGATTTGATCAAGCCAACAGAAACACCAAATGGGAAGATGCCACCACTCTTGAAATGGCACAACTCAATGAATACAATACATTCATTGATAAAGGCGTGTACAAGACAAGCTCCATTCCCCCCGGGCTCCAACAGATTAAGGTACACATGATATATGCTGTCAAGCACGACGGTAGACACAAGGCTCGTCTCGTTGCTAACGGTAATCTCACTGAGGCCCCTATCCACAGTGTTTACGCAGGTGTCGTATCTCTCCGCGGCCTACGTATGTGTCTATTCCTAGCTGAACTGAACGACCTGGAAGCATGGGGTACCGACATAGGTAATGCCTACCTAGAAGCAGTTACTTGCGAGAAAGTCTGCATCAAGGCAGGTCCCGAATTCGGATCACTGGAAGGTCACCTATTGATCATTTACAAAGCCCTATATGGCCTCAGATCTTCGGGCAAGTGTTTTGGAGACTTACTCGCGGCTTGTCTCATCGAACTTGGCTTCGAAAGATCCCGCGCAGAACCGGAAATATTCCTCAAGTCTGGAACGAACAAGCATGGTGAACGTGTATATGAACTTATATGCACATATGTCGATGACCTATGTCTTTGCATGGCAGATCCCAATTCCTTCTTGAAGATATTACAGTCGTCACCATATAACTTCAAACTGAAGGGATCCGGACCTATGAACTTTCACCTAGGTTGCGGATTTGAGCGCGACACGCATGGTGTTCTCTGCATGAATCCCATAAAGTTCATCGAAAAGATGGAAGCGTCTTACGAACAAATGTTCGGATGCAAACCTAGCACTAGGTTCCAATCACCCATTGCAGAGAACGATCATCCCGAATTGGACTCCTCAGCCTTTCTTGAAGAAACTGGTATACAGAAATACCAAAGTATGATCGGTTCACTCCAATGGATCATCGCTATTGGCCGTTTCGATGTACAAACAGCCGTGATGACACTCTCCGAGTTTCAGAGCTCAACCACGAGATGGGCATCTCGAACGTGCCAAACGTATCTATGGATATATCTCCAAGTTTAGACATTTTAAAATCAGATTCCGCGTGGAACCCCCAGATTTTATATTGACTAAACCCGACATCATCGACTGGTCCAACACCGTCTATGGGGAGCATTCTGAAGAGCTACCCGACGACGCTCCTGCACCGCTTGGGAAGACAGTAGTGTTGACACATTTCTATGATGCCAACCTCATGCATGATATTCTTAGTGGTAAGGCTGTAACCGGCATTCTTCATTTTGCAAACAAGACTCCCATGATGTGGTTCTCGAAGAAACAGTCTACTACGGAAACAGCCACCTTTGGAGCTGAATTCGTTGCAGGAAGAACTTGCATCGAACAAATCGTCGATCTACGCCACTCATTCCGATACCTCGGAACACGAGTCCATGATATCTCCTACTCTTGGGGTGATAACGAAAAGATGATCCAAACGTCGACCTTTCCTTACGCAAGGTTGCATAAGCGTCATAACATTCTATCGTTTCACTACGTACGGAGCATGATAGCGAGAGGTTTCATTTTAATGATGCACATCCCAGGTAAGGATAACTGTGCAGATATTCTCACCAAGCATTGGGGACACTCAGTTGTGTATCCACTGCTCAAGCCCATCTTCCACTTTTGTGGGAATACCGGCGACCTTCTCCAAGATGATGGAAGCATCATGTAGAGCGTGATGACCTTTCACAAGGAGACATGGGGAGTATTAAATTCCTTTCGTGACCAGAAGTACCAAAGCTACCAGATGGTAGATATCCTATTGGTACGAATCAATGAGTCCCGTATCAACCAAAGTAATCGATTCCCACGGCACATCAATTCCCACGGTGCATCGATTCCCATCGCGCATCAACGGTGAGCAATCCCTGTTTTACAGTATTGCCATTGTTCTTCGGTGAGCAAACTCTGATTTCATAAAATATCACACGAGCTACGGGAGCAATTCCTGACCTTAATGATAAACAATTCATGGAGTCTTCCTAACGGAACAAGAGAAGAAAACCGTTGGTGTGTGATTCTCACACAGTATATATATATGCATACAGATATACATGGTCAACGACCAATACATGTACGGAAATAATCAGCGAGTAATCTCATCACTGCGCAACAGCAGTTGCAACGTATTCATCTCAATAAAAGAGATATCTTGCATTTTGGCAAGATTTCACTTTATCTCATACTTTTAACATTCAACTGATTTATATCCCAAAATTCACACTAGTTGCTACCAACTACTTGTAATCTACATACTAAGGTCTGTCTCGCTGCAATCTGAACAAGTCACAGCAAGAAGAGATCTGGCGTTTCCCTAGTCTCGCCTGTAGTCTGATTATCCGTTGCCAAAAGTATCCAAACACAATTGTCACGCGTAGAGTACAATCGTTCGTCTACTAACACACTAACGCAGCGTTGCTGTTCTCCAGAAGCCTTTGAATCAGACCTTCAACGGACCGGATTCAGAAGGAAAATAATAGCTTATATGTCCAGGTCCAATAGTCTTCCCTATTGTACCCGCACAAGCCTATCGTGGTCCGATAGTCATCTATTGTGCTGATTCCTCCCAACATGAGGATTCCTCCAAACGTGAGGATCACCGGAAGGCCCAACGCGCCTACCTAATCACATCGGTTCTCCCAACGCAAGAACCTCAGGGCCCAACGCGCCACTACAAGAACAAATCAGACAGACTGACAACCGGTGCACCGAATCAATAACCAACCAACTCACCTGACGCGCCTGCAATAATACATCCCAGCCCAACGCGCCTACGTAGGGGTGCCATGTTGAACTACTGGGAGTTCTTCCGAGGGGGAGGCCCCTTTGGGGACACATCAGCTAGGAATGACGTCTACCAAGCCATCTATACGCTCTTCGCTCAGTCAGCAGGCGCCCTTCTACTCCCCCTCCTCTTGGACATCTTCGACTCCCAAGCCATTGGAGGCCTGGGAATATTTCAAGAAGACTCCTCTGGGATAGTACGACTACGAGTCATCCATGGCCTCCGGCGCTACCCAGGTACAATCACTCAGCCCTCAGCCAACTGGGGCCACACCTTTGGCTGCATCAACAATGTGGAAGGTCAAGAGGGTGAGCTGGTGCAAGTGGACGCCGCCCTACTCTCCAAGGCCGCCGCCAGTTGAGTATACCTAATGGCCCATCACAAGGCCGCAGTATCCCAGCATCCAGAGCTAGACTACATCCCAGCCATACCCGAAGGGACTGCCCACACTGAGATGATCCAGGCACACAAGGTGTGCTTCCTCCCCTTCAAAATGGTCCCACTTGTTTTGTGCCGCGGCCTCACCCCCAAACAAGCCTTCCAGGTTCTTCACCCCCATGTTCTCCAGCAAGGGCTTGCCGATGTACTTTGTACTATGTAAGCCCCTACTGGACACACTACGAGCTGTGGGGACTCGACCCAACACTACCTTGGGAGAAATTAGCCTCTTGGAACCTGGCCCGTCCTTCTGGGCTGAGGCCAACCTTCGTGCCTACATGAAGAAGCACGTGCTTCTTCAAGACCTACCGGGCCTAGGATTCCCAGCTCCAGCCAACCCGGCGCTCACTGCAGCCTTTGCTACACTCACAGACCATCAACTGCGACTGAGCAAGAACCTCGACCAAAGGAGGCAAGAATCCTCCAAGTTGCACACAGTCAGAGAGGTTTGGGACCCCCTTTACACTGAAAGACTTCTCCTCCTCTGTGGCAAAACAACCGAAGCAGACCTCCCCCCCCCATCTACACAGCCTGGGCCAAGAAGAGCAAACACGAGAAGACCCACATGATCCCCAAAAGTCAAGTAGCCACCAATGCCTACAACCTTGGCATCCAGGCGCCACTCATCACGACAGCTGTACTCAAACGGTTCCAAGACTGCAACTTCTATGGAACAGACCCCTTTGACGTCGCAGATGGAATCCTCCCCCTAGCCTTCACCCCCCCGGGGGATCAGCCACCACCCTGAAGAGGGAACACGAAGAGGCGGCCAACGTGGCAGCCTATGATACCATGATCTCTACCCAAGGCAATTCCCTCTCTCTCAAGGACTCCCTGGAATTGCAAAAGACCAAAGCCTCCATTCCCCTCGATTGGACAGAGGCCACCACCCAGCTGAAAAGTTACCTAGCTGTCCTCGCTACTCTCTTGGGCGCCACACACGACGTGGTGAGATGTTACCAATGAGGTCTCTTTAGACTAGAGTGGCAACAAATGCCCCTCCGAAGGGCCATTGCAGACGAAGTAGGAGAAAGAATCACTCCTGTAATAGTGGTGTACTACTTCCAAGTCCGGGTCCGGGGGTGGCTAGAAGAGCAATGGGAATCCGATATCCCCCTCCCTTCCCCAGACTTTGGGGAAGACATCCACAGGTTCAGAATGACCCAGAACCTCAACTGGCTCCCAAATGCGTCCAACGTCGATGCCTTACGAGCCCTCCAGCAGCCTACCCAAGTAGGCGCCCCTCCGGCGGGCGCCCCTCCAGCGCTACCTACAGGGGGGGGGGGGGGGGGGCAGCGTCCGGCTTGAGATGATCAGCTTTACAATCCCACCAGAGACTCCCGCTTCTCTGACCCTTTCAACCCTATCAGCGCTAGAATCAAGAACAGGAGCAACACCATGAGATCAATCATCACCTCCTCCATGAAAGCCAAAGGCAAACCCCCCATCAAACGCCCCGATGGCAGGGAACGCTGCCACTCCTGGCACATACGGGGCAACTGCTTCACTGGCTGCAGGCACCTCTATGATCACTCAACCAGCACATCGGAGGAACAAGACCGGCTCTGGGAGTGGTGCCAAGAGGCCTATGCAGCCTGATTCCCTGGCAAGCGCCCCCTACATGGCGCCGCGCCCCCTCTCACTCTATTTGCCACAGGGGCCATCCACACGCCCCCACCCAGTGTCCACCTCTCCTTTCCCACCCATTTGCCTCCTCCCACCCATTTGCCTCCTCCTCCCTTAAATTTGCCTCCTCCTCCCTTCCACCTCACCCATGAATTAGGTAAGCCCCACACCCTCGTCCACATGTATGCACCTTCCCTCCCGGCACCGGCACCTTCTCCGGTACCGGCACCTTCCCTGGCACCGGCACCTTCTTCCCCGGCACCGGCCCCTTCTTCCCTGGCAGCTTCCCCGGCACCGGCATCTTCTTCCCCGGCACCCACTTCTTCCCCGGCACTGGCTCCAGCCCCTGCTTCCCCGGCACCAACACCGGCCCCATCTCCCTCTTTCCCGGCACCGACGCCGCCTTCCTCAGCGCCAACCCTTCCTCTTCACCCAGCAACACGCTGGCCTCTACCCCCAGCGACAGGCTGGCCTCTTCCCCCAGCAACAAGCTGGCCCCTTCCCCCAACACCACGCTGGCCTCTCCTCCCTGCACCACTACAGGCGCCGCGCCCCTTGTCACCCCATCCGCCTACCCCATCGGCCGGCTAGACGTGCATATCACCCGGGCTATCAGTGTCTACAACAACAGCACTGGCTGGGGGGACTTCATCCGGACCATCTGCGGACCAGGTGACATCCACCCAGATGTGGGTAGTATCCCCCATCCAGCCAGTCACCTCTTAGACCACTTTGGGCAAGAGGACACCCCTGCCTCCCTGACCGGACCCCCTTGGACCCCTGCCAGGATTGCCGGGGCCCTCGCCAGGGGTCCTCACCAATCCTCCCACCAGGGCATTGCCTTCCTGCGGGACGAATATGCCGACATGATGGACAAGCAGCAATGGACTGTCCTCCCAGCCAGCCTCATCCAAGACCTTCCAAACCTCCGGCTGAGTCCACTGGGGCTAGTCCCACAGCAGGGGCGCCGGCCCCACATGATCTCTGACTACACCTATTCTGAGGTCAACCAAGACACCATCCCCCTAGCCCTATCAGAAGCCATGCAATTTGACCAGACACTCCCACGACTACTCACCAAGCTGCACCACGCCAACAAAAGTTTTGGCCCAGTGTATATGTCCAAGATTGACCTCGCTGATGGGTTCTACCGGTCCAGTTGAAACCAGAGGACACCATGAAGCTAGGAGTTCTGTTCCCTTCCAGGACGGGAGAACCTTCCCTCATTGGCATCCCCCTCACCAACCCTATGGGGTGGAAATCTAGTCCACCCAACTTCTGTGCCTTTACTGAAACAATTGCCGGCCTGGCCAATGCCACTCTCTCCACCGGCCTCGCGCAAGCCAAGCTCCAGCCTCATTGCCTAGACGCACTCTCTGAAGAGGTAGCCCTCTCCAAGGCACCGGCCCCACCGGAGAACCCTCTGGCGGTAGCACCACCAGCGGAAGCCCACTCCAAAGCACCGGCCCCGCCGGAGGACCCTCTGGCGGCCGCCCAAAGCACCACACCCAGCAAGAAGCCGGTTCGATACTGGGATGTCTATGTGGATGACTTCTGTGGCCTTGCTCAAGGCAACCAATGGACCAGACGCGCCATCAAGAGAGTGCTCTTCCAATCCCTGGACAAAGTCTTCAGGCCCCTGGATGCCACTGACACCCCCTTCCGACAGGAGCCAGCTTCCCTCAAGAAGATGCTCCAGGGGGATGCCAAGTGGACCACCAAGAAAGTTATACTTGGCTGGCTCATTGATTCCATCAACAACACCATCAGCCTTCCTCCCCATCGAGTGGCACGCCTACAAGAAATTCTTCATTCCATTTCCCCCCACCAGCGCCATGCCCCCCTCCAACAATGGCACCAAATCCTTGGGGAACTCCGGTCGATGGCCCTTGCCATCCCTGGCTCCATTGGCCTCTTCTCCATCCTCCAAGAAGCCCTGCGACACCAAGACCCCGGCAGGCAGCGCATACGCCTCACCAAGCATGTCCACAGCTTTCTTCTGGACTTCCAATGGCTTGCCTGGGACATCTCCCTTTGGCCTACGGCCATTGCTGAGCTAGTAGTGCCCGATACATTCCCTGCCACTCTCGGCGCCTGTGATGCCTCTGGCATTGGTATGGGTGGCATCCACTTTGTGCCCCTCCCTACTGGCCAGATCCAACCCATCATGTGGCGGCATCCGTTCCCCAAGTGGGTCTCCTCCCAATTAGTCACCTTTGACAACCCCATGGGCACCATCAACAACAGTGACCTTGAGCTAGCGGGCTCCATTGCCCACAATGATATCCTGGCCCAGGTCGCCTGCATCCAATCTAGAACCACCTACAACCGCTACGACAACACAACTGCTGTCCACTGGCAAAAGAAGGGCGCCACCACTACCACCGGACCTGCTGCCTACCTCCTCCGACTCCAGTCTCTGCACCAACGCCTCTACCAATATGTCCCACTCAGGGATTACATCCCAGGCCCAGCCAAGCACCTTGCTGACCTCCTCTCTTGCTCTGACCTCTCTGACACTGCCTTGCTCCATCACTTTGACACCCACTTTCCCCAGGACTTGCCCTGGATCTTATGCCACCTCCGGCCGCCCATGCATTCTGCTGCTGACCTTGGCGCTATCCAGGAGACCATGTGCGCTTCAGTCACTGAGCTCTATGCCCGCAGAAAGGATGCCCATTAGAATCAGTGGGTTCAATTCTGTTTGTCACAAGGCTTTGACCCACACCTCCACACCATCCAAGATCCAATCCCCCTCCTCCAAGTCTTCGCCCAGTGCCTCCATGATGGCCGACTCTCCTGTAGCCGCAAGCCCATCAGATCTCGCACAGTATCGGACACCATCCGTCAGTGGGTCAGACGCTGGCCCGCTTGGGGGCCAAAGACCCAAGAACCAACTCAACCGGCAGTCTTGACTTCCGGCTAACTGCCCAGTTCAAGACCTATGCCAAACTTGACCCAGCCCCGTGCCGGGTCAAACCAGTCCCCGTCACCCTTGTCATGCATGCGCTGCGAATTTGCATACCATGACTACCCTTCCCCATCCAGACAGGCTATTGCCAATATGATTTGCATAGCCTTCTTTTTCTGTCTCCGCCCTGGTGAGTACACCGGTACTACCAGGGATGATCAAGCCTTCCACCTCCAGGAAGTCTCCTTCTTTCTGGGCTTCACCATAGTCCACCATGAGGGCCCTGCCCATGCGCTCCTTGCTGCTACCTCTGTTACCCTCGCCTTCACCACACAGAAGAATGGGGATAAAGGGGAAGTGGTAGCTCATGCCCAGGAGTGGTGACTCCCTCTGCTGCCCTGTGGCAGCTTGCACACACCAGATCCTCCATTTCCGCAACCACTGCTCTCCCGGCTCTCCCTTCAGCCCATCCCTCAAGCTTGCCAGTTACTTTGACAATGGAGTGCTCACCCTTGTGCGAGCTGCCACTGTCACTTCCTCCATGAGGGTCTATGCCCAGACCCTCTACCACACCACTGGCATCTCCCCTGCAGCAATCTCTGCCCGCTCCCTTTGAGCGGGAGGGGCTATGGCCCTGCTCCAGGGCAAATGTGATTCTAATATCATCAAGCTCCTTGCAAGATGGCACAGTGACTGCATGATGAGGTACTTGCATCAACAGTCCCTCCCAATCTTCAAGAATCTTGCCTCTGTAATGTTCAATAATGGAACATACTCCTTCCTGCCGGAGGAATGGGTGCCGGCTTTGGCCCCCACTCCCCCTGGCAGCTCTCTCTGATCCCCTTCCAAGGGATCTTCCTCTCTGAATCCTCCATGATGATTCTCCCACCCTCGCTGTCCTCTGTGCCCCCTCCAGGCTCATCTCCAGGCAGCTCCCACCCTGTGGCCTATGGCCCACTGGCAGAAAAGGCTTAACAGCTAAAGCTGTGCACCGGTGTGTGGGCAAAGCAACATGGGACCGGACCAGCCTGCAAAAACTAGCCACAGGCTGGCACTTCCCGGATCCCCCTCTAGCATTGCTTAACCCACCAACACACCTATGAACTATAAACACTGCACATCCAGTACTACAAGTAGGTAGGCTACTGAGGCTATCACAAACGTGAGGCCAGCCCGTCGCTGTGGGGGGGGGGATGCCGGCCTGTCACAGGGTGGGGGAGAGGCCAGTTGGCTGGGGGGTAAAGGAGCCAGCTTGGCGCTGGGTGAAGGGATCAACCCTGTCGCTGGGAGGGGGAGAGGCCAGCACGTCGCTGGGAGGAGAGGCCAGTTTGTCGCTGGGGGGTAAAGAGGCCAGCGCGGTGCTGGGAGAGTCCAGCACGTCGCTGGTTAGGAGAGGCCAGCCTGTCGCTGGGGGGTGAAGAGGCCAGCCTGTCGCTGGGGGGTGAAGAAGCCAGCGCGGCGCTGGGTGGAGAGGCCAGCACGTCGCTGGGGGCTGGAGAGGCCAGCACGTCGCTGGGGGTTAAAGAGGCGAGGACGGCGTCATGTGGGGAGGCCCGCAGGTCGCCGGGGGATGGGACCGGTGTGGTGGATGGTGCAGGTGGTGGTGTGGTGGATGGCGCAGGGGATGGGTCATACAGGGTGCGAGGGGACACGGGGCGGGGGACAACCCGGTTGGGGGGCTTACCTAAGTCGTGTGGGAGAGGGTGATGAAGAGGGTTGGGAAGCGGCAGGCGGGTTAGAGGGGATGATGGAGGCGGGCGGCGGCTGGCCCCCTGGGCAATTCGAGAGAGTAGGGGGGGCTCGGCGCCAAGTTGATGGTGATGGCGCTTGCCAGGGCATCAGGCCGCATAGGCCTCTTGGCACCATTCCCAGAGCCGGTCTTGCTCCTCAGAGGTGGTGGTGGCGTGGTCATAGAGGTGTCGGGGGGGGGGGGGGGGCTGCTGGAGGGCTCATAAGGCATCGACGTTGGACACATTGGGGAGCCAGTTGAGGTTCTGGGTAATTCGGAACCGATGGATATCTTCCCCAAAGTTGGGGGGAGGGAGTGTAGTGTCTGACTCCCATTGCTCTTCTAGCCAACCTCTTACTCTGACTTGGAAGTAGTACACCACAATGGCTGGGGTGATGCGCTCGCCTACTTTGTCAGCAATGGCCCTACGAAGAGGCATTTGCTGACACTCTAGTCTAGATAGACCTTGTTGGTAGCGCTTCACCACATCATGTGTGGCGCCTAAGAGGGTGGCCAGGACAGCCATGTAGCTCTTCAGCTGGGTGGTGGCTTCAGTCCAATCCAAGGGAATGTAGGCCTTGGTCTTTTGCAGTTCTAAGGAGTCTTTTAGAGAGAGGGAGTTGCCTTGGGTGGAGATCATGGTATCATAGGCTGCCACATTGGCTGCTGCCTCATGTTCCCTCTTAAGAGTAGCAGCTGATCCCCCTGGTGGGGTGAAGGCTAGAGGGAGTATGCCGTTGGCTACATCAAAGAGGTCAGTCCCATAGAAGTTGCAATCTTGGAACCTCTTGCTTGAGTACAGCTGCCGTGATGAGTGGCGCCTGGATGCCCAGGTTGTAGGCATCGGTGGCTACTTGACTCTGAAGGATCATGTGGGTCTTCTCGTGTTTGCTCTTCTTGGCCCAGGCTGTGTACATGGGGGGAAGGTCCGCTTCACTTGTTTTGCCACAGAGGAGGAGGAAGTCTGTCCGTGTAGAGGGGCTCCCAAACCTCCCTGACCTGTGTGCAGCTTGGAGAATTCTTACCGTCTTTGGTCGAGGTTCTCACTCAGTCGCAGTTGATGGTCTGTGAGTGTGGCAAAGGCTGCAGTGAGTGTTGGGTCTGCTGGGGCTGAGCTTAGGCTGGGAAGGTCGCAGAGGAGGACGTTCTTCTTCATGTAGGAGCGCAGACTGGAGTCTGCTCAGAAGGAGGGGCCGGGCTCTAGGACCCAGATGTTGCCAAGGGGGGTAGTAGGTTGTGTCCCCACTGCTCGTAGGGTGTTCAGCAGGGGTTTGCAGACATCAACAAGCCCTTGCTGGAAGAGGTGAGGGTGGAGGATTTGGAAAACCTGTTTGGGTGTGAGGCCTCAGCATAACACCAGCGGGATGATTTCAAAGGGGAGGAAGAGCACCCTGTGCGCTTGGATCATCTCAGTGTGAGCCGTACCTTCTGGGATGGAAGGGATGTATTCTCGATCCAGGTTCTGGGAGATTATGGACTGGTGGTGAGCCATAAGATACACCCGGCTAGCTGCGGCCCGTCGACAGCAGGGCTGCATCAACCTGGTGTGTTGGTGGGTTAAGCAGTGCTGGAATGGAATCCGGGAAACTCCAGTCTGTTGATTGTTTTTGCAGGCTGGGAGTCTGGTCCCTTTGGTTGCTTTGCCCACACACACCGGCGCACAGCTCTGGCTTTTAAGCCTTTTCTGCCATTGGGTTACAAGCCACAGGGTGGGAGCGTCTGGTGAGGGACTTGGAGGAGATCGAGGGAGGGGAGATTCATTCAGAGATGAATCAGAGAGAGCTGCCGGATGGTGTGGTGTTGGAGGGGACCCACTCATCCAGCAGGAAGAAGTATGTTCCATTGTTGAACATGACAGAGGCAAGATTCTTGAAGATGGGGAGGGACTGCTGGTGCAAGTACCTCATCATGCAGTCGCTATGTCAGCGTGCCAGGAGCTTGATGATATTAGAATCGCATTTGCCCTGTAGCAGCAGGGCCATAGCCCCCCCTGCTTGAAGGGATTGAGCAGAGATTGCCACAGGGGAGATGCTGGTGGTATGGTAGAGGGTCTGCACATAGACCCTCATGGAAGAGGTGACAGTCTCAGCTCTGACCAGAGTGACAACACCATTGGAGATATAACTGGCCAGCCTGAGGGTTGGATGGAAGGGGGAGCTGCTCGACGGGCAGCAGCTCCTGAGATGGAGGACTTGGAGAGCACACGTCACAACTGGGCAGCAGAGGGAATCCCCACTTCTGGCATGAGCAATGGCTTTCCCCTTGTCCCCATTCTTCTGTGTGATGAAGGTGAGGGTGACAGAGGTAGCAGATTGGAGCTCATGGACAGGGTAGTGTGCTGGAGGATTCTGGATCCCAGATAGAAGGAGATATCCTGGAGGAGGAATGCTTGGTCATCCCTGGTAGTACCGATGTATTCACCAGGGCGTAGACAGAAGAAGAAGGCTATGCAGATTATGTTGGCAATGGCCCGATGAGGAGGGGAGGGAGAGTCCACAATATGCAAACCAAAGGGCATGCATGACAAGTGTGATGGGAGCCGGCTTGACTCTGGAGGGGGCTGGGTCCAGCTTGGCATAGCCCTTGAACTGGGCAGTTAGCCTGAAGCCAAGACTGCCATTAGAGTTGGTTCTGGGATCTTTTGACCCTATGCAGTCAAGCGCCTGTCCCACTGACCTGATGGTGTCTGATACAGTGCAAGATTGGAGGGGCTGGTTGCTACAGGACAGTCTGCCATCATGGAGTCTTTGTGCAAAGACCTGGAGGATGGGGATTGGACCTGCAACAGATTGGAGGAATGGGTCAAAGCCTTGAGACAGACAGAAGAGAATCCATTGTTTCCAATGGGCATCCTTTCTGCAGGCATAGGGCTCAGTGACTGACGGGCCTGGTCTCCTGGATAGAGCCAAGGTCAGAGCAGAAATTATTTGAGGCCTTAGGGGACATATCCAGGAAAAGTCCTGTGGAAAGTGAGTGTTGAAATGATGGAGAAATGCAGGGTCAGAGAGATCAGATCAGGAAAGGAGATTGGCAAGGTGATTAGCAGGGCAGGGATGTAATCCCTGAGGGGGGCATATTGGTGGAGCCGTTGGTGCAAGGCCTGGATCCTGAGGAGGTATGCAGCAGGCCCTGTGGTAGTGGTGACGCCTTTCCTTTGCCAATAGACCACAGCAGTGTTGTCATAGCAGTCATGGGTGGTTCGGGCGGTGACACAGGCAGCATGTGCAAGCACATCATTATGAGCAATGGAACCCGCCAGCTCCAGGTCACTGTTGTTGATAGTGCCTGTGGGGTTGTCAAAGGTGACTAATTGTGTGGGCACCCACTTGGGAAAAGACTTCCTCCACATGAGAGGCTGAACCTTGCCATTGGGTAGGGGGATTAAATGGATCCCCCCCCATGCCTGCCCCTGAGGCATCACAGGCCCCCATAGTAGCTGGGAAAGCATCTGGCACTAGTTCAGCAAGGGCAGTAGGCCGATTGGAGAGGTCCTTAGCCAGCCATTTGAAGTCTGTCAGGAGTGGAACCGTGTCTTCATTGACGCCAAAAAAGGTGCAGTCGGAGATCATTCTAGACCGTCGACCGCACTGGGGGACTAGTCCTAGAGGGCTGAGTTGGAGGCCTGGAAGACCTTGAATGAGGCGGGCAGGGAGGACAGTACATTGTTGCTTGTCCATCATGCCGGCATACTCTTTGCAGAGAAATTCCATTCCTTGGTGGGATGATTGGTGAGGCCCTGCTCTGCTGATGGCAGCTGCTATCCTGGCCTGGTCCCAAGGAGGTCCGGACATAGATGCTGGGGTTCCTTCCTTTCCAAATTGGTCCAGGAAGATGCCGGCTGGATGTGGGAGAGCGCCCACATTGGGTTGGATGTCTCCTTCCCCTAAGATGGACGGGATGAAGTCCCCCCAGCTGGCGCTATAGTGGTAGAGCGCGACTGCTTGGTCTATACGTGAATCTAGCCTTTCGGGGGGGGGGGGGGGGGGGGGGGGGGGGGGTTCAGCATGTTGCCGGGGTAGTTTTCCAATGGAGGAATGGCTTTCATCTGTGGTGGAAGAGGAGTGACTAGGGGACCAATCCTAGGAACTGGCATGGATAGATTAGTCCTAGGCGGAAATGGTTCGGCCCCTGGTACAGTATGTAGCAAAGGGGGGGCTGCAGGGGGGGAGCAAGTGTCCCTGCTGCTGTTGTAGTGACTAGGGACTTGGTCCTAGGCAGTACTGTTGTCGTTATTAGGAGCTCGGTCCTAGGCAGTGTGGTTGACATGGACTCGGTCCCCAGAAGTGTGTAGGATAGGGACTTGGTCCCCAGGAGTGTGGAGGACCCCGGAGCTGCAGGTAGCTTGGGAGTAGATAGGGACTCGGTCCCTGAGAGTGCGGAGGATAGGGACTTGGCCCCCGGAAGTGTGGAGGACCCCGGAGCTGCAGGTGGCTTGGAGGTAGATAGGGACTTGGTCCCCAAAAGTGTGGAGGATGGGGACTTGGCCCCCGGAAGTGTGGAGGACCCTGGAGCTGCCAGTAGCTTGGGGGTAGTAGATGTTGCTTCTGTGGAAGGCACATGCAACGCTCAAGGATAAATAAGTGAGAAGCATGTGTTTTGTTTCTGGGACTTAGTATCTAATTCATGTGTGATTCATAAGGTCGGATTAGATGATTTTTGATTAGATAATTGCTGTGTACTTATGGTCTCCCCCGTTGTAGTAGGTGGGGTGGGGAGGGCTCGACACCATTGTGAGGGTGCTTGCCAGCCTTTCAGCCACCATATGCCTCTTGGCACCATTCCCAGAGTTGGTCTTGCTCATTGGGAGTTATGGCTACGTGGTCATATATGTGTTTACAGCTACTGAAACAGACTCCTTTGATATGCCACAAATGACACCTTTCTTGGCCATCAGCACCTAAAAGGGGGCTTTCCCCCTTGTCCCTCATAGCTTGAATGGCTTCCCTCATCTTTGATACCTCCATCTTCTTAACAAGGGGGTGATTCCTGTCTTGAAGGCATCAGTCCCCGTTGGGGTTTGCCAGGCGTGCATGTGCTGCCGGCGCGGGTGCACCTGCCCCCATGCTGGAGTTGCGGATGACCGAGCTGCTGGAGTTGTTGTTGTTGCTGCTGCTGCTGCTGTTCCCAGTGGATCCAGTGTTGGTTGCTTGAGGGGGATCTGGTCTGCAAAGGAGTCTCAAGGCCACAACGCGAGAAACATTGGGGAGCCAGTTGAGGTTCTGGGTCATTTGAAACCAATGGAAATCTTCCCCAAAGTCAGGGGAGGGGATGGTGAAGGCAGATTCCCATTGCTCTTCTAGCCAGCCCCTCACCCTAATCTGAAAATAGGCCACAACTACTATGGCTGGGGTGATGAGCTCGCCTACTTTGTCTGCAATGGCCCTTTGTAGGGGCATTTGCTGAATCTTAAGCAACAGGAGTCCTTGTTGATGACCCTTTATAACCTTGTGGTTAACTCCCAGAATGGTTGCCACGACAGCCAAATAGCTCTCCAGCTGGGTGGTGGCTTTGGTCCAGTCCACAGGAATGTAGGCTTTGGTCCTCTACAGCTCTAGTGAGTCCTTCAAGGTGAGGGAGTTGTCTTCTGTGGAGATCATGGTGTCATAGGCTGCCACATTGGCAGCCGCTTCTTGTTCTTGCTTCAAGGTCTCTGCTGATCCCCCAGGGGGATGAAGGCTAGTAGGGGGGGAGTATCCCATCTGCCACATCAGAAGGATCAGTCCCATGGAAGTCGTAGTCTTGGAACCTTTTGAGTACCGCGGTGGTAACAAGGGGGGCCTGGATCCCAAGCTCCAAGGCTCTGGTGGCAACCTGGCTCTGGAAGACCATATGGGTCTTTTTGTGCTTCCTCTTCTGGGCCCAGGCGTGGTAGATGGGAGGGAGATCTGCTTCTTCTAGCTTCCCACAGAGTAGCAGCAAGCGCTTGGTGTACAAGGGGCCACATGTTGTGGCCCCTACGGATTGTGAGTGCCTTTGGTCTAGGCCCTCACTGAGCCTCAGCTGGTGGTTGGTGAGGGCTGTAACAGCCGCTGAAGCGCTGGGTCCCCTGGTGGGAAGGGGGGCCTATTAAGGCTGGGTAGGTCCCTATATAGTACCTTGTTCCTCATGTAAATGGTGAGGCCGGGCTCAATTCAAAAGGAGGGGCCAGGCTGGATGAACGTGGGGTCACTGGCAGGTTCTGTGGGGAAGGTGTCTGCTACCCTGAGTGTTTCAAAGAGTGGAGCACAGATTCCCACTAGTCCCTGGTGATTCAGGTAGGGGTATAGGATCCCCATTGCTTGTTGGGGAGCGAGCCCCTTGCCTAGGAGGAAGGGTACCAACTTGAAGGGGATGAAGAAGGCCTTGTGGGCACTGACCACCTTGGAGTGTGCCGCCCCCTCTGGCACCAGGGGAATCAAGTAGGAAGGTTACCAATGAGCATCAAGTTCTGCAATGTGATGCCCTAAGGAGAGCATTCGGGAGGCTGGAGTCTTGGCCAACATGTCCGCATTGACTTGGACCAACTCTCCAGCATCACCTTCAATGTCATCCCAGAACCTGAAGGCCTCCCCCTCGTTAGGGCTGGCTTGTGTCAAGGTGCCAGGGTACTTCTGGAGGCCTTGTACCAGCATGAGCCAGGACTCTCCTAGGAAATCGGCCACAAATATGCCTAGGGCGCCAACCGCTTGGGCTTCAAAGAGATTGAGGTACTGGTCTAGAAGTGGAGGGGCGAGGTCGATGGCTGCAAAGTACCCATAGATGCTGGTGCTGTAGTAGGCTTCATTCCTGTCTGCTGGAGTGTTCCCAAATGGGCTGGTTGTAGATTGATTGTAAGTACTCGAAGTAGGTGCTCATACTTTTGAAACATCGCATCAGGGCGATCCACAGATACAGGCTTCTTGTGGTAGGTGTTGGCGATCTTGGGAGCAATCATGTGTTGCGGGCGGTCAGAGAGTGGTGTTAACAGGTGTATCAGCCAACAACAACAGTCGCGTCAGGACTTGTGTTGGTACAGTGGGCGTGTACGGGGACAATAGGGATGACTATTGGACCAGGACGTGTTAGCGGTTTACTTATTCTACTACGAATCGGTGTAAGAGCAAAAGAGTGAGCTGTAGTAGGCTTGGATTTTGCTGGAGGGAGGATCCTTTACACGCTTGTTAGCGCTAGCCTTATTTTTGACTGTAATTTTTTGCATATTATTACAGAAGCCGGTGATTTTGTGATTTTGTGATATCTTTGTTTGGATGCTCAAGGAGGTTCCCCGGTCTGTCCTTTGTACACCTAGATGCCACGTGGCAAGTCCTTTCATTCAGCTCGCTACATCAATTGGTAGAGTTTGTTCATGTATGTACGTACTCTATGAGAGTATGAATGTAGTAACAGGAGGTACCACATTCTCAACACTTTAGCCAATCACCATTAACTTTGAGCCCGTTCTCGCCAATACCAGTAGGGAGGAGTTAAATGAAGAAGCTGAATGACAATCACCAGAGACTGAAGCAATGAATTTTAGAAAAACTAGCTTTTGGCAAAAAGAGAAACGATATGCTGATGCAGGATGCAGGAGGAGAACAAGAATGCTCCTCTTAAACAAGGATATCATTATTTCCAATATGATTGAGGAGGACAGGAGTGCTGATCCTCCCCCAGCAAGCTGGCTGCGTGAAACAGCGCAATCTATTGCTGTCCTGAATATTGAATATTCCCATTGCTATTGCTGTTACTATTTGTGCCTCTGTTTCCTACAAAGCAGAAAATAGCAAGGCAAATTTAGTGGAAATACAAGCAGACAGTCCTCAAGAGTATACATTTTTGCTTTTTCTGTGGGCTGTGGCATCTTGGAACTCTTGGTGAACAAAGGCATGGTGGTAAGACAAAGGTCAATAATAGTGAGCATTCCACCACAAACCTCTGACCTCTGTCATGCGGCCCACAACGGCAACAATGCACACTGTTCAGATGCAAACCATCAATAGTGTCCAAACTACAAGAAGTACTGTGCTTCTCCAATCTACTAGGGGAATGGTGTATCCACAGCATCAAAACTACTGCGCACGATATGAGCAGGATTCTTGTGTTGCAGCAATGCAATAGGTTGTGTTATTAGGACAAGTAGCTGCAATATGAGGATCAATCCGCATCATGGATTCCAGCAGCAGTACAAGGACCCACATCCTACTAACGAGCACCCGTGATACAGGAAGGATTGATTTGAGGCTCAATATGAGGATCTGCGTCCCTTTTGTACCCAGTCTGCCAAACAGACTCAATATTCATAATGGCTTGCTCTCCAGCAAGAACCAGCAGGTCTACAAACTAACTTTAGCTCATTTTTGGCACATATTGTGGTGGTCCATAGTGTGCCATGTATTAGTGTGTTCTGGGAGTATCCAGAAAACACAGTAGCGGGAGAATAGTGCTCAAAGTAGTAGTACGAGTAGAAACCACTGTTAGTACCAAAATAGTCTCAAAGAATACTGGAGTAGTTTTGAAAAAAATAACAGAGTATTTCCTCTCTGCCCTTCCGTTGTGCCTGTTTCAAAGTCATTGTTTTTCTTGGTGGTACTAAAGAGCAAGTGTACTATGTGCTCGACCATGCAAGCCATGGCATTACCATATTAAGAGTTTAGGTGTAAATTTTTTTTTCAAACAACAGGTTATGAGCTTATTTTGTGTGTGCTGTTTGTAAATTGAAAATCAACCAATAGCTACCTGTCCTCCCCACTGGCCTACTAATTCAGCAAATATCAGCACCAGGTAAAAGTGCGAAAAGCGCCCCCCGTATAATTGTTAGAACAAGCAATAAGAAGATGCTCTTTTCAAAGCCATCATAGATTATTTCATCCTGCCTGTTGTTGGGAGATACGAATATAATAGCACAGTATTCAATAGTAAGCATTCTGAGGCTGTTTTTTGTTTGTATTGCTTGATTTTCAAGTGATTTTCATCACATATTTTTTTGGTGCAACAGGTGAGCAAATATGGGATACCGGTACGTACGGTACCGTACGGTACGGTGTCACAGCATAATTTACACCTAAACTCTTACCTACCATACCGCTGCTGTATTACGTAAGATCATATCGTACTCGTAGGTAAGAGATAAATGCTAAATATGTGCATGCACACTTTGCCACACCGCGGTACCTGAGCCCTGAGCAAGTTGGTGTTGTACGTACATCATCATAATAAGCCTAAACTCCTCTGCAGCACAGTATTCTGTATGAAACATAAGTGTCACGCGTATTTTTAGTCCGATACTGTATGCAGCAGTTCAGAAATGGGAACAGCATTCGAATACCGTTTTCGGAAAATTACTTCACATTTTATGAAGAACTTTCCGGCTACGTGTATCATGATACGATTAAGCACTTCCATAATAGTATCAATAGGAGGTCACGCATTGCACGAACAAAATCCTTCATTCAGAATCCTTCTTTCAGAATAATAATTCGTATGGATAATGCCGGTACGTACCATTAACCGTACTAGTACTACATCGGTCGTACTAATAGTCACAGCTGTTGAGTCCTCAGACTATGAATAACGCTTTAAGAACATAGTTGACCACTACTTTGTCTGCGATGCACAGAACCTACGGTACCGCGAAAGAAACAAGAGACGAGCTTATCCGACACATACCTAGTATGTACCTAGTATGAAGATCAATAGCGTAAATGTTAGAAAAATTATTTTTCAACAAACTTTAACTGCATGCCTTGTTCTAAGTCATAGGGGCAATGTGTCCGATAATCTTTCTGTGAGGCCGAGCTAGGGTTTTCTTTGTGAACAAAATGTTCTGGCGATCTTTCTAGTCCATTTCTTCCATCTTCGATTCTTTTCGTGCTTTACAATCATTGAAAGCAGACAAGCGTGAGAGCTATGTTCTAGTCACGGCACTAGAATGCAGGAAAGAAGGAATGTATTGATCTCGTAAAAACCATATTTAATTGCATGGTTTTCGTATCGGGGACCTCACTTTCGTAAACGGGCATTGCATGAACTGATATCATGGCCCCGACGGACTTGTTGCCGCCGACCCGATCCTCATTCTTTCCAAGAAGTCACCGATTTGCGACAAATCAACCATTCCTTTTCTCATTTGTTTGTCCTTTGCGAGCACGACGGCAACGCATTTTCTTCGATGGCTTTCGACCTGTAACTTTCGCTTCAGAAATCGCATGACGATGTATCGAAGTCTTTTGTCCAGAGTGGAAGCATCCTTGTACTCTTCTAACGAGCGGGCACTGGCAAATAGCAGACGTTCTATTATTGTGGCGAATGCAATTACCTGGAATTCGGTTGGATTCGAATCACTCACACGAGATGCCTGATCATCCGTGGCGTTGAATTTCTGAACAGCGGGAACGCAACACTCGGGAGACGAGCGCAGAAGTTTTTTCTTGCAAATGATCTCGCTGTTTGTTTCATGAATCGATGTATCAATGCGATTTCACGGGCCAGAAAAGTGAGAGCATTTCTCGATGAGCTGTAATAAACATAACTCATGAACGACCGGACAAAACAAACCAAAACAAAACGAAACGAAACGAAACGAAACAAATGCCAAATACTTACAGCTGCTGTTTCATCGCCACGCGGGCATCCACAATAGAGTTGCTACTATCGTTCATTCGAGGACCAACCGAGAGCTTGTCGAGAGTGCAACGTCCACGGATCGCAGTCCTCTGGGTAATGTTGATAGGAGTGAACCGTGCGGGCATCATGATAATATTGAGTATAATATATCTGTTCGATCTACGACTACGATACTTGGTCTCTGTCTCTTTGTGACCAACTGGTTCGTATCGGGGATTTTGTTTGGCAAATCAACGGACGCCGATACCTAGGCACTACGGTAGGCTTGCATGCCGTCTGTAGAAGAACAAAGAGAAGAGAATGGTACTCCACTTCAAACCCGTACTGTTTTGTTCGGGTTTTCTGTCGACACTTACATTTTGATGGGGATGGTTCATTTTTGTTTTGTTTTTGGTTTCAGAC
The DNA here is from genome assembly GCA_037355745.1 of Pseudo-nitzschia multiseries. Lineage (NCBI taxonomy): Eukaryota > Bacillariophyta > Bacillariophyceae > Bacillariales > Bacillariaceae > Pseudo-nitzschia > Pseudo-nitzschia multiseries. The sequence continues at coordinate 7,137,827 of CM074783.1, forward strand.
AGTGAAATGGGAAGCTTCAACTAGATTAATTCGTTTGGTCGACCCTGAGGAACTTATAGATCGGAATAATTGCTACTTAACCCACAGTCGTCCCGGAACGTTTTATTTCGAAAGTAATTAAGTATAATATTGAACCCCTAATTAGATTTAATTGAGTTTCCAGCATGCACGATAGACGACCTTGAACCACAGAATAATATTATCAATCTCCATAAGCAACAATTTCGTTAAATGATGTTATGTTGCCGAGAACTCAAAGAACACAAACGATATCAATCAAACGTGAATAAGTGAAATATTGCATTGGCAGGATATCAATCAAACGGGATTAAATGAATTATTGCATTGGCATAGAACCCAGAATCATTTTTTGAAATTTTCGGTTGGACACTTCATATACCATTTCACGTGGATGAAAAGGCCTATTTATAGTACCACGGAAAAACTAGATTTTCCTAAAGTACTGACATATATGCGGAAAGGCAATATTAAAAAAATACATCTGTCAGGCACAGTGGGATGGTCGTGGGCGAAATGATGTCAGACAATGTAAAAAAATGATGAATGATGGACATGAAAACTGATACGAAGTAATAATACAGCCGAAGGCCCACCGGTACGCTACCGTACGTACCGTACTCAATGGGACCTTTCAGCAAGAGCGATGAAAGGCTATTGACATACGATTTTATTGGCTCAAGGACTGATTTTAGTTTATTGTTTGAATGTAGTACTAACATACGAAGGTATGAAATATCAATTGAAACATAGGCTGGATTGTTCTTTTCAACTTTTGTGCCCACATTCCATCCCATCATTTTGTTCAAGCCTTTCTACAGAAAATAAATACACATCAAAGCGACTCCACCAATAGGCAGGAGAATGCTGTTGCAATTTCAGACATGCTGGTGCACATATTTCATATCAGTAATCTAGTGCAGTAGACTACTACGAAGTAGTACATAATGCTGTGATTGGATTGAAATTAGTGATCATGTTGGCGTGCTAATACATGCAGCAGCTAACAGTCTTGCAACAAGCAATGGCGCTGCTCTTTAGATTACCCACTAGGTCACTTTTCTACCTAATGTACTATGTAATTTTCACTATGTACTACTACCAGGGTTCCCTGTATTTTACATGGTAGAGATCTTCTCCGGTTATTTGTTACCATTGTACCGATCCAACAATGCGAGTAGTATGAAATGCTAAAGAAAAAAGATTGCCTACTGTACATCATTTTGAAGCTTATGATAATGTTTGGCAGGTTAGGAGAATATTCTGGCTACTGTACCATCTGGTCAGGGAAGAGAGATAGAGATAGAGAAGGATAATCATAAAGTTCAACAGAAGAATTGAAGGACCTTATTGCCATGATACCCTGGGTCTACTAGTGATTGATTAAGAGATAGAAGTTAAGATAGAAGTGATATGCAACAAATAGTGACCTAGTGGGTAATCTAAAGAAGAGCAGTCATTGCTTGTTGCAAGACCGTTAGCTGCTGCATGTATTAGCAAGTCAACATGATCACCAATTTCACTCCAATCTGTTAATTTGCTTCTGAATGGATGCCGATAGAATCCAAAGGCTTGGAAGAACAGCAAGAGCTGAATTCATCAGTTGTTAGCACTACATCCAATTGAGGTGTCAATCTGTTGTGTTCTAATATTTCTCTGACATCCACTATGGCTGAATGATTTCAACCAGATCCAATCTCACTACCAACCTACTTGTTGACACAGTCAGTTAGATCTTAGGCTTGTAGTAGTAGCTTCACGATGGGTTGCTAGGCAAGTGATGCAATTTTAAGGTTGAATAATCAACTAACCTAAAAGTCTGAGATATAAAAAGATGATCTTGTGGGAAAGCAAGTATCTCTTTTAATACAGTGAAACACCATGTTGCCTCTAATACAACACGGTAGTAGAAATCACTGTTTTTTATTATGTAACTTATACAGCAGAAAACAGGTTCATCTTGTATGAAAGATTCATCATGTGCAAACCTCTGCTGTCTTTTCTTGAAAACACAACAGCTTAATAACCGTGGGAAGTGACCGAACAAACACAAACGATAGCCAAACATATAGAACCACCAACAGTAGCAACAGATATATTCTACAGACAACAAAAGATTCCGATAACAATAACTTTGAAAACAACATTGTCAAACATGTCAAAGAAAGAGCGTTCAGGAAATTTAAATTCCCGCCAGAGAATACATTTGTTGAGGCAATGATATTCAACATTTTAAAACTAGCGAATAACAATGAAATACCAAATACGATCGATATAAAGGACCAAAAGTATAGTGGAATTTATTGCCGAGCAGTCACTATGTGTAGGCACAATGCTCAAACTCTTGCCAGGAAAAACTACAAAGGTAAGCAACCAACAATAAAATAATTGCCGGCATGCACTCTTTCATAATCCTTTCTAACATTTTGGTCGTATTAACACTGACACATAGACAATAAAAGGAACAACCAGATACCAGATACTTTCCCAGGAATGGTTCTAATCACGGACACACAAGACGTGAACTCAGAAAATAGGTACCAATTGCATGAAGACTATTGACGGAAAACTTCACCAGAATTCAAATACTTCATGAAAAGAATTCTTGGAGCGGTGTCACCAAAACAGACAGACTTCAAAAGAAAATCAGTCAGAATGACAGTCAGTAACATTTTCACCCCAAGCGATGAAGCTTTTGCATTGCTTTTCCTTTACAACGACTACAACTTGTGGCTAAACACAACAAAGGGCACGAGGTTGAGAAAAAAATTCACTGATGGTAAGTCAGGAAATAAGGAGGGATGGAGTAACAAGGGACAAGATCTTTACGAATACCTAGTAAGTGAATTAGAAGAACAAAGGGAGGAACAACAGTCAAAAGAATTAGAGACAGAAGTACTGAAAATGTACCAAAAGCAAAATGGCAATCAAACAACCAGATAAGGAGGAGGATGAAGAAAGTAAAAGGGGAAAAAGATGGAAGTGAAAACGTAGCTTGCTTGAGATTCTCCGCGAGGATCATGAGGATTACAAATTATACCTCGAATACAAGAAAAATGAAACAGAATAATTGGTTATAACAACATCAATAAAGTAGCACGGCTAGTTGATTATTATTTAATGGTTTGCACAATATTGTTCCGGGTCTTATATTCAAATAGAATACAATAAACGAGATAATTGCAAAAGTTGATAAAATACTTTCATATTTGTTACAAAATATATTTGTTGTATTTTGGTATTTGATATGCGTAGCGTGAATATTGTGAAATGTCGGAGATTATTGCAAACGCGGATAAAAGACTTTCTTATTAGTACAAAAATATGGTTGTTGGCTTTTGATATTCGATAAACGTAGTGTGAGTATTGTGAAAGTGACGTAACAGAATAGATTGATGGTTATCAAGAAGCTCATACATTTGTGAAAAAATTTGTAATAACGCTACAACAATATCATTGTACATAAAGGGTATTATTACAAAACATGAGTTTTGTGTGGAAAAAACAAAAATTGAATGGCGAATAGATATTATAGGGGTAAGCATGAAACAAAATTGTAGAATAGAAAGATTCTGAAACAACCATGGAACAGGGGCTGAAAAAAACGGTGGCAAAAATAGGCCTACTTGAAATTGTTGCGTGCAAAAATAGGTAGAGAATTATTTATTGTGTGCGCAACAAAATGTTTCCGAATTTTTTAAACATCGCACGAATTTGACGAAAGCATGAGCATTGTTTATGTGACGTAAGGGGAACTTCTGATTACTTAATCTGATTACTAATGTTGGGGAGCTTGATCAGTAATCAACCAAGGTGCAGTGAGTAAGTCAAAAAATAACTAGTGTTTCTTAGTGTCCTGCAGCTGGACTTTTTAGTAATTAAAAGTACTAATCACATTTGCATGATTACAAGGAAAATTGGTCCAACAAGACGGTTACAACCAAAAATAATACGAAGTAGTACGGTGAGTGTACAAGATAAAAGTACCACAATTAATACCCAGTACCAAAACCATGTAGAAGTCTACAGGAAATAAACATATGTGTGCTCCGCACACCGAAACTCCTTCAAAAAAAGAACAAGACAAAAGACCCTGGTGAAAACACACCAAAAAACTCACTCCTAAGACAATTTTTTTAATGGGAAGTCCGATCATCGAAATCACGAATGTCGGCCCATGATCGACCCTTCCGTTTCTCCTTCCATAGAACAGACCATGAAGGTTCACCACTGTACAAATAGTACGAAATGACACCCACTCAAATACCTACACATTCCTCTACTTGGTTTTCGATTCGGAAGGGTATTTTAATGGCAATTCTACTGCGAATAACACACAAAGATACGTACGAAAAAACGAGCCGACAAAGCGCCCTTGTTCCCCAACCCATCTGTTTCCCCTCCAATAGAAGGGAAGATGAGGGTTCACATGTACAAACACTACCACATTTGAACACCATCATGTTCCTCTACTGATTTTTCGACTTGGAATGGTAATCGACAAGAGGGATTCAAGTATACGAAGATAAGGAAAAACTGACACTATTTCAATTTTGACCCTTCTGTTTCTCCTTCCATAGAACAGACCATGAAGGTTCACCACTGTACAAGTAGTACAAAAGGACACCAACTCAAATACCTACACAATCCGCTACTTGGTTTTCGATCCGGAAGGGTATTCGAACCGCAATTCAATGGCAAACAAGGGAGACAAAGAAGATAGTATGAAAAAACGAGCCGACAACGCGCCCTTCCTTAACCCATCTGTTTCCCCTCCAATAGAAGGGAAGATGAGGGTGGACATGTACAAATACTACCACACTTGAACACCATCATGTTCCTCTACTGATTTTTCGACTTGGAATGGCAATGGAATGGCAATCAAACAAGATACAATACAAAGAACAACAAGATGACAACAATGACAATGGATCAATACAAAGAAGAGCAAGCAGGGCGAGCTTCATTACAATTTGACTTAGGTGCCAACCAACGTGTTACACTACACTAAAATCTGCAGGGCGAATCCCCCCTATCAACAACAAGAAGGGGGGTTTGCTCTCCAGCAAGATCAACGCCATCACATCAAAAGCCAACACAATCACACCAACACGTAACAATAAACCAAACACCGCCGCTGCCAATGCCAACGAACGCCAACGCCTACCGATACAGCCTGTTGTTCCCTCCACAACCTTCATGATCCTTTCGAAGCTGGTTAATGGCAATCCAATGGCAATCCGATGGCAAATAACAAACGTTACAATTGAACTTTGCCACCAAGGGATATGTAGACTAAATAATCATTGAAATACAGTACCAAAATATTATACAGCACACTACTAGTAGCTTGCTTAGAGGGGACTGATTTAGCAGCAATAATACGGGGACCGGCGCTTATTAGCCATCTTATCGGTTCTTGTCTTATCATTCAAAAAAGTGAGCAAAAAAGTGAGTGAAAAAAACAAGCACCTCCGGGGATATTTCTTAGAAAGAAAAGACCAAAGAACAACGGTCATGTAAAGTACTTGTGGTATATGTGGTATTTCCTTAAGAGTTACACGGAGTCTTATACCACTAAAAATGCAACAATACTGTGTATGGAAATTCGACCGGTACACATGTTTTTTTAGGGGTACGACATGATTTCTACAGAGAAAAAACAGTAGAAATAGTCATTAGAGGTATGTACCATTAAGCGTACTGGTTTCTACTTTCGTGCCACAGTAGTCCCAGGCTAAATACCACAATTGTGGTATTTCCGACGTATGGTACGAGTACGTACTCGTACATCAATCCTCTCTCGGTTTATGCACGTTTGAAATGGTTTTTAAAACACAATCGCATTACGTGCCCACGATTCACGACCCAATTTGTCGTCAGTAGGTCGTCAGTAAGGAAAAAAGCTTGGAAACACAAGGCCTTTTTTTGCGGAGTGAATGCCTGACTTTCACATCGGTGTTACCCTCACTCCTACGGTTGCGGTACGGTACGTAAAATCTTCGCATTTTTTCACGACAACAACATCAGCGAACATAATTACTGGTAAGATACGAGTAATCAGATCCATACTCTTACTCGTACCCCATACAGTTGGGACAAAAGTGTTGAATAGTCGTACTATACCTAACCATCTCATCTTTTCTCCGGCAATTTCAGAACGAGCTGTCCCGAATAACAAATAGATATTTCATACGTGCTTACTCAATACGGAACGCATTGTCAGTCTTCGTTGTCGTGCCTGTGATCGGCATCTCAATCTTCATCGGACGAAACAAACAAAACTCCTATCCCCGCACACAACAAACACTAAGATTGTCATCAGTATGGTCCGGGCCGAGGATGGTGCGAACAACGGCGATGGCAACAATTCCACGACCATGTTACGTGTAGTGGAAGGTCCCGATCTCAACGCGTCCCGATCGCCCTTTGACAAGAAACAATATCGCCAGATTCTGTTGCCGAACGGACTGCGAGCGGTGTTGGTGAGCGATGTGGTTGCCATGACACAGGCCTACAATCTCGGGGGCATCCTGGAAGATTTGAGCGACGACGATGACGAAACCGACAACGACAGTGGGGATGGCAATGGCGATGGCGCCACATCTGAGGGAGGCGAGAACGATGGATCCTCCCCGGACAGCTACGACGACAGCGACGACGACGACGACGACGACGACAATGAAGGAGACGAGGAAGAAACCGGAGGGCTCCGCAACGCTGCTGCCGCCATGATCGTGGGGGTGGGATCCCTGTACGATCCCAAGGAGTGCCAGGGCATGGCCCATTTTCTGGAGCACTTGTTGTTCATGGGGAGCGAAAAATACCCGGAAGAAAATTCCTACGATGCCTACCTGAGCAAGCACGGCGGAAGCGACAACGCTTACACGGAAAACGAGCATACCGTTTACCACTTCGAGATTCCGCAGGAGCAACTCGGTGGCGCCCTCGATTTGTTTGCCCAGTTCTTCGTGTCGCCCCTCCTGAAGGAATCGAGCGTGGAGCGAGAACTCAAGGCAATCGAGTCGGAATTTATGCTGGCCAAGAATTCCGATGCGTCGCGGCTGCAGCAACTCCTGGCCTATACCTGCGGGCGATCCTTTGACGACCACCCGGTTTCGAAATTCGGGTGGGGGAACTACCACAGCCTCAAGACCCTGCCCGAATCCGACGGGCAGGAGCCATTGAAAATGCTCCGCCAGTTTTACGACAAGGTGCGTTTTTGCGCTGGCAGATCGATCGATCGATCCGATCGATCGATCGATGCCACTGTCGCTGCCATTCCCGCCCGCTGACCAAACTTATTCGAAATGTCTGACCGATGTTTCTGGTTGATTTCTATTTTTTTCTGGCTTTGGATTGCTTGCTTGCCAATTATTTGCTATCATCGCGTTCCTAAATTTCCATCCCCCGACCACAGCATCATTACGCATCGAACATGCGGTTGGTGGTGATGGGAGGATATCCTCTAGATTATTTGCAACAACAGGTGATCAAGTGTTTTTCCGACGTCCGATCCAAGGACCCTCCGGGGTCCTACAACTGGCTCCAGAGGAACGAATCGCCGATGAAGTCGTACGGCCTGCCGATCGCCGAGCCGGGATTGCAAAAGATTTTTTACGTGGCTCCGGTCCGAGACAAGCACTCGCTGTCGGTGACGTGGCAAATCCCGCCGCAGACCGGCAACTGGAGGGCCAAGCCCTGCGATTACCTAGCGCACCTCATCGGACACGAGGCCAAGGGATCCCTGCTGGCGTGCCTCAAATCCAAGTCGTGGGCGCTGGGATTGTGTGCCGGGGTGGGCGACGAGGGCAGCGTCAACTCCACCGCATACGCATTGTTCACGGTAACCATCAACCTTTCCGAGGAAGGAGTTGAGCACTGGAGAGAGGTCGTAGCCGAACTGTACCGGTACGTTGGAATGCTCCGGTATTGTTGCGAACAGGACGGCGGACTCCCGGCTTGGATCTACGAGGAACTTCGATCCATTTACGAGATTGCGCACCGGTACGCCGACGAAGAACCGCCGGAAGACTTTGTCGTAGATTTGGCCGAAGAACTGTCGCCCTGGTTCCACACCCCACCGGAACGCCTGCTGGATGCAAGCGGGCTTTTGTTCGAGTACGATCCCGAAACCATTCGGAATCTTCTCGACAACTACTTCAAACCCTGCAACGCGAGACTCGACTTGTCGTCTTCGCTCTACGGTCGGTCGAGTGACTACGAAGAGACGGATGCCGCCGCCCCGTCTCCATCCAACCTGGTGGACTATTACGGAAGCTTTGATCTCGTCGAAAACTCTCTTTCTCCTTCCGACGAATCCTTTGATCCGACCAAGGCTGGTTCGCCCCACATCGAGCCCATATTTGGCACCCCCTTTTGGTGTCAACGACTCAGCGAGTCGCTGTTGGAAAAGTGGACCCTTTGCGCCGAGCCAAAGTTGCCACCATCAAACTCCTTATTCCATCTCCCGCAAAAGAACCAATTTGTTCCGACCGATTTTTCGTTGAAGGCGCTGCCACCGGCGGATTGCGACCACCCGCTGCTGAACTGTTCCATCAAGCTGCAGATTCCCGTCGGAAAACGGAAAGCATGGTTCCCGGCTACGGTCACACAATACAACGGCACCAAAAACCAGATCCTCTGCGCCTACGAAGACGAAGACGAGAAATGGCATCGAATGGACGTTCCCACCTCCGACCTGAAGCACGACCAATTGACGGCTCCCGATTTCGAAGGGTCGCTCGACAGCAAAAAGATCAAGTACCGAATCGTCTCCCTGGCACTGGAGGGAGAGAGAGCCAGCCTGAAATTTGGTGACGAGAGCGACTGGGACGTGGAAGATGGCAAGACATTTCCGGCCATACCACCCAAGGCCTCTCCCGAGCGGCTCCCGAAACTCGTCGCCAACACCAACGAATTGAAACTCTGGCACGTCCAGGACCGGGTCTTCAAACGCCCGATTGCCGAATTGCGGCTGCAATTGAATTGCGCCGAGGCCCACAAGACGGTTCTGCACAGCGCGTGTTCGGATATTCTGGTCAATCTGGTCTGCGACAACCTGACCGAAGTGGCATACATGGCAAGCATTTGCGAGCTCGGTTCGTCGCTGTCTTCCAACGATACCGGTTTGGTTATGCGGGTCCACGGCTTCAACGACAAATTAATGAATCTGTTTGTCATCATGCTAGAGACGCTCCTGAAATTTCGAACCAACAACAACGGCAACACGAACGATCTGCCGGAAGGGTTTTCCAAGCAACGGTTCGACCTCGTCCTCGAAAACTACCGACGATCGTGCCACAACAGCGGCATGAAAGCCAAGGCACTCGCGAGCGGCATCCGCGTCCGCAGCATCTGCCAGCGGGGGGTGTCCGCGCGGCAAAAACTCGAGGCGATCGAAACCATCGACGTGCCGACCTTCGTCCGAACGGTATCGAGCCTGCTGAGCAAGATCGGCGCGGAGGGGCTGTGCACCGGCAACGCCGATGCCATCGACGCTGCTCGAGCGAGCGACACGATCCTTGGTCTCCTGCGGAAGAGCTGCGCCGGGAATGCGAATGCGAATACGAATGGTGGCCTCTCGCGCAAGAAATATCCCAATCGGTTGGTGCTAAAGATGCCACCCAAAACGAAAGAGCTGACGTGCGTGTCGAAGAATCCGACCGAATCCAACGCGGCGGTGGAGATCTACTTCCAGGTCGGGAAGGACAACACGAACGACAGGGTGATGGTGGATTTGCTGATCGAAATGATGTACGAGCCGATCTACAACCAGATCCGCACGAAGGATCAATTCGGGTACCACGTTGCTTGCGACTCGCGCTGGACGGATGGCGTCATTGGCGTCCACGTGTGTGTTGTGAGCGCCATTAAAACCGTGAAGGAGATCACGGACCGAATCGAAGGGTTTCTCCGTGAATTTCGCCAGACTCTGGCGGACATGACGCACGAAACGTTCATGGGGCACATGGTAGGGCTGGCGAAGGAAAAACTCAACATGTACAATTCGTTGAGCGAAGAGACGTCGGATTTATGGAAGGAGATCCGAGACGGCCGGTACCTATGGGAATCGCATCGCGAGGAAGTCATCTGCCTAAAGTCTATCACGAAGGAGGAAGCCCTAAAAGCATACGATGCATGGATATCTCCCGACAATAGCAAAGTGCGGCAATTGATTGTGCAGGCGGTGGCCAGTGAGGGGCCCGCGTCCGCCGGAAGACCGGATGTTGCTTTCGAAGAGGCAGAAAAATACAACGATGGTTGCGTAGACTCCTTCCATGCGTTCTGCAAGCAACAAACATTCGGTAAAATTTACTAAACAGGATTTTTGAACGCATTGTTGAAAGCTACCTCGTACTTTACATGTTGATGCCATTTTCTATACAGTAGGGTAATTACTATATTGTCCGAACAGGAAAAACCAATTGCGTTAGTGAGACAAAAAATCGGTAGGAATATTAAATATGTATGGCCCAAGTCACTTCTCTCGTCACATCATCGTCACGGGAAACCTTCTTTTCATGGACCACGATTTTGATCGTATCACGGGTGTATTTCTATTGGCAACGCAAGAGACTGGCTGGTAGTGTTCGAGCACTGCTGCTTGCGCCAACGACGCATCCTCCAAAAGGCTGGTCGAAGCGGGCAGATTGGTACGGGGAGTGGTAACAAATTGTCTCGCGACTTCACTCCCCGGACAAACGACGACGACGACGACGACGACAATCGTGCGTGTCTTTTTATCTGCCCATCTGCCGTGGATTCCGATTCCATCACAAATCAAAGCATACCAAACCAAACCAACAAACGAATAATGCGTGACTCACCTGCATCGAATAGTTCGGACAACCGGTCGACTAAACGCATAGTATTCTCCCCAGCCCCAGCCCCAGCGTTCGTTCGTTCTCTCGGACCTCCTTCACGTCACGTCACGTCACGTCACGTCACATCGCATCACATCCCGTAACATCGCATCACATGACGGCGCTGCCCGTGTGCATTCGTGCGGCCTGGACGAGGGTAAGACTCGGATTGGTGGAAAAGCGGATCGGCGGCGGAGGGTGAACGATTCGTCGTCGCCATCGTGGGAGGCTCCGATGGCTCCGACGATCCATCGCATCGCGAACGCGAACACGAACGCCGCAACTGTAGCGATGTGCACCGGGAACACCGTGTTCCGGGTCGTAATCGAAACCGACCCGAGCCACGACCCACAACACGAACACGAGCGCAACGAGAGCGCAGCGCACGGAATGCTTGTACCCGTACCCGTATCCGCACCCGTGCCGTCGACCGGTGACCGTGGTGGCGCCGCCCCTCCGGTCGGAGGCGCGGGAATAGTAGCGATTGATTACCGGCGGTTCGGATCGTGGCGGCGAGGATGACAGTGCCGGCAAATCAAAGTCCTCCGAAAAACTCGACTTCGACTTCCTTTGTGTGCGACGACTGCTTTTCTTGGGATTCGTCCTGCTATTCGTCCGAGCCTTTCTTGCGTTGATCTGTTTTTGTGTCGTTGTGGATGCGGATGTGGATGCGGAAGGCTTGCAACGAATATCGTTCTCCTCGTCTCCGCGAGCAAGATTCGCTGCTCCGTTTGGACTATTGTCGTCGTCGGTGTCTCCTTCCCCTTGTTTGTTCCGAAGGATGCGACGACACACTCCGCCGACCCGATTACGATGGGCATCCCAGTCGGCGGACCAGTCGCTGTCTTCGGCTTCGTCCCCGTAGTACATCTGAAAGAGACTTTTCCGCACCGGTGCTGTATCGGATTTGGTTATGGGTATAGGTATAGGTATGGGTGTGGATTTCGCGTGATGATTCCCTTCTCGCGAACCCGTGCCGGAATTGTCATTGTCATTGCCATTGCGTTTGGCCGCAGCTCCTCGGTTGCGGCCGGCGGGGGTGGAGGGGGAGTCACTGCAGCTGTCACTGTCACTATCGCTACCGATCGAATTCGACTCGACCGGGCATGCCCGGGTCCACCTTTCCCGTTTTCCAACGACGGAGCGAGAGAACAACGGAGATTCGAGAGACACACGCCTGGCAGCGTCCTTGTCCCTGTCCTTGTCCCTGTCTCTGCGAACGATCCTCTCTCGCGATCTCCTGCGAATCGTTGGCTGCGGTGCGGATGCCTCGGCGTTCTTGTCACTGGAATGCGCCCCGGGTGATGCCACCGTCCCCGATAGATACCGATCGGCAACGCTCGCGGTCCCTGCCACCCTCACCACCGACGCCCTCTTCGTCTTCTTCGTTTCGAAGGCCTCGAGCAGTGCAGCAATGTTCTCGTCCAGCGCTGCGGTGGATCGTTGCTGCGCATTGGTATAAGTATTGGTATAAGTATTGGTAGTGTGGGACCCGTTGCGGTTGCCACCGCGCGACTCGCTTGTCTTCTTCTCGGTTGCGGCAGCATTTGAGGCCCTGGCAGCAACGAGAGCAGCAACGTCATCGCCGTTGCCATCGCCGCGAGCTCTGCCGGGAACGAGACGGTTACCACGCGGTACAACCCCATCCGAATCTGCAACCGAATCTGGGACCGTGCCGAACAAGAACCTCCTGGGGGCATATCCATCTCCATCTCCATCTCCCTCATTGTCGGTGCTCGCCACGGCATCAAAGTCGTCCAAGAGTTTCTTTCGCGTCGGGTGTCTCGTCGTTCCCGATCGATCCTCACCGTCGTCGTCGTTGTTGTTGTTGTTGTTGTTGTTGTTGATGTTGTTGTGGCCTCCTTCGCTCGGCCATCCAAGGCGGGAAAGGATTCGTTGATCGGACGGACGCACCGAAGACCGCACCCAATCCTCGTCCGCGACGAGACTATTGCAGTTGCAGTTGCCATCGCAGTTGCCATCAAAATTCACGGCTTCCGCTCGCCGGCGCAGTGCTTCCGGCGGAGAAACACCCATGATCTCCGTCGAACCGCGCGAAATAGAAAGACCGGGGTTGGTGGGCTGGTCCCGCAGACGTGGATCGTAGTCGTCGTCGTTGTTGTTGTTGTTGTTCATGTCGTTGTTCATGTCGTTGTTCTTGTCTTCGTGCCGGCTCTGGCTCTCTTGGTTGCGGAGTTCCAGCGCTTGGAGGTTTTCTTTTGTGAGACGGCGGGACCGAGGTTGTGTGGGGGCATGGATCTTGCTATTACTCTTGTCATTGCTCTTGTCACTACTCTTGTGATTGTTCTTGCTATTGTCATTGTCATTGTCATTGTTCTTGCTGTTGTCATTGTTCTTGTTCTTGTTCTTGTTCTTGTTCGTACCGTTGTTGCGATCCGGATGCTCGATCGACGCGGCAACGGGGGATCCCTGGCTGTCCTTCCGGATGCTGCTGCTGCTGGTGGTGGTGGCGGTGCTTCTTCTTCTTCCGTGTTCGGCGACCACCACCGAATCCGGGACGGAAGCATGGGTGCATCCGGAACGGGGTCCGTTGGGTTCGCTTTCCTTGCCGCGGTGGCCGGAATCGTTGCGGAAAGCCGTCCGGGGCTGGAGCTGGAGCGGGTGCTCGTGCGATACGAATATCGCCCGGGGATTGCCCGCGGTTGCTGGTTGCGACGCGCTTCGGACTCCCGGCATCATCGCCCGGCGGTGGTGTTCGTTTTCTGTTGGTCCGCTTTCTGGTTCGCTTTCGCTTTCGGTTCGTGCCCACCACCACCACCTCCACAACCGGAGGAGAGGTGGTGGTCGTCGTCTCGGCGCGATGCCCGGAATTTGAAGGTCCTGGATCGTTAGGAGGCAGCACCAATATCTGTTCCCTCGCTTCGCAGCGAGGCGGCGACGCCCCGTCACTTCGTTTCTTCGATGGAAGGTGCTTGATTTTCGCCTGCGATTGTGGTTGTGGTTGTGGTTGTGATGCGGTTGGATTCGGATTCGGATGCGGATCGGAGGGTTTACCGGCAACGTCATTGTTGTTGCTGTTGCTGTTGTTGTTGCTTGTTGCTGTTGCCATCGTGACGCACCGGAAGTGCGACTGCAACTGCAACTGCAACCGCATCCCTGCGATGATTCTTCTCGACTGGTGCTAAAGGACCATTGGCGGAAGGGCGGGAGGAGGGGACGCTCGTGCGGTCGTTTTCGAACAGGAATGGGTCCTCGTTCTGATGGATGGCGAGGGCGAGGGCGGAACGACCGTAGCGGTTGCGGTGCCCGGGATTGGTGCGGAACCGCGCAATCCCCGCAGTGGCAGTGGCAGTGGCAGTGGCATCGTCGTTGGCATTTGCATTTGCTTCGGTATTGGTAGTCACGATGGAAGGGGGGATAGGTTCGGACGAGTGGGGCTGTGTACGAGTATTCCCACCGCCACCACCACCACCACCACCATCACCGTAACGGGCACCACGCCTGGTCCGAAACGGCGTGGATCTAATCTTACGGGCGGCAACCATCTTGGAGGACGAGTGCGAGTGGACAAAGGGAGTCGAATCGCGGTGGTGCTGTTGCTGTTGCTGTTGCTCGCGTGCCGTGGAATTGCTGTTCTCGCGTCGAGAGCGAGCCGGAGCGGGGCTTTCGATGCTTCCGTTTCCGTTTCCGCTTCCGTTACTACTTCCGCCACGGCTTCTTCTTCGACTGGTCTGGATCGTGTTACGGGTGGCATCCTTGCTCGGTGGCGGATCCTTGTGTTTTCGGTCCTCCCGAAAGCGATCGATTCCTCTGGTCGTCGCGGTCGTCGCTGTTGTTGTTGTTGTTGTTGTTGCTGTTGCCGCCTCGCTCTGGGTGTTTTGGGTCGGCAGCAGCGGCAGCGGCAGCGATCGACGCTTGCTGCTCCGGCGCTGCCGGCTTCGACCAATGCTTCCACTATTCGCGCCAACACCATAGCCGGGACGGAGGGGACGGCTGGTTGTGGTTCCCCACGAGAACGTGGGATCCCGAACGGCGATTGTGCTTGGTATTGTGTTCGTGTTCGTGTTCGTGTTAGTGCTTGCTTCTTCGTTTGTGCGTGCTTCTTTAGTTCGGCCGGAATCGGTGCCGCCGGCCTGGTTGCCGTCGCGCGGTTGCTGTTGCTGTTGCTGCGTTCTCTGGGTGCCCCGCCGCGATGGGCGGTGTTCATGCACCGCGGACGATGTCGATGCCACGAGAGCGGAATCGAGCGGGAGGAACATCCTGTGTTGGTTGTGAGTTGTGAGTTATGATGTGATTTGATGAGATGAGATGGCTGTGTTGTGCTCGAACTTAATTCGAAAGTGGTTGGAAGTTGGCTGTCCGTGCCGAAAGGAAGGAGGGGCCGAAAACGAATGGCAGAAGGAAGAAGGAAGTATCCAATGGATGATGTGGTGTGATGTGATGTGATGTGATGGACGAATGGGTGAAAGAAGGAAGGAAGAGATTGGATTGGATTGTTACGGATTGCTTCGTTGGCTTTCTCTCGCTTACTTCGTCGCGGCAACGCAATGCAACGCTGTGCAGATGAACAGATCTTGTTGAGATGATAGAGAGAACCGAAAACCCCGGAGACTGGTTCCTGTCACTGGATACCGGAGGTCTATCGTTTGCACGATTGGCAATGCTCAATGCTCAATGCGCGGGTGTGATTGGATTGGATTGGATTGGATTGCTCTCATACTAGTATCCATGTGTATGGTACTAGTTGTGCGAGGGGAACTCTCGCACGAGAAGCAAAACCCAGTCACAGATCCTCTTGCTGGCATGCGTGTCATACCATGCCATGCCATACCATTTCAATACCATTGCTACAGCTCCGCGCGCGTGTGTGTGTGTGTGGTGTGTGGTGTGTGTGTCTATCTGTGTGTGGTGTGTGTGTGTGTGTGCACGGTCTGCACTCTCTCGTGCCGTGCATCGCGGTGCCTTGTTGGCGCGAAGTTTGCTTTGAGAATCTATTGCCTCGGTGGAAGGAATGCTATGCAGTTCTATGCAGTGCTATGCAGTTCTTCGCAGTGCAGTGCGGCACGCAGGGTATCATCTATGATAAGCCCGGGGGTCTTGCTTGTCTTGCCATATTCGTTCATTTTATTTTAGGGGGTTGGTCTGGTAAGGTATTAGCCATCTGAATCTGCGGTCGGTCTCGCAACTTCACAGTTGTTGTTCCCACCAAGTATTCGCATTGAATGGGCATTATTGAGCATCGTCAAAAAATTCATCGATTCATGATGTTTGTTCGATGTCATGAATCATTGACAATGATGCCGTCTCGAATCTCGTGTCTCGTACCGTACGGAGCCCTGTCATGTGTGACGTGACAGTACGGTATCATGTACCTATCGCAACAATTCGTATCTATAGTAGGTAAATACCATACGTAGACATAATCGGTACCGTTACGATTGACTCGATTCACTCAGGCTGGGCCATCCAACGGTTTTCATTTTGGTACCGGTACCGGTACGGTGAGTGTACAAGATAAAAATACCACAATTAATACCCAGTACCAAAACCATGTAGAAGTCTACAGGAAATAAACATATGTGTGCTCCGCACACCGAAGTCCCTTCAAAAAAAGAACAAGACAAAAAAAACCCTGAAAACACACCAAAAAACTCACTAAGACAATTTTTTTTTACGGGAAGTCCGATCATCAAAATCACCAATGTCGTTCTTCATTAATTTCCATTTTCGCAACCCTCCAACGACCCTTCTGTTTCTCCTTCGTTAGAACAGACCATGAAGGTTCACCACCGTACAAATAGTACAAAATGACACCAACTCAAATACCTACACATTCCGCTACTTCGATTTGGAGCGGGAAGGGTATTCGAACGGCAATTCTACTGCAAATCACACACAAAGATACGGAAAATTGACGACGACGACGACGGCCCTTCTCCGACCCATCTGTTTCCCCTCCAATAGAAGGGAAGATGAGGGTGGACATGTACAAATACTACCACATTCGAACACCATCATGTTCCTCTACTGATTTTTCGACTTGGAATGGCAATCGAACGGCGGGAAGGGTATTCAAACGACAATCAAGCGGCGTTTTGGAGCGCCATTTTGGAGCGCCGTTTTGAGCGCCGTTTCAAGCAGCAGGAAGCCAGCAGCAAGCAGCGGCGTTTCTTGGAGCGCCGTTTTGGACCAGCAGGAAGCCAGCAGCCAGCAGCGGCGTTTTATAGCGCCGTTTTGGACCAGCAGGAAGCCAGCAGGAAGCCAGCAGCGGCGTTTCAAGCGGCGTTTTGGACCAGCAGGAAGCGAGCAGCGGCGTTTCAAGCGGCCTTTCGAGCAGCAGGAGGCCAGCAGCAAGCGGCGGCCTTTCAAGCAGCGTTTTGGAGCGGCGTTTTGGAGCGGCGTTTTGGAGCGGCGTTTTGGAGGAGCAGCAGGAAGCCAGCAGGAAGCCAGCAGCCAGCAGCGTTTTGGAGCAGCGTTTCAAGCAGCGGCGTTTTGGAACGACGTTTCGAGCAGCAGGAAACAAACCTAGTAGACTAAGTTTAAATACAGTACCAAAATATTATACAGCACACTAGTAGCTTACTCAGAGGGGACCAATTTAGCAGCAATAATAGGGGGATTGGTGATTATTTGTCGTATCCATTGTCGTTTTGAAAAAGTGAGCAAAAAAGTGTGTCAGGAAATAAGCACCTCTGGGGAGATTTCTTAGAAAGAAAAGACTGAAGAACAACGGTCATGTAAAGTACTTGTGGTATTTGTGGTATTTCCTTAAGAGTTACACGGAGTCTTATACCACTAAAAATGCAACAATACTGTGTATGGAAATTCGCCCCGTACCCCTGTTTTTTGAGGGGTACGACATGATTTCTACAGAGAAAAACAGTAGGAATAGTCATTAGAGGTATGTACCATTAAGCGTACCAATTTCTACTTACGTGCAACAGTAGTGCCAGGTTAAATACCACAATTGTGGTATTTCCGATGTATGGTACGAGTACGATTGCATTTGGTTTTCAAAAAATGTCCATTGAGTTTGAGCCGGACGTTAGATTATGTGTCAACAAATTTAAAAGATATTTTTTAGATGTCTAAGGCATAGTATAAGTATGCGTCTTAGAGGCATAAGTATGCAAGTAAGTGTCTAAGATGCATAAGTAACAAGCGTCTTACTTAGGACGCATAAGAGACGCATAATTATGTGTCTACACCATTTGTTTTGTGTGACACAAGACACATAACGGACGTATGAGGCATAGTTATGAGTCTTTAATTTTTTAGAGGCATAGTTATGCATCTTTAATGTTTTAGACGCATAGCTATGCGCCTTACAAAAATGTAGGCGCACAAGTATGCGTCTCAACCATTAAATGCTTAACATCTTTAACCACAACTCAACAAACTCAATGGACATTTTTTTAAACACCAAATGCAATTGCTTGAAAATGAAAACTGCCGGATGGCCCTGTCCTAATATGGTACATGAAACGAAAATGGAAATGATTTTTAATTAGGTTAGGTTGAAAGTGGTTAACCCTGCACAGCAATAACCAAAAACAAAATAAAACACGAGACTGAAAATTCTGAAACACTCAAGAATGGTATCATTTTTTCCTTGAATGTGATTGGAAAATTAAATATTTGCGTGTTCTTTTTGTCCATCTGTTTTTAGTTGAGAATCAAATCTCAACAAAAATGCCTTGCAGTTTCATTGAGATTTCAATCTCAACTAAAAACAGAACTATATTCTTATTTGTTTAACACTTCTTCTGATTGGCTAGTATTTCAATTTTTTTCCTTTTCGTTTTTGATCTCATGTACTATTGGGACAGCCTCATTCTGCACCATTTATACTCCCCCAAATTTCTTGTTGGTTTTCTGGGAATTTGATTCCACCGTCTCACCCCAAACATTCAAGCTTCACCATTGCGACATCTGTACTCGTACAATCCCTTAATTGTGCGTTTTTCAGTTTTTTCATGAACCATAAGCAACAATGGGCTATAGTTGGACTTCTTGCTAGTGGAGTCAATTGAAGGGCATCAATCTCATGTAAAGTAACAATCTATCAAAGACTGCTACTAAATAACACAAAGATGGGGTTTTGATTATTTAGTTGGGTATTTTTTTACTAATTTGAGCAGAAATCCAGCAATTTTCAAACATCAGGCCCATCTTTCATCATTCGTCCCTCTGTGTCATGTCTCCACTTTCTTCGGCCCAGGGCCAAGCCTAGAAAACAACAAAGACTGCAACAGAATCCTACGTCTGTCCCACATTAATAGCAAGGGCTGGTGAATTTGAAGCAATACTTACCACCACCCATCTAGGCACAGACGGCAATTGTTTTGCCATTTGGCCCTCTATGTTGCATCTCTAAATTGGGCCATGTGAATGATCTTGTCAAAGCTGTTCACAAGAAAGAAACTACAGCCAGCAGTATTCCAAGCAGTGCTGATAGGGAGTGTAGTTACCTCTGAATAGTTTGAGCAGACAGTTGCTAATGGCCAATGTTGTGCCAGCAACCAAACCACAGTTCGTCCTGGAGCTGCTAGGATTCTTGGGCTGGCATTGCTATGGGCAACGTTTGATGCTCATGCAGCAGCTTTGGTCCCTTCAGATGTTTGGCACCAAGTCACAGCAAAGTACATCCAACTTGAAGCTGGGCTTGGAGATGGGGGGAATCCAGTAAAGAAGGTGACGATCTTTGCACCAGATCATGAAGGGTGTGTTAACCTTGATGAGATAGAGGATATCATGGATGATTTGATGACGTGGTCAGGACAGCAGTGGAGGAATAGTGTCTATGCCAAGCTGTCCTCTAATCAGGTAGAACTTGGGGAGCTGATGAACTTTGTCATTGCTAACCAGAATCAGCTGAAATGGCAGAATAAACAATCACAAGGCTTATTTGTCACATAGCTGCAGTTCCAGCGTATCAAGTTGGAGGGATAGTACCACTTGGAGGTCAGCCCAACACGGTTTAGCACTCCTTGTCATTTGGAGCCCCCAGCATTGCTTGGAGACTGTCCAAGGTCCCTTGCTGTGCTCTGGGATGAGTACGGTGGTGAATGGAATAAGAGGGAGGAAGCCTGCAAGAAGGGAGTTTAGTCAGCATGAGCATGGCATAAACAGATAAAAGTAAACACGGAATCTTGTTGTTTGGAGGTTTATTCAAAACAAAAGGTCTTGGACCGGGGGCTCAATCTTGCAACAGCAATCAGCCAGATTCACTTTGTCTATGGCAATGTAGCAATGACTCAGCTCATCAACCAGCTTTGCAAGGATGAAAGCAATGTGTGGGAATATTAGGCTGTATTGGTAGGTGTTGGCATTGGCATTTGGTGCATTGTTGTGTGTTGGTGTGATGGCGTCAAGTATCCATGTTCGTGTCCAGTATGTTGCTGGAGAGCACCCCTCCCTTGTTGTTGTTCCTAGGGGGGGGGGGGGGGGGGGGGGCTGCAGATTTTAGTGTACTAATGTAATACGTTGGTTGGTACTTAAACCCAATTGTAACGAACCTCACACTGCTTGATTCTTTGTATCAAGCGGCTCTCGTCTGTATCCATCCATTGTCATTGTTGTACTAATCTTTGTAATTCGGATTCGATTGCTATTCGATTGTCATTCCAGGTCAGCAAATCAGTAGAGTAACATGATGACGTTTAAATGTAGTACTAGTATCTGTACATGTGAACCCTGATCATCCCTTCTAGTGGAGGGGAAACAGATGGATGGGTCGGAGGAGCAGGGTCGTCGTCGTCATCTCAATTCTTTTGTATCTTTGTCACTCGTGTTATTTGCAGCAGAGTTGCCGTTCGAATAACCTTCCCACTCCAAATCGAAGTAGTAGAGTATCGTGTAGTTATTTGAGTTGTTGGTGTGTACTATTTGTTATACAGTACAGTGGGGAACCTTCATGGTCTGTTCTATCGAAAGAGAAACAGAAGGGTCGATGCAGGGTCGTGAAAATGGAAA
This sequence comes from Pseudo-nitzschia multiseries, assembly GCA_037355745.1. Classification (NCBI taxonomy): domain Eukaryota; phylum Bacillariophyta; class Bacillariophyceae; order Bacillariales; family Bacillariaceae; genus Pseudo-nitzschia; species Pseudo-nitzschia multiseries. Next base: position 7,158,646 of record CM074783.1, read on the forward strand.
TTAATGACATCGGTGATTCCGATGATCGGACTTCGCATCAAAAAAATTGTCTTGGGAGTTTTTTGCTGTCAGTTTGGCTGTGTTTTCAGGGTCTTTTGACTTGTTCTTTTTTGGAATAAACTTCAGTGTGCGGGACACACACATGTATTTTACATGTAGACTTGTACGGTAGATGGTTTTTGTAGTGTGTATGTATTGTGGTACTTTTATAATATTATTGTACACTCGCTGTATCCATACACCAAGTACATTCGTACTCTAATGGATTGCTAGATGACTTCTTTTGCGCACCTAGCATACCTTTCTTGCCTCGGGGTTGGAATCTAATGCAGTGCAATGCTATGCAGATACAATGGGTAAGAAGGAGAGAGGTATGTGAATCGTCTCGTGCGTGTACGGAACGCACTATTCATTCCGTACCGGTAGCTACTTTTGTTAGTTATTACGAAGTACTGTATACCTGCATTACCTTCAATGGTCATTCCCATTGGCACTTTCTTTTTTAAACATACCACTTATCGATTACCTAGCACCATTCCACGATGTATTGTTCGTACACGGAATTGCCGGCATTGGCAATGGTGACCCCGGCCGACGGCGGGTTCCAGTTCACGTCCCCCGTTTTGCAGTCCGTTTCCCAGCCCACACCGTTGCCGACCTCGGTCCGGACGGTGGATCCCCGGAGGACCACACCCACGCTGAAAAAGGGATACCCCACCGCGACGCTCTCCCCGGGCGAGAGCGACAGCTTGTAGACCCGGCAATCCTCCCGGGTCTCGACCAGTTCGTGGTGCTCCGCCACAAAGGGCTGATCCCGCTTAGCAGGGTTTGGGGGCCGCGACACCAATTCCGCATCGACGCACACCATGTCCTCGGTGGGACTCGCGTTGGAGATCTTGTGCACTAGCGGGGAATCCTCGCTGTGGTCGCCGTACCGGACCTCCCCAAACTCGGCCCGTTCGCGCACCGGTCCGGCGTTACCAAGAATGTGGTTGTCGAAGTCGATCCCGGTTTCGGTCAGGAAAAAGTACAGCGAGTGCCGGGCGTGCCGGTGTACCCCGCAGCAGGACTTGGCTGGGATGCGGGCCCTGAGGACCCGAACGTACTGGTTGTCGATCACTGGGTGATGGTGGTGCTCGTCGCCGCAGTCGACGATCGTTTGTTTGGTCCCGTCGGGGAGGGTCCAGACGTCGCCGACGTTGTTTCCGTTGGCTTTGGAAGCGTCCACCGCGGATGCGGATGCGGACGCGGACGCCGACACCGAAACCCCCGAGAGGGCTTCGTAGACTTTGACCACCTGCGAGTCGTCCTTGCGGTCCAGTCCCAGGCCCGAGCCACCGATAAATTGCTGGAGGGCCGCCGTGGCGATGGGGACCGGGCACTTAAGCGTTTTGGCGCTGCTGTAGACAATGTCCATGTCCTTGATGAAAATCGCCAGCGAGCTCATGACTTTCTCGTTTTCGTCGCCGGTGTATTCGATCATGCGCCTGCCCCGGTCGCTAAACATCCAGCTGTTTCCCGCAGCGCCCTTGACAATGTCGTACATTCTGTCGAACGTCCAGGCCCGCCTTGGCGGCCAGCGCCAGTGCCTCTGCCCCAACGGCAATGTGGACTCCCGCCAGGAGCTGGTGGACCATCTTGACGGTGGATCCCATTCCCACCCCGCCCTTAACGATGTGGATCTCGGTTCCCATTGCCCGGAATAGCGGGTCCGCCGCTTGCAGGTCCTCGGGATCTCCCGAGCACATCATGGTGATTTCTCCCGCGAGGGCTCGCACCGGGCCTCCCGACACGGGGCAATCCAGGAAGCGAATGCCGTTCTCGGCAAACCTGGATTGGGCTCGTTTGCTCCAGGCGGGTGTAACGGTGGACGAGACAATTACCGTCGAACCCTCGCGAAGCAATCCCTGCAGGTGAATCCCGTCCCTGCCGTCGAAACACACCGATTGGCACTGCGCTTCGTTCACCAAGACGATCAGGACGACGTCCGTCGTTTCGCCATCGACAAATTTGTCGAGCGTCAGCTGTTCCGGTGGAACATCTCCCGATGCCTTTCCGGCTTGTTTGGCTTCGTCGTGGAATCTGGAAACGGCGTCCGGGTTGAGATCGAAACCGGAAACAAGCTTCGCGGCATCGGATCGCAGGAGGGATCGCGCCATTCCTCCTCCCATGGCCCCGAGGCCAATTACGGTAACGTTTGTCATTTCAATTGTATTCTCCGAGTGATTATTGATGCGTTCGTTCGAACTATTTCAGTACGATCCGATACGGTATGATAGTGTAAGAGTCGTTGTGAATTGATCCTACGGTATTACAAGTTTGTACTCGTACAGGTACCGATATATACAATTCGAAGTTCGAAGTTGTGTCCCGAGACACTTGCTTCTTGATTCTGAAGTCAACGAAGAATCATGAAATAATAATTTTCTGATGAATGATGTGCCGTACGATACTCGTACCGGTACCGGTACCGGCACGAGTACGAGTACACGCTAAGTACGGAAAGTAACAAGGCAAGATCATGATTAGGTTTTGAGATGACTTCGCACGCGATGGGATTAGAAGATGACGACGATTTCAGATGCTGTCAAACTGAAAAGGGGGGTTGTATCGTACCGTACGGTACGGTACTCGGTACTCGTACCTAAATCATGAATACGGTACGGAGTACTGCGGTAGGTTCTTCCGACGAGGGGATCAGCCAACAAAACAATGATAGTCTATCAGGGTTAGAGTTTTTTGCAATCCGGATCAATGTCTGACCGTCTCCTCGCAAGTTGAGCTGAAAGATACTCAACATTTTTTGTTCACGATAGAAATGAGAAAAGTCAAGAAAGAACGAATGTGATTGAGAAAGTCAGTCGTTCGTTGCTGCATCAAGAAAGCCGATAACGACCTTGGCAGACCCGGAGTAGCATCTACCTCTTCCCATCTGTATCACAATTGCAAAGTAGAATAATATAGCACCATGAAGACAGTTTCCATTCTCGCACTTGCGGCTCCCGTTGCCGCATTCACCTCACAGAATGCTGCCTCTCGGCAATCTTCTACCCAAATTTCGGAGACCAAGGTGCGTTGGCTCACTAGATTCTGGTTCGAGGCGATGCGCGTCGCTTTCGCGTTGTAAACCACTCAACCGGCTTGTAACTAACTTTTCGTGTGTGTTTGTGTGTCTGTGTTCTGTTTGTTTGTTTGTTTGTTGTATGTTTTCAAACCAGGCGGACCTCGAATCCTTGGCCGGAGAACTCAACCCCGTTGTCAAATTCTGGGATCCCTTGAACTTGGCCGATGCCGGTCTTTACGGTATGGACACCGAGGACTCCATCCGGTTCCTCCGAGAAGCCGAAATTAAGCACGGACGTGTTGCCATGGCTGCTTTCGTCGGACACTGTGTGCAGTCCAACGTTGTCTTCCCATGGAAGTTGACAACCGAGGGAGTTTCCCACCCCGGAACCGACCTTTCCCCTCCTGCCCAATGGGATGCCCTTCCTATCGAATCCAAGTTCCAAATCATCGGATTCGTTGGAGTTCTCGAATGGTTCTGGTACGTCAACAAGACGGACAAGGTCGGAGAATACCCTAAGTTCGCCGGCAAGCTTCCCCACCCCGTTCCTTTCGAGCTCTTCGATCCCTTCGGATTCTCCAAGAACAAATCGGCAGAAGCCAAGGCCCGTGGCCTCAAGGCCGAAATCAACAACGGCCGATTGGCCATGATCGGAATCTTCGGTTTCGTTACGGCCGAGACCGTTCCCGGATCCGTCCCTACGCTGACAAGTATTGTCAAGGCCTACGACGGAAACTACTGGGCACCCTTCGAAAGCTTGTAAGCAATCCATCCATACATCCCACGTTTGTGCAGAAGGCTTGATGATACGAACTCTCCGTTGATTGATTGAGACAACACCAGTACGTCACAAGGTCAAACCGAGTAGGTCGGTGGGCGACCAGACTTGTCTCTCAATTGGCAATTACTTTGGCAAATAATAACAATGCAGCCATATTCTTTTTTATTCTAACGTAACATAGAGAAAAGAACGCTAGTTATTCTACTTTCCCTTTCGAAATAGTTTACGACGCACCTCAACACGATGGGATAGAAGTCAGAAGCAAAATGTTTTGTCCCACGATAGCATTATTCAACACTTTTCCAAAAACTACTCTCGAACGTGCTTCAACTCCCCGAAAGTAGTATCCTAAAAGCTAGAGTGACAACTGTACTCGAAAGGTGATCGGAGGAGAAAAAGTTCACCAAATCAACGCTACATTTTTCGGCTCTACTCTCCAGAGCAGGGGCCTTATGACCCCTGCTCCAGAGTGCTGGGCCTCAGTAGTCCTCGGGGGACTCGACACCATGGATACCGGTATGCACTCCAGAGCAGGGGCCTTATGACCCCTGCTCCAGAGTGCTGGGCCGCAGTAGTCCTCGGGGGACTCGACACCATGGATACCGGTATGCACCATTATCATCGAAAGTTGATCGAAACAGAAATCTTTCATCGTGCAACCAAAAATAAGACAGTTGCGGTGTCAGGATAAAAAAATAATACTTCGTACTTCGTAATAGTGAAACTGGCGATTTGAAGGTTCTTATTCTTTCTATACATACGAATTGCTCTTTCATTCATGATGCAAATGTTGAAATTTTATGATCGAATGAATCTATTATGCAATTTTTTCTCTCTATCTCTTCCAACGCTTTCGTATTTACAGTACGTCGTTCCGTAGCACGCCCTCTTTTCCGGAGCAGATGGAAAATGCGGGCCAACAAATCAAGCTGATAGATCAAGACTATCTTTTCTCTTGTCACAGAATTCAAACCAAGCTACTTCTCGATGATTCACGGCCGTCAATCTTGATACCTTGATGGCATAGTTCCTACGTGTACTCCACCGTTATTGTTGTAACTTCGTTTGTTTCCGTTTCCGTATCCGTGCTGTGACGTATCGATCGAGTCGCCCCAGGTTCCGTGGACGGGCGGGTCGCTGTAGTCACTGACACTCTTGTAGCCCGCGCTCAGAACCTTGTGAATGAGTTCCGAGGACGACGATCTGCACACTTCGGAAACGCAGTTCACCAACATGTCTTTCATTGACAACTCCTCTGCGACACGTGCCCTCGGGTGTTCCTGAGGGTTGTGCATCGCAAACGGATGAGAATATTGATTGGAGGACTGATAAGAAGAAGGATACGATGATGACTCTCCAGCAGATTGCACCTTCGGAAATTCATAGGTGTGCTTATAATTCTGTGGACTGGCAGCTCCATTGGGTCCCACGGAAGGCGTGTTCAACAGATTTACGGCTTGTTGTCGAATTTTAATCATATCTTCGGGCACTTCTTGTTGTGTTTGCTCTTCCTTCGTGTCAACACTCGAATCATCCGACGACGCGGAGCTGTCGTCGTCGTCGTAGGAATTGAGCGTTTTGATGACCGGCGTAAATGTTTTCGTCTTTGGTTTATGTTCTCCAGCTTCGCCATCCTGTGATTGCGCCAAAGCCATTTGCAGAGAGCTCATGATTGTGGGATTAGGATCGATCGTAATTACTTCTATTATTTTCAGTTTGCAACAAAGCTTTGTATAAGAATTGCGGGGAGGAACATAGAATGTTGCAATGATACAATGCAAATACTTCGTAATAAGTAAGATCTTACCGGTACGCTCACTTTTTGCTGCGGAGTCGAATCGTGTGGGCGACATACCGGTATGTCAGAAGGGTGGTACGGTACCGTGGTTCTCGTTTAGTTTGACAATAGGCCGTGTTTCGATTTCACCTGTCCATCGTCGTCGTCACCAGCAGTGGTACCGGTAAAACAAGACGTAGTAGTTATTTTTTGATAGTACCTTACCGTACGAGTACCGGTAGGGCTACCGGTACCGTACTGCATTTTCTACTTTTATTTTTTGCTTTACTAGTTGTACAGGTACGGTACGATACGAAATACAACTTCTTTTGTCATCTGTCGCTTTTTCGCGAAAACAATACTCCGTAATTAGTTCTTGGCCTTGCGTCTACGTGGGTATGTACAACGTGGTACGTAGAGATCTACGAAGTACTTACATTTTCATGGTTAGCGTACGCACCCTACGTACCGTACGTACCGTACGTACCGGTATGTTCCCCGTCTCTTCAAGACCCAAGAATCTTACCGCACGAACTGTTGGAGCACAGCACAGACGGTGATCGGGCGGGTATTTACCAAGTTACTAAAAACGAAAACAAACATAGAAACAGTAAGGAGACCATACAACATACGGGAAAGATGTACTAGAGCTATGGTACAAATGAGATGGGTGCGGAAGAAGGCAAAACGAATGCAGGGCCCCATTACATACTGTTCTTTTCTTACACTTTAATTTTATCTCACTAACAGGATATAAACGAATTACACATTAGATTTTATTTTATTCTGTAAGGTGTTAGCATATTCTTGTAGCATCACATGCTTGACATATGCTGGATTCAACATAAAATGAAAAGTACAGTAAGCAGAAATCACCTCAGATATTTCTAGCTGACAACAAGTGCCCTGCTGTCGAGGATCTCCAAGCCCATTTGTCATTTTTGAGCTGCCTCGCCAAGTATCTCCAAGGCGGTGATAGTGTGGGATAGTGCCTATTAAATTCCTTTCGTGACCAGAAGTACCAAAGCTACCAGATGGTAGATATCCTATTCGTACGAATCAATGAGTCCCGTATCAATCTAAGTAATTGATTCCCACGGCATATCGATTCCCACGGCGCATCGATTCCCATCGCGCATCAACGGTGAGCAATCCCTGTTTTACAGTATTGCCATTGTTCTTCGGTGAGCAAACTCTGATTTCATAAAATATCACACGAGCTATGGGAGCAATTCCTGACCTTAATGATAAACATATCATGAAGTCTTCCTAACGGAACAAGAGAAGAAAACCGTTGGCGTGTGATTCTCACACAATACATATACATGCATACAGATATATATGGTCAACGACCAATACATGTACGGAAATAATCAGCGAGTAATCTCATCACTACGCAACAGCAGTTGCAACGTATTCATCTCAATAAAAGAGATATCTTGCATTTCGGCAAGATTTCACTTTATCTCATCCTTTTAACATTCAACTGATTTAAATCCCAAAATTCACATTAGTTGCTATCAACTACTTGTAATCTACATACTAAGGTCTGTCTCGCTGCAATCTGAATAAGTCATAGCAAGAAGAGATCCGGTGTTTCCCTAGCTTTGCCTGTAGTTCGATTATCCGTTGCCGAAAGTATCCAAACACAATTGTCACGCGTAGAGTACAATCGTTCGTCTACTAACACACTAACGCAGCGTTGCTGTTCTTCAGAAGCCTTTGAATCAGACTCTCAACGAACCGGATTCAGAAGGAAAATAATAGATTAACAGTCGCAAGCTCTAAGACGGCTTGCACACCAAAGAGGAACAGGAACAAAATTGAATACAATCTCTACGCTGGCATATGCCAGTCGCACATCGTACACGAAGCAGTTCTCATTCCCAGTCACCGCGCAATTCTCTCGGAGGATCGGAACCGTCACAGATGCCGAACATACCGACGATGCCCGGCAATGTATTTGGGGGCGAAGAGAAGAATGACACCAAAGCTACTACTACCAACCTCTTTCCCAGTTTTGATACTGATATGAAAAAGATACTCATATCCCTACTCTACGTAACAAGTGAGGATAGTAGTAAATTGTGTTTAGCCCTCAAGGAAGGCGGATTGTGCAAGTGGAATGCATTCCTCGGCGCGCTTATTGAACCGGATTTTGCACGCGAGCTTACCTATACTGAAGGAGGACTACCAATGCATATCCCTCGATCCGTTCAAAGGAACATAGAGGCACTTGCAGAGTTCGCTATCGATCTACAAGAAGACGATGCCGCTCTAGCAGAAGACTTGAGAACTTGGAAGGATGTAAAATCATATACATATAAGGAATTCGAGTCATTCCGCAAAGAGCGTGCCCAACGCATGCGTAATGAATCCGCTCTGAACCCCCCACCTCCTCCGGCGGGAAGTAGCAAAAAGTCACCTCAGCAGGTAAAGTACGAATCTTGGTGCCGAAAAGCACGGGATGAAAAGTCCTTTACGCCCCTCACGAATGACTCAAGATTCGAACACTGGCTCGTTGGTTTCAAAGCTAAACTCGAGGCATACGACATCGACACAGAGACATTCCTCGATGAAACTTGGCTTCCAGCTGCACTTCAGGGTTATACACGTGATCTCTTTGTCAAACAGTGTGCCTTCTTCTGGGTACTAATGTTGGAAGTCTTCAAAAGCGATCTCTCTGCATCGTGTGTACACAGCCATTCTACCACTCGTGATGGACGCAAGGCATACTTCGATTTCGTAAACCTTCACAGCAAATCAAAAGCCAAGGTATATGACAATTCGACTCAGCTACAAACGTTGCTAAAGTTAAATCTCAACAATTGGAAGGAATCCAAAGTGAAATTCATTACACATTGGTTTGATGAATTAAATCACCTCAACAAGCTCCGTCCTCCCAACAAGCCCCTTGAATACCATACTGTAAAATCCGCATTATGTCAGGCATGCTATTCCAGCTTTCAGCTAAGTGAACAGTTTGCCAAAGTCAAGGATCCAGGTGGGACGAATAGCACCGTGACGGATGCGGTCGCCGAAGCCGCTGCTATCCACGATCTTAAAATCACACTTTTACTCAAAGCAACTCGACTCAATTCCCAGTCCGCGATGTCTGCTCCTAGGTCGATTGTACGTGCACACGTTCATGATTTCTCCTCTGAACAAAGCCAAATCCACGATGACTATGCTCTCCCTATCGAATTTGAAGGAGACTATCAGGATTATGCGGTATTTAAGGCTGGACGTACCCCTGACCCTACCACACGGCTACCTACAAACATATGGAAGGCCCTGTCACGTCAAGACATGAAAAGTTGGCTTAGTTTTTCTCCGGAAGGCAAGAAAATTGTGGGCGCATCGTTACGACACGACCTACTTAACAAGGACCAGCCTGACCCCAACAGTGTCAAACCCATTACCCGGAAGGCATATCAACATGGACATTCGGTATCATTCCGAGAAGACGATACCTCGACCAAAGACGAACTTGGCGATTCAGCAGCAGATCTACATCCTGCTGTAGAAAATGATCGTAGAGGTGTTTTCCATGCATCCTTAGGTGTATACAAATCAACAACCTCTTCATCCAAGGACCAGCGACCTCTCAAGTCTTCCGTGTCACCCCCGCATCCCGCTCGATTCCTTTCCGAAAACCCTGACATTCGGTACAAAAAGGACGGCGACACCCAAATACCTGTAGGGACATCATCATATTCCGCCAATTTTCATCAATGGTATAATCCTGGCGAAGATCTGACCTTTCCTAACGATAGCCCAGTAACGTCGTACACATACCGCATACACAAAACTACAGTTACTAGCCCTGGTTTTGCCATGGTCGATCGCGGCGCAAATGGTTGCATCATCGGCAATGATGCGTGTCTCATTTCCAAGGATATCCCACCACGATATGTCAATGCCACCGGCATTAACAATAACCAGGTACAAAATATTCCAATTGCTACATGCGGAGCACATTCCATATCGAACAGAGGCCCCGTCATCCTCATTTTCAATGAATGTGCCTATACGGGACGACACCCTTCTATATTGTCCTCCGGTCAGATGGAAGCATATTTTTCCACTGTCAACGACACATCCATCAAAGCTGGTGGTGGACAAGTCATCACCACCTCCGATGGATATGCGCTGCCTCTTAGCATACGACACGGTTTACCATACCTTGCGATGCGAAAGTACACGACTGTTGAGTTTGACACGCTCCCACATGTTATCATGACATCCAATAAACATTGGGACCCATCCGTTCTCGATACCACGATCAGTGCGAAAGATGAGCAATTTCTCCAGAAATATCCTCCTCAGCCGCAGCAACTCCCTTATGCCGATTACGACGAATATGGAAACCCACGTTGTCTTGAAGGATTGGATATCTCTGTACCATCCGACTCCTCCACGGTCACGTCCCTCAGTTCATATTCCAGCCAATCCACTCGATCTCCCTTCCTTCCAATTGATGACCATAGAACCAACGATCGCTCCTTTTGGCTTACTTCCACCAACTACATTCATCACGAACGCCTCGCCTGCTGCACCTTACCTAACGCCTCTGGGACAGTCACTGCATTTCCGACAGATTGCACTGCCAGTGATACTACACGTATTGCGGCTACGCCCCGCGAGAGATACCCCAATGAACATGACTACCTATCCTTGAAACCTTTCTTTTGTTGGGTTTCCACCGATCGCATCAAGGCCACGTTTGAAAACTCAACCCAATATGGTTCATTGGCGGTTAGCCCTGATGGCAACATTTTCAAGCGCTTTCATTCCCCTCAACCGGCCATGAACGTTCGACCCTTCAATGACGATGTCATGTCCGATGCTGTCTATTCAGATGTCCCAGCAATTGATGGTGGCTCCAAGATTGCTCAGATCTTCTTCGGCCGCAAGTCACATATTATACACGTTGAAGAAATGCGTACCACCGGCGACTTCCTATCTTGCTTCCAGAACTTTGTTTGAAAATGGGGCAGGCCCATTCGCCTTCTTTGCGACCACGGTAACTATCAATCCAGTAAGAAGGTCGTCGATTACCTCAAAATGCTATGGATTGGACTCTGGCAAAGTGAACCTTATCACCAACACCAGAATCAATTCGAACGTCAATACCAAACGTTCAAGCGCATTGTCAATCGCGTCATGGATCGGACAGGCACACCACCACATCTATGGCTACTGTGCATGACATACGTCGCGGGTCTCCTCAATGTCATTTCTGATCCTACACTGTCAGATAAATAACCGGTCTTCATTGCTACCGGTACACTTGGCGACATCAGCGCATACACCAGTTTCTTCTGGTTTGAACCTGTGTATTTCAAAACCAACGACTCCCCCTTCGGTACCCAGTCTACCGAACGCCTAGGTCACTTCGTCAGCATCGCCGAACATGTTGGAAATGGACTCTGCTTCCGAATCTGGGATCCCGTTACCAACAAGTTACTTGACCGGTCCGGTGTCCGCTCTGCTCTTACACCTGAGTCTCGTAACAAACGCGCAGGCCTATTCACTGATGATGGTTTCATCAAATGGCGTAATGCAAAGGATTCCTTGCCCCGTTTATACGCCACTGGAGACGCTCCAGCATTCAAACATGGGGAGCATACCACTCAGAGTAAACCCATTGACCAGTCTACGAAACCAGGCAACTCAATTCCCCCTAGCGTTTCACCCGCTGATTCTGACACTGCCGATGACACCATCCCCTCTGTACCCAACAAACCACCAGGTACTACGCCTCCTGCATCTGGCACTCAACCTATTCTCCAACCACCCACCCACCCCTCGTTACCGAGCTTTCTTTATAAGAAGGTCGATGACAGCCCAAGCTGGTCCCCTTCTCCACTCCCTAACAACTATGGGGAGAGTTTTGATGGTCCCCCTACGACACACATCTTCAGCAAGACATCCGATGGCGTTCTCCTTACTGAAGATGATTTTGATCCACCGGAGCTAGCATACTTTGATGTTAGTGACGTCACAACTCCACACACCAACCCTGCTACTCCTTCAGTAGACCCATCACAGGTAGTTGTTACCAACGAAGAAGGCAATGCACAATTTGACGATGATGGTAACCCCATTACCATCCCTACGGTCCCGATTGCCGATCTACAAGGACGATCTTTCCTTGTAACCAACCCCGATGGCACTCCGAAGCATCTTACCATCGTCGACGTAGAAGACAGTCTTGAACGCAACAACGACTTCATCAAGTTCAAGTGCAAACACTCTGATGACGAACTTAATGATATCATTGCATACAATGATGTCATGAATTACATCCATCGTGATTCAACACAAGAAGACGGCAAACTTTGGTCATTTCGCCGCATCCTAGGACACCAAGGTCCGCTGGATAACAAGCATCCACAATACAAAGGCTCCAAGTATAACCTTTGGATTGAATGGGAAAATATGGAACGAACATATGAACCTCTGGTCAACATTGCGGCTGACGCCCCTGTCACCGTTGCAAAATATGGGAAAGACAACAACTTGCTTGACCTCCCGGGTTGGAAACGCCTTAAGCGAATCACCAACCTAGCACGACGAACCAAGAAACTTGACCGACTCGTGCACCAAGCCAAACTTCGTTCTTTCCGTACAGCTACGCAGTACCAATACGGATTCAAAGTACCTCGTAACCACGAAGAAGCCCTCCGATTTGATCAAGCCAACGGAAACACCAAATGGGAAGATGCCACCACTCTGGAAATGGCACAACTCAATGAATACAATACATTCATTGATAAAGGCGTGTACAAGACAAGCTCCATTCCCCCCGGATTCCAACAGATCAAGGTACACATGATATATGCTGTCAAGCACGACGGTAGACACAAGGCTTGTCTCGTTGCTAACGGTAATCTCACTGAGGCCCCTATCCACAGTGTTTACGCAGGTGTCGTATCTCTCTGCGGCCTACGTATGTGCCTATTCCTAGCTGAACTGAACGATCTGGAAGCATGGGGTACTGACATAGGTAATGCCTACCTAGAAGCAGTTACCTGCGAGAAAGTCTGCATCAAGGCAGGTCCCGAATTCGGATCGCTGGAAGATCACCTGTTGATCATTTACAAAGCCCTATATGGCCTCAGGTCTTCAGGCAAGTGCTTTGGAGACTTACTCGCAGCTTGTCTCATCGAACTCGGCTTCGAAAGATCCTGCGCAGAACCGGAAATATTCCTCAAGCCTGGAACGAACAAGCATGGTGAACGTGTATATGAACTTATATGCACATATGTCGATGACCTATGTCTCTGCATGGCAGATCCCAATTCCTTCTTGAAGATATTACAGTCGTCACCATATAACTTCAAACTGAAGGGATCCGGACCTATGAACTTTCACCTAGGTTGCGGATTTGAGCGCGACGAGCATGGTGTTCTATGCATGAATCCCATAAAGTTCATCGAAAAGATGGAAGCGTCTTACGAACAAATGTTCGGATGCAGACCTAGCACTAGGTTCCAATCACCCATTGCAGAGAACGATCATCCTGAATTGGACTCCTCAGCCTTTCTCGAAGAAACTGGTATACAGAAATACCAAAGTATGATCGGTTCTCTCCAATGGATCATCGCTATTGGTCGTTTCGATGTACAAACAGCCGTGATGACACTCTCGAGTTTCAGAGCTCAGCCACGAGATGGGCATCTCGAACGTGCCAAACGTATCTATGGATATATCTCCAAGTTTAGACATTTTAAAATCAGATTCCGCGTGGAACCACCCGATTTTATATTGACTAAACCCGACACCATCGACTGGTCCAACACCGTCTATGGGGAGTATTCTGAAGAGCTACCCGACAACGCTCCTACACCGCTTGGAAAGACAGTAGTGTTGACACACTTCTATGATGCCAACCTCATGCATGATATTCTTAGTGGTAAGGCTGTAACCGGCATTCTTCATTTTGCGAACAAGACTCCCATGATGTGGTTCTCGAAGAAGCAGTCTACTACAGAAACAGCCACCTTTGGAGCTGAATTTGTTGCAGGAAGGACTTGCATCGAACAGATCGTCGATTTACGCCACTCATTCCGATACCTAGGAACACGAGTCCATGATATCTCCTACTCTTGGGGTGACAACGAAAAGATGATCCAAACGTCAACCTTCCCCTACGCAAGGTTGCACAAGCGTCATAACATTTTATCGTTTCACTACGTACGAAGCATGATAGCAAGAGGTTTCATTTTAATGATGCACATCCCAGGTAAGGATAACTGTGCAGACATTCTCACCAAGCATTGGGGACACTCAGTTGTGTATCCACTGCTCAAGCCCATCTTTCACTTCTGTGGTAATACTGGCGACCTTCTCCAAGATGATGGAAGCATCATGTAGAGCGTGATGACCCTTCACAAGGAGACATGGGGAGTATTAAATTCCTTTCGTGACCAGAAGTACCAAAGCTACCAGATGGTAGATATCCTATTCGTACGAATCAATGAGTTCCGTATCAATCTAAGTAATCGATTCCCACGGCATATCGATTCCCACGGCGCATCGATTCCCATCGCGCATCAACGGTGAGCAATCCCTGTTTTACAGTATTGCCATTGTTCTTCGGTGAGCAAACTCTGATTTCATAAAATATCACACGAGCTATGGGAGCAATTCCTGACCTTAATGATAAACATATCATGAAGTCTTCCTAACGGAACAAGAGAAGAAAACCGTTGGCGTGTGATTCTCACACAATACATATACATGCATACAGATATATATGGTCAACGACCAATACATGTACGGAAATAATCAGCGAGTAATCTCATCACTACGCAACAGCAGTTGCAACGTATTCATCTCAATAAAAGAGATATCTTGCATTTCGGCAAGATTTCACTTTATCTCATACTTTTAACATTCAACTGATTTAAATCCCAAAATTCACACTAGTTGTTATCAACTACTTGTAATCTACATACTAAGGTCTGTCTCGCTGCAATCTGAATAAGTCACAGCAAGAAGAGATCCGGCGTTTCCCTAGCTTCGCCTGTAGTTCGATTATCTGTTGCCGAAAGTATCCAAACACAATTGTCATGCGTAGAGTACAATCGTTCGTCTACTAACACACTAACGCAGCGTTGCTGTTCTTCAGAAGCCTTTGAATCAGACTCTCAACGAACCGGATTCAGAAGGAAAATAATAGTGCCCAACAAAGGTTCCACAGCGGTTCAGCCCCAACAACGTGAACTAACACCGATTCCGCTCACAAAATTACATAATAGTGGAAGAATGGACACCAAACAAACACAGCAACAACAACCACTACAAGGATGGGCAAGGCAGCAACAACTCCAATGATGGGGGCAGCAACAGACAGCCACGCCACCGTAACCAAGGCACAAAGGGTGCAAACAATGGTGTGTCTACCTTTGGCGGGGTTGGCTCCAACCCCCAATTTCAAGGGCAAGATCAAACAGACATGAAAGGAGTGGTGATTGATCACAGTATTGACCACGGAACACCGGTGTCGCAACAGTTTGACACATTCTACAAGGCCGTTAAAGTTGCAGCCGGTAAACCGAACCCCAACCTTGCCAAACCAATTTGAACACTCATTAGGCTGACTAACGTTGATTACTCAGTTGATTTCCCCGAAGCAAGCTTATGGACCAAAGGAGGGGTGGAGGACATCCACAAAAAGGAAATGTATAGGTGCCTATGGCTGGAAGGAAAGAAGGAAAGAAGTAAGGGCAGGAAGGAATACAAGTCAGCCCTAAAAAAGCTATTTGTGATCATGTATGGCCAGCTCAGTACAGGCATAACAGAGAGGTTGAAGGTGAAACCAGACTGGAAAACCATCATAGACGATGCTGATGCCCTCAAGCTCATCAAACACCTCAAGGAGGTCTGCTATCAAGATAATGAATCATCTATGAGCCCTCCAGTCGATGTTATCACGAAGATAAAGCAAGAAGTTCGTCAACGCCTATTGGGATGCATCCAAAGATCCAACACAGTATTTTGAGGCTGTGCAGATGTGATTTGATGTGTTAAAAGCTGCCGGGGTCCAAATCGAGTTGGAGGAGCTGACATGATACGCGATGAAACGTGTGTTTCCTTCACAGGACGACTACTCAACCTATGCAACCATGAACGCAGAAGCAAAACAGACAGTCCAGGATGGCGTCAAGCAATTGCTTGTGGCTACAAAAATTGTGGAGGGCTCAAACAAAAGAACCATAGAAACATTCCAGGGATGTTACGAGACAAATTTGCTCTAAAGAAGGATGCATACCCCACAACACCATCCAAGGCGCTCGAGTTACTAGTCCAGTTCAAAACCAACAAGAGCTAGACAAGACCAGCACAGCGTACTAATGGTGCCAACAACACCAACGGAACACAAGGAGACAACAACAAGAACAATGGGGAGAAGACAACCGAGAGTACCGCGTTTGTCACCAACGGAGAAGTATCCCAGAACGATGTTCAAGAAGCACATCAGTTGCTTATGAATGGGATCGCTGATGGAGAAACCTTTGGGGATGAGCTATGCTTTGTGCAAATTGGTCAGACCAAGGAACATGCCAGAGTAGAGCCCAGGAGTGAACACACACAAAACTCCAGGAGTGGAGGACTAGAGAACCCCAGGAGTGGAGCGCTCACACATACAGACCAAGTGAGCCATGAGACCGAGTTCCTACTGGCTCAAAACAATGAACGCCTCGACCCACATCTTCTCCTACTTGACAGCCAAGCCACTTGCAATGTAATTAGCAACTGCAATTTACTCCATTGCATCCAGCCACACCCCAATGGGGATAAAGTGGACATACACTGCAATGCTGGGAGCGTTGCAACAACAATGGTGGGAGAACTTCCTGGCTTTGGAGCTGTATGGTTTCTGGAGAAAGGAATTGCAAATATCCTCTCCCTCGGACTAGTGTCTGATCAGTATAGAGTGACACTAGACATGAGTGTGTCACAATCATTCTATGTGCACAAGCCTGATGGCTCCACTCGCCAATTTACCCGGGCTGCCAACAATCTATATGTATGCAATCTACAAGAACAACACGAGTCACTATTTGCGATCACCACCGACAAGAGAAAGAAAGAGTTTTACTCTAATCTTGACATTAGGCGCGCCAACAGGGCTAGGAGGCTGCAGGAAACCATTGGCTTTCCCAGCACCAAGGAGTTCTTGCAGATGATTGACAACAATTGGATACAGAACTGTGGTGTTACTCATTGGGACATACATATTGCTGAAGATATCTATGGTATAAACACCAACATTATCAAAGGAAAGACAGTTCGCCGACAACCACAGCACATGCAGGAAGATCTGTTCCCAATCCCGCCCGGCATCCTGAAACACTACCAGGACATCACCCTGGGTGTTGATGTCTACGCAATGAATGGAATTAAATTCTTCCGGACTATCTCTTGACAAATCCGGTTCAGGACCAGCCGGGTCATCAATGATGCCAAGAAAGGGACCCTTATGGGTTGCATCCAAGCCGTCATTGGGCTTTACACCAAGTGGGGCTTTATTGTCACTCAGTTAGTGGGTGACAATGAATTTGCATGCGTACAGGATGATTTGCTACAGCTACAGCCACCAATTACCATCAACTACAGTGCCCATAATGAACATGAACCTTTTATCAAACGGGACAACCAGACCAGTAAGGAACGATGCCACTGCACATTCGCCGCCATCCCATCCACCCGCATGCCCCCCATATGATTATTGAGCTAGTGAACGGGGTGGACTTCTGGCTCAATCACTCCACGGAGACAAGTGGTACCTTGGGGGCCATATCTGCCCGCGAAATCATCACAGGAGACAAGCTACACACCAATTGCCACTGCAAATTCCAATTTGGGGACTATGTTCTTGGACATGAGGAAGCAAATGACAACTCAATGAACCCACGGGCCATTGATGCTATTTACTTATGACCCTCCAACAATAAACAAGGGGGTTTCTTTCTTTTTGATCTCAAAACTGCTCATCGGGTCCATCATCATTCTGCAACACTTGTCTGTATGACAGACACCATCATCCAACGCGTGCACAACATCGCCAATGAGCAAGCTGCACCCTCAGGCCTCACCTTTGGGGACCGACACGGGTGCATGACCATTCTCCATCTTGACAATGACTCTACTTCTGACGATGGGACCAATGGCTCCTACCGCCCAGATCCTGCAGAGGATGCCACGGCTGACAACATCCTCACAGGAGTGTCCCTCAAA
The DNA here is from genome assembly GCA_037355745.1 of Pseudo-nitzschia multiseries. Lineage (NCBI taxonomy): Eukaryota > Bacillariophyta > Bacillariophyceae > Bacillariales > Bacillariaceae > Pseudo-nitzschia > Pseudo-nitzschia multiseries. The sequence continues at coordinate 7,176,520 of CM074783.1, forward strand.
AGCCATTATGATGGGGTTATCGAGGATGCCTCCATCCCTGGCACCACTACCGCACACCCGATAATCGACCATGATCTTGATGATCTAGAATGTGCAGCCGGTAACAACCATACAGTAGCCACACCAAACACAGCTGAAGCAATAGCTGACAATGAAATGGACACCGACATCCTTTCATCACCGCTCTCCAAGCCGTCAATGGCAAACACGACCACGGCTGGCAACACTGTGACCATCCCCGGGGCGCTGGCTGTACCCAATCATGGTGATACGCCTACGGAAATTAAAACATAGGATGTCACCAATGACGAGCCCAGTGCCAAACCTCCTGCGTCAGACAAGCCTGTGCTGGGTGAGCCGGTCCAACTTGAGCCACAATACAATTTAAGACCTACAACACACTGTACACAAAACAAGTTTCAGGCCAGTGATGGCTACGAAGGCATTACACACCACTGATTGTTCTTCTCTGCCGGTTTTTGGTCTGCCATCAAATCCCTCAAACGTGACCACCACGCTATCATACTGGTCGCTTCAGCATTGGAACAATACAACAACTTGGAGGCATCCCTTGTCACCAAACAATATGGTATCAAGAAGGGTTTGGAAATGCTTGGTGATCTTGGAGTCAAAGCAATCCTCAGCAAGCTAAAGCAGATGCACGGTATGGAGGTGGTCACACCCATCCATCCAAGAGATATGACAAGAGACCAAGTCAAGAAATCACTACAGTACCTAATGTTCCTCAAAAGAAAACGATGTGGGAAAATCAAAGCTCGGGGATGCGCTGATGGAAGAACCCAAAGAGCTTTCATATCTAAGGAAGAAGCCTCATCTCCAACTGTATCTCTGTATGCACTCATGATATCATGTTTGATTGGTGCAATAGAGGAAAGAGAAGTGACCACTGCGGGTATCCCCGGGGCATTCCTCCACACACCAATGCCAGAAGGAGAGGACGTTTTCATCTGCCTAATTGGAACAATGGCCAAGCTGCTAGCATGAATCGATCCACAGTTATATAAAAAGTTCCTCCTCAACAGAGGAGGCTGCAACGTGATGTTTGTTAAGGCTAAAAAAGCTATCTATGGTGGAACTCTCCAAGCAGCAATCCTATTTTGGGAGAAACTGGTGGCCTATCTAAATGCAGAGGGTTTTGAAGCTAACCCCTATGACATGTGCACCATGAATAAGATGATCAATGGACATCAGATGACCATCTTATGGCACGTTGTCGACCTGAAAATCTCACACAAAGACAAGACCGCCATCGACGTCATGCTGGAAAAGCTTAATGGAGAGTTTGGAACAATCAAGCCACTATCTGTGATGCGTGGCAAGACACACAAATATGTAGGCATGACTATTGACTACAGTGAAAAGGGAAAGATGGAGTTCAGCATGTTTGATTACATCGCCGAGGTGCTAGACAACCTTCCAGAATGCCTGAAGGATGTTAAGACCGCCCGCTACAACACCAGCAGCAGCACACCTGTTTGATGTAGCTCCAGATGGGGCCCTGCTCAATCGTCAGGGCAGTGAGGATTTCCACTCCTATGTGGCCAAGTTGCTGTTCATTGCAAAGCAGGCACGGCCAGACATACAAACTCTGGAGGTTTTTCTATGCACCAGAGTACAGCAACCAGACGTACACAATCTTAAGAAACTGAAGCGGCTGCTAGCATGTCTGCGGGAGACTATTGCACTGCCACTAGTCCTTTGATGGGACAGGACTGGAAACTCATATTGGTATGTGGATGCATCGTTTGCCGTACACTCCAACATGCAAAGCCACACAGGGGCAGTACTCACAATGGGACAGGGGGCAGTTCTCTCCATGTCCACCAAGCAAAAGCTAAACACAAAGAGCTCAACGGAGGCTGAAGTAGTGGGGGTTAATGATCACCTACCATTCAATATCTGGTGCCGGTACTACCTGCAATGGCAAGGCTACCACACGTCCGACCCAAGAAAACAAACCGGTCAACAGCGACGCCTCAACCAAGTTCCTTCTGGGAAAAGAGAACATCCTATACCAGGACAACACAAGCTCCATTAAGCTGGAAACAAATGGCAAACGCTCAAGCACAAAGAGAACGTGTCATATCAATATCAGATACTTCATGGTAACCGATATGGTGAAGAAAGGACAGATCTGAGTGGAATACTGTCCAACAGGGGAGATGCTGGCTGATATATTCACCAAGCCGCTGCAAGGGTCTCTATTTACGAAGTTTCAAAACAAAATCCTTGGAATTACTGAAGCCGACTGTATAGCCTACAAAGCAGAATTCGAAAGCATTAAACAAATGCGAGCACGTACCCCCGAGGGGCTGAGCTAATGGTATTAATGACACAGACCAATTATGATACAGCGCCGCAGGAGTGTGTTGGAGCACAGCACAGATGGTGATCGCGCGGGTATTTACCAAGTTACTAAAACGAAAATGAACATAGAAACAGTATGGAGACCATACAACATACGGGAAAGATGTACTAGAGCTATGGTACAAATGAGATGGGTGCGGAAGGCAAATAAATGCAGGGCCACATTACATACTGTTCTTCTACTTTTAATTGTATCTCTTAGATTTTATTTTATTCTTTAAGGTGTTTGTTGGTAATGCACCGAATGCAAGCGTGCCAGGGACACTAACAGGGTACTCATAACCTGGTATGCATACATACCTTACCCGCAGATGCAGGAATGAAAGCCAGGTGGCAGTCGTGATTGAAGGAATAAGGAATTTCCTCACAATATCATTGGCCAATCAATACTGACCATCCATCATATTTGTTATTGGCATCCAACCAATTGCCAGACTCACTCGAAATTTGGATATCCCGAGTGAGCTCATAGTTTAATTACTTGTATCTAACCAATAGGGTTGATTGCACTCTTTAAGGTTTTGTAGTATTAGATTCGCTACTGATTACGACAACAGTGTTAGCGTATTCTTGTAACACCATGGCTCGTACGGGAGAGCACGTGCACTCGCAAAATCGATGCCTAAGTAAAATAAAATAAAAGGGACTTGCGAGTTTAAAACATACTCAACGGGCGCAAAAAATGCGCGGGGAGGGGGTGTTACTTTGGTAATTTTGGTGGTACTTTGGTAATTTGCAAAATATGCCGTAGAATTGCTACACGATTTCTAGTAGTGTTTTCTGCTCTGACAATGGCATGATACTAAAGTAATTACGAAAACATGACGTAGAATTCTTACACAGATACTAGTAGTGTTTTCTGCTCTGACAATGGGTTGATACTTTGGTAATTTCTGAAATACTCCGTATGAGTGGTACATAATTAAAAATATGAGTAGAAGTGGTACGTGATTTTCTAGTAGTACGATTAGTGTTACTCTTTCGGTCGTGATTTCCAGTCGTATTCTGAGCACTCTTCACCTAGCACTCTTTTTGATACTCCCAGAACACACTAATACACAACAAACTAGGGACCAGGATAAATTCCAAAAAAAAGCTCTAGAATTAGTCTGTAGACCTATTTCTTGCTAGAGAGCAAACTATGGCAAATATTGAGGCTGTTGGGCCCAAAATGCCAAAATGGCCACAAAAAAGGCAATTTTGCACTTGAACGCAGTAGAAACACCAAAAAAACGCGTACTTGCTACCAACAAATTTGCGATCCCCATTCAGGCAGCTCCACATCTTCCCAAGCACTCGGGCGGTGAACCTCAGTAATTTGAACTTCGGGGTCATCGGATTGAAAAAATTCCCTTCCGTAACAAGGACGATGTGTGCTGTGTGAAAACACTTCCACTGGAGTAGGGCCCCACGCGCCATAATCCTCCATCCGGTAATAGCAATTGCTACCAAAAGAAACACGACGCTGGTCTTGATGAGGGGGAGGACGTTGTTGAGATCCTCTTTCAGCGAGAGACGGTCGCTGCTCGTACGACGGAGTATTGGTAGAAGGGGGACACGGCGGTGGTTTTCGCTCCTCGTATCGGGGCTCGTATGAATGACGACGCGGGGGCAGCTTGCGTTGCTCGTGTGAATGACGACGCGGCGGCGGCTTGCGTTCCTCGTAGCGCAGTGGTGACGGCTTGCGTTCCTCATATCTTGGTGGCGGCTTGCGTTCCTGGTAACTCGGTGGAGGCTTGCGTTCCTGGTAACGCGGTGGAGGCTTGCGTTCCTCGTATCGCGGCTTGTAGGACGGAGTTTCACCAAAAGAGAGACGTCGAGGTTCTTGACAAGGACGCACGCGCTCGTATTGCGGCTTGTAAGACTGAGTATGAGGGGGCCGCGGAGGCTCTTTGTAATGACGGTCGTCATCATAACGACTGCCGGAGCAATCCTCGTAACGGTGTGCGGGAGGACAATTGTAGCGCGGCTCGTGATGATCCTTGTATTGCGGACGATCCTCGGCAAACATACCGCAACCTTTGTAGTGGGTCTTGTGCCTTGGCGTTGAACGAGGTATTGCTTCATCGTGGTAATCACAACGGCGATCAGTGAATGGCAAAGGAACTGGAGAAGGCTCGTCGCCTGTAGTGAAAGAAATATTGGAGGGCATTGGAGAGGGAGATTCATTGGGGACTTCAAAGGTCTGGGTCATCAACCCTAAATTGCCAGCAGCACAATCTGAATGAACAGAATCATTGGAGTGGTCACCAAACGAGTGGTGGACAGATACCGTGGGGGAATCATGCACAGAAGTAGCTGGAGACGGTGGTGCAGGCGACGGCGATGGCGATGGCGACGGCGCAGAAGTGGGAGGTAGAGCGTGCGCAGGAGGTAGAGCGTGCGCGGGACGAGCTTGTGTGGGAGCTGGAAGCGGCACGCGAATCTTGGAAGGGGATCCATGCTTGGCGCGAACAGCAGCATCAACAGCCTGCTGATCTGGAAGGATGTAATTGGTAGTAGTATTCAGATGAGCATGCCCTCCAAGGCCCTTGACAAGAGAAGCAGAAACACCAGCATTTGCGACGTTGGAGACAGACTTGTGTCTTTTGCCATGAGCAGTACAGCGCTCAGGGTTCTCATATCCACTCCATGTTGCAATTAGAACCAAGATTTCGTTGATACGGTTCTTTCCAATCACCTGATTAGCGCTAGGATTCAACCGCCAACGGCGTCCCTGTTTCTTCCAGATCTGCAAAGAGAGAGAGAGATGAAAAAGCAGCGCGAGATGGTTAGATATGCAAAAAAAAAAAGCGACACGCAAAAAAGAAACGTACGGCACTTGCCTCTAGTTGTTTCTTGGAAGCCGGCTTTCGAAAAATACGGTTGACACCTTCACAGTTATCAGGTACAAGTGAGAGTAACTTGATGGTAGTTTGATATGTAGACATAGGATCCCCATTGTATGGACACGGAAGAGTAGTTTTCTTGGTATTGCGATCATCCAGCACAGAATTCTTGAAGGAAAGACTCCGTCTCTTCTGTCCGTTGTAGTTTGGCTTGAGTCGTATATATTGAATCCCAACAAACTCCCCGTCAGTGAACACACCCGTTTCGAAGTCTTCCTTGACGATAGAACTTGGCTCGAGACAACCGCGAAGAGCCCATTTGGTCATGATATTCTCCATCGCACACCAAACAAAGTGTTCCAGGTTGTTGAAAGGATCCAACGGGTTGTTGGGGTCAGCGATGGCTTTGTTCCATTTCTTGTACCAGTTGACATCAAACTGAGCCTTGTTTGGACAGGTGCCGTAGTCCGCCTTGTAGGTTTTCGCAATTTTGAAGATATTCTTCCAGTAGGCTTGGAATCCTCCGGCCTCGTTGAAATCTAGAGTCTGCAAGTAGGTGATTCCGTTCTTCCAGAAGGTAGCAAAAAGACAACGGAACTTCATAGAGATGACCCCTGATTGATACTGAGCTTGCGCAAAAAGCCTTGGATCATTTGATAAATCCATTCCCCGCTATTTCAACTTGTAAAAATCCAAAGAGTGAATCAGCATGCACCAGTTGACGAGTGCTCTCTTGTTGGGAGCAATAGGAGCCCTTGTAAGAACATAGAAACGGCGGGTTTTCATCAACGGTGCTTCGGGATCCGGAATATAATCAACAAGTGGGGCAGCCTCCGGATGAGCCGCGAGTGATTTGAAGAACGCAAACTCCAGTCGGGTTTTTTTCCTCTCATGTTCCGTAGTATTGAAGGTAAGTGCCTTGATCCTCTCTGTGGTAGTCCCCAGAGCGGTGGGATTCTGCTTCAGTGCATGTAGAATGGCCCCAAGAGAAAAATTCCCATCAGCAGCAGCGGCGGCGGCTTCGCGAGAGTCACGGTCAGAGTCAACTGAGAGTGTTGGAATCGTTGGATTTGTTACAGAAGGCAGATGGAAGTCTGTAACAGTAACACCAGCAGCTGCCGCGGCCACAGCAGTGTCCACCTCTCCATCACTCTCTTGTTCCTCTTCTTCTTCATCGTATGATACAGTAGGAACCAGATCGTCTGTTGTTGGCGGCAGTGTAGTAGAAAGATCAATGGCCGGATCCAAAATCAAAGGAGGAGCAACAGCGTCCGGGATGAAAGGAGCAGGAGCAGCAGGAGCGGGAGCAGGATCCGGAATCGTAGGGGGAGCGAGAACAGCAGCAGTCGGAATCAAAGGAGGAGCACCAGCCAGACTTAAAAGAGCATCCGCAGCCGGATTGACGGTTGGTGGAGGAGCAGCAATTGCCGGGGCAGAGAGACGAAGGGTTTGCCGTGCGCGCTTTTTCCTCTTTCCAGAAGTGGCAATTGGAGATCCAGAGGGGGGGGAGGAGGTTTCTTCTTCCTGCTGTAGGGGTTGGGGAAAGAAGATTTCCTTGCTGCTACAGAGCGACGATGGGTTGTTGTTGCTGTTGTTGTTGCGTTTGTAGACGACCGACGAGTCGTTCGAGACAACGTAAGATCTTGCGGTGGTGGAGCAGCAGATGAAGAATGAGTCCGCGGAGCAGAAGCAGCTGGTGCTGTGCTATTCAGGTTGGGAATACTTCGAACCATGTTTGCTGGAAGGGGCTATTCCCATGGTGAAAAGAAACAAAGAAGAAGAAGAAGAGTAGCGAGATCGGAAGGAATAGAAATACCGCTGTTGACGACGAATAAAATCAAAACAGCCTGAACATCTCCCCTTCCCAGCAAACAAAGGACCGGCAATGACTTACAGTGTGATAGAATGGGTTTCTTGTTGTTGTAATAGGAAAGGAAGCAGCGAAAATGGTCTATTCCCATGGTCGGGGGGTGGGGGGGGGATGATTTGCTTTTGCAAAGTGGTTGATTTTGAAATAATGAATTACAACCGGGGAAAAAACAGCAAAAATCCAGTTTGTAGTAGGAATTCTACTAGATTCTACAGAAGTGTCAACAAATTGAATGAAATCACTCCTGATGCTGATCGTAATCCCGCAAGTTGGTTCCCTCTTTGCCATATGTATTGATCAACACCCGGCGTAGGTCTTTCAGAAACGCTTAAAAACACTGGATTACTTAGGAGAAACACTAAAAACAATTTTGACCGGTAAGCACGGCTGAAAATATATGCGTGATTAGTAGGGATTCTAGTACATCCTACTGAACCTGGAAATTTCCCAAATCCAGGATTTAGTAGGGATTGTACTAGATCCTACCGTACCGGTAAATTAATTTTTTGGACTCCATGTTAATCCAATCAGAAAGTATTTTTAGAATATTTTCACACACAACTCAGTGTGTTGAGCAAGCAGTTCTTGCTCAACACACTGAGTTGTGTGTGAAAATATTCTAAAAATACTTTTTGATTGGATTAACACGGAGTCCGAAAAATTACTTTAGTATCAAAACCGGTACTAAAGTAATTTTTCACACATACAACACGGTAGACTGTAGGGAGAGCAGGTTTATCCTTGTCCCCCCGCGAAACTGCAGCAACAAAGGGCAACGCTCACTAGCAACAAGAAGCCCCCCCCCCCCCCCCCCCCCCCAACAGCAGCAACAAGAACAAGCAACCGACGCTCAATAGCAAGCAAAAGCTCCCCCCTCCTTCCCTTTGTGCTCTCCCTTACGACCATGGTATTACATACGAAGTACCTAACTACCCCTCCTCCTTGCTCTCCTCCTCGTACGGGGGGGGGGGAGTTTTCTTTAGGATGCTTCCTTTTTCCTCGGGCCGCGCCCTCAGAAAAAGGAAGCATCCTAAAGAAAACTCCCACCCTCGGAGTCAATTTGATTGGCACGAATCAACCCCTCTCTAAAGAAAAATTCTCGGCGCGCCTCGAATTTTTCTTTAGAGAGGGGTTGACACGTGCCAACCAAAACGGAGGAGGGGTAGTTACATAGTAATCCTATGGCTTCGGCGGACGAGCACGTGTACTCACTCCTAAGTACCAAGAAAAATGAGGGTTTAAAACTCGCTCAACGGGTGGAAGGAGGGAGTGGTACTCCGGTAGCAGATGGTGGTACTCCGGTACCAAAAGTGGTACTCTGGTACCACACTTTATTCTGGTACTATTTTCTACACGATTTTCAGTAGAATGGACTGTGCAATTTCCAGTCGTATTTTGAGCACTATTTTCCTACTACTAGTTTCGATACTCCCAGAACAGACTAATACACAGTAGGCTAGGGACCAACGTATATGCCAAAAAAAGAGCTAGAATTAGTCTGTATACCTCTTTCTTGCTAGAGAGCAAGTCATGATGAATATCGAGGCTGTTGGGCGGACCGGGTACAAGGGGGAGGACCTTGTTGTATCGCAGGAGCTTGTATCGCCGCTGGAATCAATCCTCGTATTGCTGCTCATGTCAATTGCAATGATCCAAGTCAGTGCTTGTAATTCAAATGCCATAGATACACCAGTCCCCTAGATCGAAGCAGCGCAGTGCTTGTAGTTTGGATGCTGTGGATAAAACAGCCAGGCGCCAAAGAAGCAGCTGGTGGCACCGGAATTGAAGGAGGAGCAACCAGAAGGAGGGGTGGTCCGACGTGCGCGCTTCTTCCTCTTGCTAGTGGTGGTAGTTGGAGATCCAGAAGGAGGGGGAGGGGGGTTCTTCTTCTTGTTATAGGGGTTGCTCAATGAAGAATTCCTGGCTGCTACAGACCGATGTTGGGTTGTTGTTGTTGCTGTTGCGTCGGTAGAGGATGACCAAGTCCAAGACCAAAGATCTTGAGCCAGAGCAGAAAATCGATTCTGGGAAGCTGGAGCCTTGCTCTTTGGAGGTGGTACGGTTCAAATCATGGTTGCTGCTATTCCCATGGTCAAAAGCAAAAAGAAGAAGAGTGTCGTGAGATAGGAATAAACATGTAACAATACGACGACGATGCGCCGACAGCAGCTCCAAATCAAACCAAAACAGCCTGAACATCTCCAACCCACACAAACAAGAAGAACCGACAGTCACTTACAGTGCTTGTTGTTGCTATTCCCATGGTCAAGAAAGAAGCAAAAGAATCATCATTGTGAGCAACAAAGCAAAGAAAAATGGCAGCCAGCAAAACTGTACTAACGACAACGACGGTCGCTCCGAATCAAATCGAAACAGCCTGAGCATCTCCCCCTCCCAGGAAACAAAGGAACGGCAATGACTTACAGTGTGATAGGATGGGTTTCTTGTTGTTGTAATAGGAAAGAAAGCAGTGGAAAGGGTCTATTCCCATGGTCGGGAAGCAATTTGCTTTTGAAAGTGGTTGATTTCAAAATTATGAATTACAACCCGGGAAAAGCAGCCAGAATCCAGCTTGTAGTAGGGATTCTACTAGATTCTACACAGGTGGTGTCAAGGAATCAACGAAATCCTGCTGCTGCTGCTGCTGCCAATCCCGCGCGTTTGCTCCCTCTTTACGCTTGAGTATACCTAAAAACAGGTGTAATGCGTTGAAAAATTATTACTTAACAAAGTGAGTGGTGGTACTCCGGTAATCCTATGGCTTCGGCGGACGAGCACGTGTACTCACTCCTAAGTACCAAGAAAAATGAGGGTTTGAAACAGGCTCAACGGGCGGGAGAAGGGAGTGGTACTCCGGTAGCAGATGGTGGTACTCTGGTACCAAAAGTGGTACTCCGGTACCACACTTTATTCTGGTACTATTTTCTACGTGATTTCCAGTAGAACGTACTGGTGTGCAATTTCCAGTCGTATTTTGAGCACTGTTCTCTTACGACTAGTTTCGATACTCCCAGAACAGACTAATACACAGCAGATTAGGGACCAGAGTACATGCGAAAAAAAGAGCTAGAATTAGTCTGTAGACCTATTTCTTGCTAGAGAGCACACCATGATGAATATTGAGGCTGTTGAGCGGAACGGGTACTACAAGGGGGACGAGGACGCGTCTTGTTGTATCAAAGCTCGTATCGCCGCTGGAATCATTTGGAGCAACGCAGGCAGTGTCCGTAGTTCATCCCCAAGTAGACTGACCCCTCTATCGTAGCAGCGCAGCGCTTGTAGTTTGAACGCCATGAATACACCAGTCCCCTAGATTGGAGCAGCACAGTGCTTGTAGTTCAGACGCAGCGAATATGCCAATCCCCCAGCAAAACAGAGCATCACTTGTAGATTGACGAGTAGATGGAGGAACCAACAGCAAAGAAGCAACCGGGAAGAAAGAGGAAGGGTCCAATGGGCGCGCTTCTTCTTCCTCTTGCCAGCGGTGGTGGTTGGAGATCCAGAAGGAGGAACGGGATCTTCTTCTTATACGGGTTGCTCAATGAAGAATTCCTGGCTGCTACAGACCGATGTTGGTTTGTTGTTGCTGTTGCGTCTGTCATTGTTGGGTCTGTCGATCACCGAGGATTCCGAGGAGCTGGAGCACCAGAGGACCAAGTCCGAGTGGAATGGTTTGAGCCATCGTTGCTGGAAAGGAGTGATTCCCATGGTCAAAAGCAAAAAGAAGCACCATCGTCGTGAGTGGTACTACTATGAATAAACAAATGACGACGACAACGGCAAATCATACAGAATAGCCTGAATATCTTCCCCCCAAGCAAACAAAGGACCGTCAATGACTTACAGTGTGATAGGATGGGTTTCTTGTTGTTGTAATAGGATAGAAAGCAGCGAAAAGGGTCTATTCCCATGGTCGGGGGAGCAATTTCGTTTTGCAAAGTGGTTGATTTTGAAATTATGAATGACAACCGGGGAAAAACAGCAAAAATCCAGGTTGTAGTAGGGATTCTACTAGATTCTACACAGGTGGTGTCAAGGAATCAACCAAATCCTGCTGCTACCGGTACTGCTGCTGCTGCGGATCCCGCGCGTTTGCTCCCTCTTTACCCTTGAGTATACCTAAAAACACGTGCAATGCGGTGAAAAAATTATTACTTAACAAAGTGAGTGGTACTCCGGTACCACCAAAATGGTACCACTGATCCCTACCGTACATCTTGTACTTGTTCCTACGAGTACTCCTCGGTACCACCGATCGGTACCAGTTTACCCTTGTCCCCCCCCCCTGTAGCAGCAACAACAGCTACTACTCCCCCTGTAGCAGCATCGAAACGCTACGCCGGTAGCTAGCAAGGAACCCCCCTCCTCCTCCTCCTCCATTGTACTCGTCCTTCCGAAGCCATAGAGATTACCATGTCAACACCCCTTTCCTCCTTTACCTCCTCCTCGTAGTATCAGTGGGGAGGAGGGGTGTTACTTGGTACCACTCTAGCTGCTTGTTGTTTCCTCGGCCCGGGGGGCCTCGTAAACAACAAGCAGCTAGAGTGGTACCAAGTAACACCCCTCCTCCCCACTGATAATACTCGGAGTCGATTTGGTTGGCACGTGTCATCCCCTCTCTAAAGGAAAAACTCCCTTAAGAAAAATCCTCGGCGCGCGCGCCTCGGATTTTTCTTAAGGGAGTTTTTCCTTTAGAGAGGGGATGACACGTGCCAACCAAAACGGAGGACGGGGTGTTACCTATAGTACCACCAAACTGGTACCACTGATCCCTACCGTACATCTCGTACTTGTTCCTACGAGTACTCCTCGGTACCACCAATCGGTACCAGTTTACCCTTCTCCCTGTCCCCCCCTGTAGCAGCAACAACAGCTACTACTCCCCCTGTAGCAGCATCGAAACACCGATACGCCCGTAGCTAGCAACAAGCCCTCCTCCTCCATTGTACTCGTCCTTCCGAAGCCATAGAGATTACCATGTCAACACCCCTTTCCTCCTTTACCTCCTCCTCGTAGTATCAGTGGGGAGGAGGGGTGTTACTTGGTACCACTCTAGTAGCTGCTTGTTGTTTACGAGGCCCCGGGGGCCTCGTAAACAACAAGCAGCTACTAGAGTGGTACCAAGTAACACCCCTCCTCCCCACTGATAATACTCGGAGTCGATTTGGTTGGCACGTGTCATCCCCTCTCTAAAGAAAAAACTCCCTTAAGAAAAATCCTCGGCGCGCGCCTCGGATTTTTCTTAAGGGAGTTTTTTCTTTAGAGAGGGGATGACACTGCCAACCAAAACGGAGGACGGGGTGTTACCTATAGTACCGTAGCATCACGTGCTCAACATACGCTGGATTCAACACGAACACGAATTTGGAATTGACGGAGATTCGAGATGAAAGATACGAATCGTCGTTTGTCAAGAACCAATCTTTCATCAAAGAACCGAGAATGTCGCTTTGTCCCACCATCGGCACATTGGTGACTCGGAGCAACGGTCGAATCAATCGTCGCCGCTTCGGTCCTTATCTGCAGCCTGTACACACAAAGATGAATGCATCTGAGCGTGATTTCCGTTGACCGCCGGCGACCAGGTAGGTACACAGGGTACTTCAGATTTTCGAGTGACGGTACGAAATAATATTAGTCTGGGAGCGTGTCGACAAACGACATCAAAATCGTCCTAATAGTGCAGCTCGATTGGGACATTTAACCTTTTGGGTCAATTTTGCCATCGCGAGTCGGATTGTTCACGTCACGTCGAATCATTTTTTGAGAGCATGTCGTGTGTCCGTTTCCGGTTCCATGAATGTGTTGCGTCGCTTGGTACAAAACCTTTGGTGACCAGCCGCGATCGTTGGAGAACAACACGCCGAGAAACCCTCAACCGAAAACTAGTTTTAAAATTGCTATCCACGCCTCGCATACAATGTCTACGTTGGATGGGTGATCGCTATGTTTGTTAGAAGTGAAAAAATAGAGAAGATACGGGACGGTTTCCAATGATTATGAACGTTGACGATTTTGACACGAATTCGTTTCTCTCGGAGACCTTTGAATTCTACAAACCAAAGTCTTGTTCATTGGCAGCTCTGTTCTCCCATAATCGGCTCCCATAGTTTTAAAATATTCGATCTACCTTTCTCCTAAACATGGCTCGTTCCGGTACGTTCTTGGAAAAATCATCCCCGTAGTACAGTACTTAACGTGCAGCTAGTTACAGGTCCCAGCATTTGCTCGGGTTTACGACCGTCTCCTCGTTCAATCGAGTACTGTTTTTATAATAGACGACTCACACAATCTTTGTCCGTGTCGCCTGGTCAGGATCAAAGAATGCTAGTGTCGTCAAGGCCAAGACCACCAAGTCCAAAACGAAGAGAGGCTCGATCGCGAAAAATCCCAGCGATGTCATTCTCGACAAAATGGCAGAGATGGATCAAATCGGAGTTTCGGAGGTCAAAGAAGAAGTTCTGCTGAAAGCTACCGGATACGCGGGGAGCGATAGCAAGGGGTATCGCAATGCAACGAAGGAGCTCATCAAGCAACTGGAGTACGTTACCAGGACCACCAAAAACAAAGTAACCACCTACATGCTCACTCAAACCGGACGCGATCACTTGATCGATACGGGGAAGATCATGGTCGCCGCAGAACCCTCTAGCAACGAGGAGCTCCACGAACAATTGAAGGACATTCTCAAGAAATGCGTCAAGGCCCCCGCTTCGAAGGTCGAAACCATCTTTGGGGAGCTCGTGGATGGCGATTGGCACACGACCAAGGAACTTGTTGCCGTGGCAGGCTATCAGCGCAGCGACTCGTCCGGCTACAGAAATATCATGGCAAGCATGAACAGTCTCGGTCTCTTGGAAAAATCCGGCGGAAAGGTCCGCTTGGCGGACAAGGCTTTCCGATTTGGCCGTCCCTGAAGCTCCATCATATGCTTCTGGAGCATAGCAAAACTATAGTGCTTGTCTGTCCGCATAGGTGCCTCGGAGAAAGTCCACCTACTGCTTTAGGTTTCTTATTTTTTGTCAATCTGTTCTTGCTCGTTTTTTTTCTGATCGATCGCTTGTTGTGTTCCCTCCGATGACTTCTGATTGTTAGTCTAGGATTTGTCCCGATTTGGTTGCTTGGGATTTTTCGGATCAGTCATTTTGTTCTGTTTGCCTTGCGCGGGTTGTTTCTGATTGCTATTCGCTGCCGTTTCATCGTTGCGTTGCTTGGGATTTTTCGGATCAATCAGTTTGTTCTGTTTGCCTTGCGTGCGTTGTTTCTGATTGCTATTCACTAACATTTTGTCGTTGCGCTGCTCGGGATTGTTCGAATCGACCATTTTCAATTGTCGTTTGGATACCATCGCATCCTTATTCCTCGTTTTGTCCTCGTTTTGTTGTTGTTATTTGACATTGTTTTTTGGATCTACCCCCTGCTGTTTTCGTTGTTGCGATAGTTTCGTATCCTGTTTTAGGGCTTTGGTCACATTTTGGCGTCTGGCATTGAGTTGTTGCCGCACTTGCTCATGTTGCTGTTTGGCCCGTTTCGGATCGATTCGTGGCCGTTTTTGGTTTTGTTGTTGTTGTTGTTGTTGTTGTTTGTTGTTTAGTTGGTGCCAGATTCGTTGGTTGCTGGTCAGGGCTACTCCCAGTCGATTGGCCCGCTGGAGTCTCTTGAGCTGCGCGCCCATCCGCTTCAGGGTGAGGGTGGCAACCTTCCGGCAGGGGAATCCCGGAGCGCACCGGCTGTCCTTGTTCTCCTGGAGGATCGCGGCGAGGTTCTCCCGCAGGTACGCACTGGTGATCTGCGCCGAGTTCCGGTCGATCGAAAATCCGTCCCGAACGACCCCCCACATCCACTCGGGCTCGTCCAGTCCCAGCAGCGGGTGGTCCGTCGCGTTTTCCCACGGGAGGTCCCGATAGTCCTTTCGGCGGGGATCCATGTGGTCCATGCTGTCCGACGTGATGCTCCGGGACTTGAGAACGTAGGGTTGGAACGGAAAGCTCCGGCGGAAGCAGTGCGAGAGGGTGATGTTGGGATCGGCACCGGCCCCGTCGTTGCAGACATCGAACTGTTCCGTGGCCAAGGCGTGGTTGCTGTAGGCGACCTCCGGAAAGGCGAGGAGCGGCAGCGGTGGCGGTTCGCCGCTGCGTGCTGTTGGTGTTGTCGCTGCTGCTTCGGAGCGGAGGTTCGGCACCACGTCGATGGAAGCAGCAGTGGCGCTAGGTTTCATCGTGAGACCCACCCGGGTGAACCCCGCCGAGGCGCAGTAATGGGGGGCCAGACGGAGGCCCACGATTCCGCTCGACACGCCCCCTCGTTCTTTGACCTGCTTGTCGGTCAGTCGAAAGACCTCTCGGTTGTGCCACTCGATGTGATCCGTCCCGCAGAACAACCACCAGGTCGAGTTCAGGGACGGTGGCTGCAACGCCTTTCCGGTGGCAGTGTTGTTGTTGTTGTTGGTGGTGGTGGTGCTGTTGGTGCTGTTGTTCGTTCGCTTTTGGTGTTGTCTCAGGGCCCATTCTTGTTGTTTCCGCGTGTGCGAGACGGCCAGGTCCTGGATCCATTCGACCGCCCGGTTGTTCAATCCGTCGTCGGCATCCAGCATGGTCTCGATGATCATGAGCGGTTTGTTTTGATCGTTGTCGTTGTCGTTGTCGTTGTCGTTACCGCCGTTTGCTGTCACTGTCGCTCTTGCCGTCGCCTGTCGTCCCTCAAAGTTCGCATCGAGCGTTTCCAGCAGGCGTGTTTGGTTCCCCGTGAGCAATTCCACCGTTCCGTCCCGGACGGCCCGGGCGATTTCCTGAAATCCCGCCCCGTAGGAGGTCACGTTGGGAACTCCGACGCCGTCCGCGGCCCACAAGGGATTGTCCGTCAGAATCAGGTAGGCGTTGCCGTCCGGAAACGGAACGTCGCCGCCGCTGGAGGAGGACGACGCCTGCGACGACAGCAGGGCGCGCATGTCCTCGATGACGCTCCGATCGACCCCGGGATCCACCAAAACGAACCACGAAAAGTCGTATCCGTCGGTGCGGGCCAGTGCGGTTTGGTACCGAACGGTCGGGTGGCAAAAGGTCTCGAAGAGGAGATACCGGGCCCGAGCCAGGATCGGCTGGCCCTTTTGGCCGAGCATAAACCGGGTGGTCAGGCTGTGGACAATCGTGTAGGGAGCATCCTGGGGTTGGTTGGTGTTGTTGTGCGGTGCTGTTAGTTTTAGCGGTTGGTAGTGCTCGTTGCCGTTGTCGGTGCGAAAGCTCGTGCTCCACGACGTTGACGGGAGTCTCCGAATCAACAGAAAAAAGGTGCCGATCCAAAGGAACCACGTGCACAGAATCGCGCCCTTTGCAAACGAATGAAACCGAAACCGGCACTTTTTCTTGCTGCCCTGCGAAAAGGGATTGTCCGTTCGTTGGTGTTGGTGTTGGTGGTGATGATGTTTGCTGTTGCTGTTGATTTTGCTGTTGCTTTTGCGACGAAGATTCTTGGGTCTTCCCGACGGCGATGCGGGCACGCTATGGTTGGAGTCTGCATCGAGAGGAGTTGTTGTTGTCCCGCCATCTACGGCAGCAGGGTGTCGTTTCATTGCACCGCTCAACTGCTTTCCGGAACACCTTCTTGTTTGGTCTAGGTACCTTGCGATGATTCGTTTCGAACAAACTTCAAACAACAACAACAACTATAATGATAATAACAATGACAATAGCAGCGCCGATGGAAGTACCGGTATCGGATCCGACCAGCACAAAATGAATGAAACGCCTCGACCCAATCGGGAATTTGAAATTCAATGCAGTACCGGTACGAGTAAGGTACAGTATGAGTACGGTACGCACTAAGTGATCTTACGGTAATTTACCGGTACGTAAAAAGTACTGCATGTTTTTTCATCTGTGTGGCACTCGAAAAGAAATGACTTTTTTGAATAGTACCGGTGCGCACATTTTTTTGCACACATAGGTACGAGTACGTGCTGTACACTACGTACAAACCGATGGTTCAGAGTTTCTTCTTCACTTGGTCATGCTTCGAAGCTAGTCGTATTTTTAGTGATACTGGTAAAATTACGAGTGCGTACCGTAGGTACGTACTGTACTTGTGCCAAACGAGAATTGAAAGATATCAACCTTGGCCTTCCTACCGGCGTACCAGTTGTTTTTTCTCTTCAAAACCATCATAATGATTTTATTACAATTACAGTATCATTCTATTATTTCTTACGGAGTATTATCTTTGTGAGACATCGCATGCTGTATCTTGCCCCACCAATAACAGCAGTCCTTACACAGCCCAATCCAATCCAAATCCAAACACAATATCTCCAGCGTGCTGCTCCCCCGGTTCTTGGTCTCACCAGTTGCTGGTCACGTCCAATTTAAACCTCAACAAGGAGGATAGACGCTCCTCATTCTTTTGTCACCGGAGAGAAATCGTGACGGTCTGTCTCGGTGGAGGGTCGGGAGTGTAGGACGACCCCTCGATCTATTGCGCCGAATCAGACACTAGCAGCAGCCAATGCCAGCGGCAAGGGGAACATCCCGGTCTTTCCCGACAGTTACTGCGTCCGCGCCCAGGACTGTTTTCCATAGTAGTTCGGTCCGTCGATCGAATCGAATCGAATCGGATCCAATCGGATCGGATCCAATCGCCGACGCGATGCGACACCTCTGCCGGGTGAGGACACAAGGTGGTCCCGGCCCGGTCCGTGTCTTTTGGGAAGGATCACTGCGACGAGGCCGGTCGTCACTGGACCCGGGGGGACGGGAATTTCTTGGAAGTCGACGGATCGGCTCTGCCGAGGACGTACCGTACTACGGTGGGGTGGGGTGGGCTGGGGTGTATTGTATTGTATTGTATTGCATTGCGCTGGGACTGCGCGTCGTGGCAGCGGGGTTTTGCTTTGCTTTGGGCCGTGGCTCCGGTGCAGCGCCAGCGCCACCGCGAGCGGCGACGTGGATGGCTCCCACGCCGCGGGGTGCCACCCGACGACCTTCTCTGGTGGCGACGAGGACGAGGACAGACGCCGTGGTGGACGGGCTGCGGCTACCGGTACGGCTGCCGACGCTGTGTGCTGTGCTGGTCAGGAACGAACGAACGAACGAACGAACAAACGACGCCGACCACTACAGCGGAACCGGCCCCCGCAAGCGCGCCATCGAGTGTGCAGCGGTGGGAGGGTAGAGGTGTTCGTCCCGACTTGCAGGACCAAGCAACAACGCAAATACCGCCACGAAATGAAATGAAACGAAACGAACCAGAAGCTAGCAGAGTGCTGGCGTTTGGTTGTGAATGACTCTCGGCTGTTGTGAAATAATAGCTGTAATACTAATGTTAATACTTATAATAACATTCGCTTTTTAGTACGCACACGCAATAATTTGATTCGTGATGCAATAGCTTGAAGCTATAAGAGACTTCTCGATCATAAAATACTCTTATACCGTCGACGGCAACATTTGCAGAACGCAATTTTGCCTTCGCCGCGATTCGATCCAATCCGGCAGGCAATTCTTTCGTTGCGTTGCGTTCCACCAGACGTTGTTGTTGCCAGTCGGCAATATCCATATCCATATCCATATCCATATCCATATCAACACCAATAGTGGGGCGCCTCTCACAAGTCCCGGGAATCCTCACCAGCACCAGCGGCGTCGTCCGGAGCGACGACGAATTGGTAGAGCACCCAGGACCACAGCACCACGTTGGAGAGGATGTAGGCCGTGAACGTGTACCCCCACACTACCGCCAGCGCGGACGTGTCCCCCTTCCAGACCTTCCGGGCCATCCCAACCGGACCTCCCGCCGCGATCATCAGCGGGATGACCACGGCAAAGTTCAGCACCACCAGACCGCAGGACGCAACGACGGGAATCTTCGTTGCCGTTGTTAGTTGGAAGTGCGAGGTGGCCAGGCAGCTCGCCGTGAGCAGGCCCAGGCTGATGTGCCCGAGTTCCTGGGGCCGTCCGCCGAGGTACTTGTTGTAGAGGGCCCACAGCGTGTAAAACAGCGCAATCTTCCACACCGCGGACCGCAGGGCCTGCTGCGGCGATCGTTCGCTCTGGACGGCGATGGCCTTGGTCACCGCGTGCCACGATGCGAGGTTGGAAACGACCATGAGCACGAGTCCGATCACTTTCACCATGGTTTTATTGTCTCTTTCGGTTGCGAATTTGTATGTATATCTGTAGAAGTTTGTGTTTGCAATTGGTTGTGATCGTGAAGAAGACACGGTATCGTCTCGTATCGTCCTCGGTCTCGTCCTCGTGTTGTATTGTACAGTATTGTATGGATACTGGATACTTCTTTGTGGCATGAAACGAAGCGAGTTCGCTTTTTGGAATGAATCGAGATGAAAAAAAAGAAGCTCTTTCTAAACAATCGAACAATCAGAAAATCACAAGACCCACAAGACAAGGTATGTACCGGTAATATGACTCGTACGAAGCAACCCACGAGGGAGTATTAAGTAGTTATGATAGTACGAATGTGTACTGTTTTGCGTACGTACGGATACCTGTAGACAATGACTGGATGTGAAATTGACTCAGCCGACTCAACCGATTCCGTCACCTTGATATTGCCGCGAATGACTGAAAATGAATGAATCTTGACAACATGGTTTCGTCTCGTGTTTCTTTTTGTATTGGCAGGTGAACCCTGGGCCTGTTCATTCTACCTGTACTCGTAATACAAAATTCCTATTAGCTGTCCGCCGGTTAACGTACCGTAGAATTTGTTACTTAATGCGATGAGCTAGCTTGGCGGACAGCTGATGGGATTTTGTACCGTAGTACGAGTAAGCTGTGGGTCAGTCACATTCGAAATTCATCGGATTGAGGTTGTTCACTACGTACCGTACATCATCTCCGGACTTCTTTGGCATTATTATTGATTATCCATATTCCAAATCTGGTCGAGAGAATAGTCTGTTTTCCACTCGTCAATCAGCACACACCGGTATACAGAGAACGGGCAAACAAGGAACCATGAACGAAGGTGCCCAATCCAAGGAAAACGACGCAACGGCAACGGCGGCGGCGGCGACGACGACGTCGCGACTCGCCTTTGGGTCCTGTCACAAGAGCATCAAATCGGCCGTGCCGCCGATTTGGGACACCATCCTTCCCCCCGTAGAATCGGAATTGGAATCCACCAAACACAAACACGAACATCTGGACGCGTGGCTGTGGCTGGGAGATGCCATGTACCCCTCGCACAGGGATCCAATCACCAACAAGAAATACTACGGACCGGCCCCTCCGGAGGAGGTAGAGGCGGGACTCCGGGCCATGAAGCACGAGAACGCCACCATTGGATACAAGGGATTCCTCGAGCGATTGCACCGGCAGTATTTGGATGGTAGTAATGGTGGTAATGGTCCGCTCGTGGCTGGGGTCTGGGACGACCACGACTTTGGCGGAAACGACATGGGTTCCCACATGCCCGAAAAGAAACACCGCAAGCGAATCTATCGATCCTTTCTGGGAACACGCTCCCGGGAGGCGAAGGACGGCGACGAGGGTGACGACGGGAGCAGCAGTAGCAGCATCAATGACGCCGACAATGGTGACGTTGCGCGCGATGGAATGTACCACCGGGTCGACCTGGAGGGTGGCAAGATACGAGTGTTGGTTCTGGATACGAGGTGGTTCCGAGAAGACCATTGTATACCGAGCATTGCCCATCGAGTGCCGCTGGGAAATGCGGTGGCCTGTCTGACGCGGTGGATGACCTCGGTGCGTGCACTTTTTTGTTTTTGATTTCTTTGCGAGCAA
Organism: Pseudo-nitzschia multiseries; assembly: GCA_037355745.1. Classification (NCBI taxonomy): domain Eukaryota; phylum Bacillariophyta; class Bacillariophyceae; order Bacillariales; family Bacillariaceae; genus Pseudo-nitzschia; species Pseudo-nitzschia multiseries. Next base: position 7,197,363 of record CM074783.1, read on the forward strand.
CGACGACGACGACGCGTGAGATATGAGGACCGGACATTCGTTCCGGATGCCGAATGAATGAATCGCATCAATCGAACCCGTGTGTGGCGACCGAAACGAAGCAGAGCAGAGCGGGGAATGAATCTGCGACATGAATCGCATCCTTGTTGTTTGGATTGGGTTTCTTCTAATTGGATTGGGTTTCTTCTGATTGGATTTTTCTCTGTTTGTTTGCGTTCTTGTGTTACTACTATTTTTTGTATCGGCCTGAATGCATCCGTGCATGAAATCCGAAACAACAACAGGGATTGTTGTTGCACAGGTACGCATGGATGTGGGGAAAGGGAGGTTGCAGGGATGCCAAGGTGTTGGGAGACGAGCAGTGGGAATGGCTGGAGAACGAGTTGCTGGTGGAGTCGTCGCAATCCTCCTCCGCGAAAGCTAGCGTAGATCCACCCGAGCTCTTTGTCGTCCTGAGCAGCATCCAGGTCTGGAGCACCAACCCCATCATGGAAGGCTGGGGGCACTTTCCGAAGGAACAAGAGCGCCTGTGGAACCTGTTGCGACGCCATTACGGCGCAGTATCGGCATCGGCATCAAGATCAGCATCTCCCGATGAGCTCCCACCGGCACCGGTGCTCTTTTTGAGCGGGGACGTGCACCACGGCGAGATTTCCGGCCAGCCGGGATACTATGAAATCACCAGCAGCGGGATGACGCACCACTGCGGGCAACACAAGCTGTACGGACGTGTCTGCGAACCCGCCCTGCAAACCTTTTCCGATCACCGGCCGGGGGCCGCTGGTGTGGATAGCGGCAGCGACCAAATCACAAACACAAACACAAACACAAACGGCAGGGATCGATACTACATCGGGTTGAACTACGGCGTGCTCGAGGTGGTCACGACGAATGGCGGCCGCCAACGGGAGGTCAGGGCCCAGGTCCGAAACGCCACCGGACACACCGTGCTCGAGGTGACCCAGGCCCTCGCGGGGCACGGTGCTGTCCCGGTCCTGCCTCCCTACGATCAACTCGCGCACGCGTGGGACGGCCACCTGATCCCCTACGCCCGGGCATTGCTGCTGCTGGCAACAATCGGGCTGGCCTCGATCCGGACGGTGCTGATGAGGAGGCCGAGATAATAAATTAGTATGGGTGTGGGAGGACGTTTTGAGTGTTTGCGACTGAATATCGTACGCATTGCAAATAATGTAACTATGTACCGTACATAATACCTCTCTGACCCTGTTTAACAACAAGTATGAAAGAAAAGTATCTAACGTCAATCCAGCCATTTCTCCTTCTACCATACAGTACAGTTCTGTGGCAAGAAGATCAGAGGTTTGATTCTCAACTAAAAATAGAACGCGCAGAGTAACCACAATTCTGATTGGCTAATAAAATTGTAGCATGTATTTAATTATCCAATCATATTCAAGAAAAAATAAGACCAATACAGCAAGAATCAAATCAATCAAATACCGTGTTTACGTTTTGTTTTTAGTTAATGCAGTGTAGGATTAACAATTTTCAACATAACCTAATTAAAAATCATTTTCGTTTTCGTTCATGTAGTGTAGGTGTTCCACTCTATGGGGAGGAAGGCTGATAGTTTTGTTGATGGATTCAATGAGCCAGCCAAGGATAACCTTCGTGGTGGTCCAAGTGGCGTCCCCTTGGAGCATTTTCTTGAGTGAAGCTGGTTCTTGCCAGAAGGGGGTGTCGGTGGCATCCAAGGGCCGGAAGACTTTGTCCAAGGATTGGAAGAGTACTCCTCTCTTGATGGCGCGGCGGGTCCATTGGTTGCCCTGAGCCAGGCCACAGAAGTCATCCACATAGACATCCCAGTATCAAAGGGGCGTTTTGCTAGGTGTGGTGCTCTGGGCCACCGTGTTGGGCTGGGGCGCAGCATTGGCCGCCGGCGCGGCTTCAGGCGTGGCTTCAGAAGTGATGTCAAGCCGGTGAGGATGGAGCTTGGCGTGTGCGAGTCCAGTGGCTAGGGTGGCATTGGCCGAGTCCGCAATGGTCTCTGTGAAAGCACAGACATTGGGTGGGCTGGATTCCCATCCCATAGGGTTGGTGAGGGGGATGCCAATGAGGGGGGGGGGCTCTCCTTTCCTGGAAGGGAATAGCACTCCTAGCTTCATGGCGTCCTCCGGTTTCAACTGGACTTGATAGAAGCCATCTGCGAGGTCAATCTTGGACATATACACGGGACCAAACCTGCTGTTGGCCTTGTGCAGCTTGGTGAGGACGTTCGAGTTGCTGAAGTGTGCGGCCAAACTGCATGGCTTCTGTTGGGGCTAGAGGGATGGTGTCTTGGTTGACTTCAGAGTAGGTGTAGTCAGAGATCATGCGGGGGCATCTCCCTTGTTGGGGGACGAGCCCCAGTGGGCTAAGCCAGAGGTTTGGAAGGTCTTGGATGAGGCTGGCTGGGAGGACAGTCCATTGTTGCTTGTCCATCATATCGGCATACTCCTCCCGCATGAAGTCAATGCCTTCGTGGGAGGATTGGTGAGGCCCTCTGGCAATGGCAGCGGCAATCCTGGCTGAGTTCCAAGGGGGGGTCAGTCATAGAGGCTGGGGTTGTTCCTTCTCTTCCAAACTGGTTGAGCAGACCTGTGGCTGGATGGGGGAGAGCCCCTATGTCAGGATGGATGTATCCTTGCCCCCGGATGGTCCGGATGAAGTCCCCCCAGCTAGTGCTCTTGTTGTAGAGCGTGATGGCCCGGGAGATGTGCACATCCAGGCCGGCGTGGGTGGGACCAGCGGGTGGGGGCGCTGTAGATGGTGGAGTGGCAGGTGCCAGCGCGCCATTGGGGGAGGTAGTGGCCAGCGCGGTGCTGGAGGATGGTGCCAGCTCGTCAGATGGTGCCAGCGCGGTGTTGAAGGAGGCCAGGCCGTTGCTGGGGACCGGGTGTGCCAGCACGTCGCTGGAGTACTTGGAGGTGGGTGCCAGGCCGTCACTGGGTGCCGGGTTGGGGGTCCAAGGCGGTGGAGGTGTGACGGGGGATTCGGTCTGGGGCGTTGTAGTAGTGGCCCTGGGGGATGGGGGCGTAGCCGGTGTAGTGACGAGGGGCGAGGGCCTAGGCACTGGTGTGGTGTTGGCTAGGGGCTTGGACCTAGGCTGTGGTGTGGTGGAGATATCCAGCATGTCGCAGGAGGATGGCGCCCGCGCGTTGCTGGGGTAGGCAGCCAGCACGCCGCTGGTGGCCGGGGTCACCAGCACGTTGCTGGAGGATGGTGCCAGCACGTTGCTGGGTGGTGGTTCCAGCGCATTGCTGGGGAGGTTGGCCAGCGCGTTGCTGGGTGGTAGTGCCAGCGCATTGCTGGGTGGTAGTGCCAGCACATTGCTGGGTGGTGGTGCCAGCGCGTTGCTGGGGGGGGTTGGCTAGCAGTGGGACCAGCACTTTGGTGGAGGTGGTGGGGGCAGCTAGTGGTGGTGGGGTGACAGAAGGCGCGGGGCAAGGCGCTGCTGTTTGGGGCACGTACAATGTTTGAGGCACATACGATGTTCAAGGTGCACTAAGACTACTGCGCGGGGGTTGGTGGGACTTACCTAATTCATGTGGGATGTGTAATGTTTGGTTAGGTAAGTGGCTAGGTGAGTGGTGGATACTTATGGCCCCCTTGGTGATTTTGTGGAGGAGGGGGGGCTCGACGCCATGGTGGGGATGGCACTTGCTGGGGCATCAGGTGGCATAGGCCTCTTGGCACTATTCCCAGAGCAGATCTTGCTCTTCAGATGTGATGTCGGAGTGGTCATAGAGGTGCCGGCAGCCTGTGAAGCAGGAGCCTCTGATGTGCCAGGAGTGGCAGGGTTCCTTGCCATCTGGGCGCTTGAGAGGGCCTTTTCCTTTGGCTTTCATGGAGGCAAGGACGGCTTTCATCCTTTTATTTCGGATTCTCCTGACCAGGGGATTGGAGAGGTCGGAGAGTCTTGGATCTCTCTTGCGATTCAGTAGCTGATCTGTGTCGGCGCTGGGGGGCGCCTTGCGTTCCCCTCCCATGTCTGGAGAGGGAGGGGGAGGGATGCCTGGAGCGGTGCCCGGCTGCTGCTGGAGGGTTCTCAAGGCGTCTACATTGGACACATTCGGGAGCCAGTTGAGGTTCTGGGTCATTCTGAACCAATGGATGTCTTCCCCAAAGTCTGGGGAAGGGAGGGGAGTGTCTGACTCCCAATGTTCTTCCAGCCAACCCCAGACCTGGACTTGGAAGTAGTACACCACTATATCAGGAGTGATTCTTTCACCAACTTCATCAGCAATGGCCCTACAAAGGGTCATTTGCTGCCATTCTAGTCTGGAGAGATCTTGTTGGTAACGCTTCCCCACATCATGCGTGGCTCCCAAGAGTGTGGCCAGGACAGCCATGTAGCTTTTCAGCTGGGTGGTGGCTTTGGTCCAGTCCAAAGGAATGTAGGCCTTGGTCTTTTGCAGTTCCAGTGAGTCCTTTAAGGAGAGGGAGTTGCCTTGTGTGGAGATCATGGTGTCATATGCTGCCACATTGGCAGCTTCCTCATGTTCCCTCTTCAGGGTAGCCGCTGATCCCTCCGGGGGAGTGAAGGCAAGGGGGAGGATTCCATCAGCTACATCAAAGGGGCCGGTTCCATAGAAGTTGCAGTCTTGGAACCATTTGGGTGCAGCTGTGGTGATGAGTGGTGCTTGGATACCAAAGTTGTACTAGGCATCCATGGCCACTTGACTTTGGAGGATCATGTGGGTCTTCTTGTGTTTGCTCTTCTTTGCCCAGGCTATGTAGATGGGGGGCAGCTCTGCTTCATCTGTTTTGCCACAGAGGAGGAGGAGTCTTTCAGTGTAGAGGGGCCCCCAAACCTCCCTGACTGTGTGCAGCTTGGAGGATTCCTGCCTTCTTTGGTCCAGGTTCTCACTCAGTCTCAGTTGATGGTCCGTCAGCGCGGCAAAGGCTGCAGTGAGTGTTGGGTCTACTGGAGCTGGGAGGCTTAAGCTTGGGAGGTTGCAGAGGAGGACATTCTTCTTCATGTAGGCACGGAGGCTTGCCTCTGTGCACAAGGATGGGCCTGGTTCAAGGAGTCATATGGCGCCAAGGATAGTGGTAGGTTGCGTCCCCACCGCTCGTAGGGTGTCCAGCAGGGGTTGGCAGACATCTACAAGCCCTTGCTGGAGGATATGAGGTTGGAGGACCTGGAAGGCCTGTTTGGGTGTGAGGCCCCGACACAACACCAGTGGAATGATTTCAAAGGGGAGAAAGCACACCTTGTGCGCCTGGAGCATCTCAGTGTGGGCAGTCCCTTCAGGAATGACCTGGATGTAGTCTTAGTCTGGGTTCTGGGATATTGTGGCCTTGTGATGGGCCATTAGATATACTTGACTGGCTGCAGCCTTGGACAGCAGGGCTGCGTCCACCTGCACCAGCTCACATTCCTGTCCCTCCACATCATTGATGTAGCCAACAGAGTGGCCACGGTTGGCAGATGGCTGAGTAATTGTGCCCCGATAGCGCTGGAGGCCATGAATGACTCGGAGACGGACTATCTCAGACGAATCTTCTTGAAATATCTCCAAGCCCTCAATGGCTTGCGCGTTGAAGATATCTAGAAGGAGGGGGAGGAGATGAACCCCTTCAGACTCAGAGAAGAGAGTGTAGATGGCTTGGTAGACGTCATGCCTAGCTGGTGCGTCCCCAAAGGGGCCTGCCCCTTGGAAGAACTCTTGGTAGTTCATCTGTCGATGTTGTGTTCCTCGAGTGCTTGCCGATGGGGATCAACCGTCGGTTGTGGCGTCTGTCGAGTTTAGGGGGTCAGCGTTCAATCGTTGGTGCGTGTGCTGGTTGTAGGCGCGTCGGGCCTTACTGTCAGTCCTCGTAGGGAGGATTCGGCTGTCGGATTGTGTGCGGGTGTTCCAGGCCGGGTGCTGGCGTTGGAAGAATGACCCGTTTCTTGTGGGGATCCTCGCGTTGGGAGGAACACTATTTGCCCTGGACGTTTAAGCCGTTTACTACGTGTCAAAGAAAAGGTGAATCCGACTGGAAGAAGCAAGCGTCGGGGCAGTCGATACAATCGGAGTCGTTGGTACACCGGCTGTCAGTCTGTGGGAGTTGTTCTTGTAGTGGCGCGTTGAGCCCTGCGGTTCTTGCGTTGGGAGAAGCCGGTCGTGATTTGGTAGTAGTATGCTGACTATCAAACCGAGTAGGCTTGTACGGGTGCAATAGGGATGACTATTGGACCTGGACGTATAAGCCAACTTATTCTAGTACTAGTACTACTGATCGTTTTAGGAGTAAAAAGAGAGTCGTGAGCTGTAGGCTTGGTTCTTGCTGGAAGAATCCTTTACAGGCTTGTTAGTGCTTAGCCTGTAATTTGATTGCTGCTTACAGTCGATTGCTGCTTGTGAGCAGATTTTGAGTATCATACTATTGTACCTGCTATGTTGGTGATACAGTGAGATCTTGCATACTCAAGGATGTTCTCTGATTTGTACGTCGTACGTCGTACATTCCACGTGGCACTACCATTCCTTACATTCGGTTCGCTACATCAATTGCCAACAAGCTGATAGTGTTCGAGCTTCACGCACCAGCCAGCCAATCCAATAGCAGCGACAGCCCCCCCCAAAAAAAAAATCGCCTACAGAGGTCCGAAACCCAAAATCTTTCTTTTCCATATTTGATCAGCAGGCTATGCATGGAATTCATGTAGTAGGAGGCAAAACTGCTGAAGACCACATCAGATTTGACGCCTGATATAACTAATAACACTCAATGTCAGATGAGATTCTCAGGATTCTTGTTTTGAGTCAATCAATTTGATTAATCTCTATAGGGACAGCCTAAGACTGTGGCTATACATAGAACAAAAACAAAAATCGCTCTTAGTTTGGTAAGGTTGATGGTAAACCCTACACAGCAAGAGCTCAAAACAAAACTAAAACACAGTATTTGATTCATTTTTTGATTCATCTTTACACAACTGATGCGAGACTGAAAATTCTGAATCACTCAATGTTGGACTGACTAAAAATTCTGAATTGGTCTCATTTTCTTTCTTGAATGCGATTGGATGATTAAATATTTGCTTCGTTCTTTTTGGCGCATAATTCAAAAGCTCTGTGTGTTCTGTTTTTAGTTGAGAATCAAATCTAAAAAAAATCCTTTCAGTTTTGTTGAGATTTGGCTCTCAACCAAAAAACAAAATTGGGATTGTTTTTGTTTTTGTTTTCGTTTCATGTAGCCAAAGCCTAAGGGGCATTCCTATGGCCGGCTTCGAAAAATTTGGTGTTGGAGCCAATCCGAGCCAAGTTCTGACACAGTATGCCGCACCAAATCAGCTCGGTTTGGCTCCATTTGGTTCCATTCTAACTCTAACCCTAATCCTATGTGACGTAAATACAACTTAGCCATAAGTAAACATATTCTTTGATATGGCTACTACAAAATTGTACTGTACCAACGAACCAAAAGCAATTAATTAATAGAGCCAAGCCAAGCCAAACCAAGCCAAAATTTTGATTCCTAAAGTATGATTGGTTTGAACTGGCAGAGAGCTTTTTTTAGGCACGTTCCTGTGACTTGGTTTTGGTTGGTTGGACTCAAGATAGAGATACTAGCCTTGTTTTAAAAAAATAAAAGAGCCTGTCAGTTCAGGTCAAAACCGAACCAATCATACTTTAGGAATCAAAATTTTGGCTTGGCTCAGCTACAAAATATGAGGGCGAGGACAAAATACTTATGGCTGAGCTCGGCTCAAATTGAAATACTTATGGTCGAACCCCCAGTTATGATTAGGATTAGGATTATGGTTAGAATGGAGCCAAATGGAGCCAAACTGAGCAAATCTAGTGCGGCATATTGTGTCAGAAGTTGGCTTCTTGGCACCGCTACAACACCAGAATTTTTGGACTCAACGGCTATTTTTTTAGCCAAGCAGAGCCAAAAACCAGTCATAGGAATGCCCCTAATGCTTAGGTTAAAGATTGTTGCACGCTGGATTAAATTGATTGGGACAATTTCAGATTATTGCGGTCGTTCTATTCAATCGCTCATTGCTGTATCAACTATCGATACGTTTTTAGAAAAGTGATAATCAATATTATAAAGAGAGTAAATTTGATATGTAAAATGTAAAGTGGTCTCATGTCAAGATATTATTTTCCTTCTGAATCCGATTCGTTGAGAGTCTGATTCAAGGACTTTTGACAAACAGCAACGCTGTGTTAGTGTGTTAGTAGACAAACGATTGTACTCTACGCGTGACAATTGTGTTTGGATACTTTCGGCAACGGATAATCGGACTACAGGCGAGACTAGGGAAACGCCAGATCTCCTCTTGCTGTGACTTATTCAGATTGCAGCGAGACAGATCTTAGTATGTAGATTACAAGTAGTTGGTAGCAACTAGTGTGAATTTTGGGATATAAATCAGTTGAATGTTAAAAGTATGAGATAAAGTGAAATCTTGCCGAAATGCAAGATATCTCTTTTATTGAGATGAATACGTTGCAACTGCTGTTGCGTAGTGCTGAGATTACTCGCTGATTATTTCCGTACATGTATTAGTCGTTGACCATATATATTTGTATGCATGTATATGTATTGTGTGAGATTCACATGCCAACGGTTTTCTTCTCTTGTTCCGTTAGGAAGACTCCATGAAATGTTTATCATTAAGGTCAGGAATTGCTCCCGTAGCTCGTGTGATATTTTATGAAATCAGAGTTTGCTCACCGAAGAACAATGGCAATATCGTAAGACAGGGATTGCTCACCGTTTATGCGCGATGGGAATCGATGCGCCGTGGGAATCGATATGCCGTGGGAATTGATTACTTAGATGGATACGGGACTCATTGATTCATGCGCATAGGAAATCTACCCTTTGGTAGCTTTGGTACTTCTGGTCACGAAAGGAATTTAATACTCCCCATGTCTCCTCGTGAAGGGTCATCACGCTCTACATGATGCTTCCATCATCCTGGAGAAGGTCGCCAGTATTACCACAGAAGTAGAAGTGGAAGATGGGCCTGAGCAGTGGATACACAACTGAGTGACTCCAATGCTTGGTGAGAATGTCTGCACAGTTATCCTTACCTGGGATGTGCATCATTAAAATGAAACCTCTCGCTATCATGCTCCGTACGTAGTGAAACGATAGAATGTTATGACGCTTATGCAACCTTGCGTAAGGAAAGGTCGACGTTTGGATCATCTTTTCGTTGTCACCCCAAGAGTATGAGATATCATGTACTCGTGTTCCGAGGTATCGGAATGAGTGGCGTAGATCGACGATTCAGGATGATCGTTCTCCGCGATGGGTGATTGGAACCTAGTGTTAGGTTTGCATCCGAACATTTGTTCGTAAGATGCTTCCATCTTTTCGATGAACTTTATGGGATTCATGCACAGAACACCATGTTCGTCGCGCTCAAATCCACATCCTAAATGAAAGTTCATAGGTCCGAATCCCTTCAATTTGAAGTTATATGGTGACAATTGCAATATCTTCAAGAAGGAATTGGGATCTGCCATGCAGAGACATAGGTCATCGACATATGTGCATATAAGCTCATATACCCGTTCACCATGCTTGTTCGTTCCGGGTTTGAGGAATATTTCCGGTTCTGCGCGGGATCTTTCAAAGCCGAGTTCGATGAGACAAGCCGCGAGTAAGTCTCCAAAGCACTTGCCTGAAGACCTGAGACCATATAGGGCTTTGTAAATGACCAACAGGTGACCCTCCAACGATCCGAATTCGGGACCTGCCTTGATGCATACGTCCGAGAACTGTTTCTCGACCCCCCGCGGGCTATCGCGCGCTATTTTTACAATTCTCGACCCTATTTTTTAAATTTCCTACCTTTTTAGGTCGCGTGTCTACTAAAATACCTCGCGCGTCGCACACCTTTACTTTTGAGACAAATATCTCGTCACTCCTCAAATAAAATAACTATTTTAGGGTTAAGGATATCATATTCGTTTCGTGACAAGCCCTATTTTGTGTACAACTTGTGCACGAATGACTTATTTCATTTTCTCAACATGTTTCCACCATACCGGTATAATGGGCTCCGACCCAAATCCTCCAACTCCAACTCAAATCCCAGCTCCAACTCCATGTCAACTCCAAGTCGAATCCACCCCAGGCGGGCTATTGCACTCAAGGGTTTTGTTCGTGTTTAACGCCAGGAAGATCCGCTGTATTTTCAGAAGCTACACCGTCGGAATCGCCACTCCAATGTTGTTCGCTTCTCTCAAATAACCCGCTTTGTGGATAGATGCTGCTGGTTACATTCGGATCGACTTGATCATTGCTAGTAGGATCGACGCTTTCAATTTTAACGTTTGGATCATTTCTTTTTTCTTCACGAATCTTACGAATCATTTTTTGGATTCGAGCAGTCTCTTTCTTGTGATAAACAAGCATTTTCCGGAGTTCTTGTTCGAGATTGGCTGGGTGTTCCTGAACCACCTTTTGTAGTTTGTAAATTCCCTCCATGGTTGGTTCGACTGTCGATTGGATGATTAGTATTAGTAGTATCAGTAGAGTAGATTATATATTCGAAGATTAGGTCGTAGTAACACCTAACACGTTGGTATTTGTTTTCCTCGTCGGAAAGATAATGAAATAATCAATTATAATGATGAAGTACTAGCGAAAATAATGTATTACTAGTATCTACTAGTAATAACTCATGCAAAATAGCATACTAGTTGGTTTTACCGGTACATGAAAGTCGGAATCAACTCGATCGTAATCAACAAAACAATTGTCCACGATTTCCATTTCGATAATCAACAACGCAATTGTCCACGATTTCGTACTAGTATCTACTAGTAATAACTCATGCAAAAATAGCGTACTAGTTGGTTTTACGGGTACATGAAAGTCGGAATCAACTTGATCGCAGTCAACAAAACAATTCTCCACGATTTCCATTTCGATAATCAACAACGCTATTGTCCACGATTTCCATTTCGATTCACATTTCCGTGCACCTTATGGAAGAACTGACGCGCCTGCCAACAAATGTTTGGAATAACTGATGGGATTGACCCGTCCGGCGCTGTGTATTAACCCTCTTAAGGAGTTGACTGTACGTACTGTTCACTACTAAACATATTGTACGAGGAATGTTGCAATCATCACTAAGTAGTAATTACTTTACGGACCATTTTTGCAATCGAAGTACGGTAGTAAGGAAATCTACCGTACAAGAAAACACATCACACACAAAGTAACACATGTAATTTTTTCCTTTCAACGATTCATCTTTGTGATCTCCTTCGTTTCGACCCCATCTACTGATATTTTCCTTCAAACAACTCCGCAACATCATGCCTCCTGTTATGAAAACCCCTCTTCTATTCTACTGCCGTTGTTGCGCGCTGAATGGCAAAAACTCCAAGTTTTTAGGATATAAATCCACGGCAAACAAGCAGGGTACTTTGAAATACGTCTCCGTTGGCCTAAGAAGACATCTTTATTGTCTTGATGAGTGCCGGGATTTCTACCATAGTCAGGGTCTAATTAAACGAAAGATCTATAACCTCTCCACCTCTATCAAAGTGCAGCCTACCTTGCCGTCTGTTCAACATTCTCCGTCTGATTTTGGGATGACTATGACACAAAACGGTCCATCTGTTCCCCCTTCCCATCTCTCCCAGCAACACACTGTCACAAGTCAGTCAGCGACGGGTCTTCATTCTGTTCTAAACCAACAGATTGTACATGATGTCTTTTTACCGCCAATGGATCGGAACGCCATTGAATCTTACATGGCTGTTTCTGCTGTTCAAGATGAAGATGCATTCCCGCTGAATAATGATATCGACAATTCCGATGACGAGGATGACAATGACGATGACGTAAATGAAAATAACGACAACAATTCTACCAACAACATTGATTGTGGAGACAACGAAGAAGATAACACTAATGGTTCTGCTGTTAATGTCGTTACTGCTCAGCCCGCCCCTCCACCACCTTCTTTTCATGAAAGCATTAATTTGAACGAAAGAGAGGATGCATTTCAAAGCCACACAAAACTACCGCCGCCCCCTCATCTTCTTGCTGAATTGGAACTCATGAATTTAATGGCCAGACATAAATTGCCACTGAACACATTCAAATCCATTTTCCAGTGGGCAAAGAAAAGTCAAATGAGACCGGGTTTTGATTTTTGCGATGCCAAAATTAGATCTCGGCAAGCAATTTTTGACAATCTCCAATCCAATCTTGGTCTCTCCGATATGAAATTTCATCCTCATATACTGAATTGGTTACCTGATAATAAGCCCACTCAGGTGTATGTCCGTTCTTTTAAGGATGCCATTTATTCTCTTCTTTCTGACCAGCAGCTAATGATAGAAGAAAACCTCTCCTTTCCCGACTATTCCACCCCTCTGTCTCCCGACAATAATCCTGAGTTGAATCCTAATTCTGTAATCTCAGAATTGCATCACGGCTCGTGGTGGAAATCTTCTTGGAAAGAAATTTGCAATCCCAATTCGCAAGAAATTCTTGTTCCTATTATATTTTACATGGACGGCATATCTTTGGATGCGCACGGACGACTTACGTTAACACCATTGAACATGACACTTGGTATTTTTAATGTGGAGACTCGTTCTCGACCTGAAGCATGGACAACTATTTACTTCCATCCCGACCCCGAATGGGAGTCAACCAGACACTCTCGTCCTGCCACTTCAAAGGAAAAAATTCAGAATCTTCACAATGGTTTGGAAGTAGCGTTTCGTTCCTTCAAAGCCGCGTGTAACGAAGACGGTGGTATCGAATGGAATTATCTTCCGTACGCAAATCAACAGTGGAGGGTAAAAATGAAATTTGCCATTGCCTATGTTATTGGCGACACAGAACTTCACGATAAATTGTGTGGAAAATACGGCTCCTTCAATAAGGGTGTCATGCGGATGTGCCGTCACTGCAACTGTTATTCTCCAAACATAAACATTCCTTCTGTTCAACCTGCAACAAAGAAGTGGTCACCTGTTGATTTCCATTGTTTTCCCGGCACAGATCTAAACGATATCAATAAGAACTTCAAAAACAACTCTCATCACAACATAAGGAATGTATTTCATGATTTATGCTTTGGTACTAATCAGAACAACATTCATTTTGCAACTCCCGGTGAATGTTTGCACATGCACCAGCTTGGTACTGCCAAACGGGCCATCGAGTCAATTGAATTGTTGCTCCGCGGAAGTGTTCCATGTGTTTATGCCCCCAATTTGAAGCACGGTGTGGCTGTTGCTAACAGTATTGGCCATTTAGCACAACGGTACGGTGGTTTGTTATCACGCCAGTCTGATAGAGATTTTCCTCGCACCAAATTTGGGACTCAGCTATTATCAACTACGAAGAAAGAAGGGCATGATTTCTCTGGAATGCTTATTTCTCTTCTGATCGCTATGGTTTCCAAACATGGATCTGACATTATTGGTGACCATCGTTTTGTAAAGAAACAGATAGAGGTAATTCAGCTAATTCTATCAATGGAAGAATTTCTTAAACACGGTCGAATGAAATATGGTTCCTTAAAGAATCTCCCAAAAACAATTGTTCACTTTATTAATTGTATAAACTCAACATGTCACAGGAAAGGGATGGGAACAAATCTAATCAAGAATCACCTGTACTTTCACCTACCAGATTATATCTCTTTATGGGGGAGCCCCGCAGGCTGGGATAGTGCTCCGAATGAGTCTCACCATAAAACTGAGATTAAAGCTCCTTCCAAGAACACGCAAGGTAATGCTGCATCACTAATCGGTCAAACGGCGAAGCGAAAGTCCGAGAAAATGATGCTTAGCCAGGCAACATATCACCTCAACTTGCATCCGCCTGTTCCTCCTCCAATTGAACAACCTGATGGTGGCGGTTCTCATTTTCATATAATGAGAACCGAAAATGGGGAATCAACAATGAAGTGGCTTCGTTCTACGAACAAAAGCAAACCATTTTTTCCTTCTGACATACTCGACTTTGTTTGTGATTCTGTGCTACCTTTATTGGAGAATCCTTCACACATTTGTGGAGTTACAGAGCACAATCGTTTCGATGTTGCTTGTGGGTCTAATTTTATATTTCGCTCGCATCCTTCATATAGATCGGATAGTTCTCTGCTGAACTCCGTCTGGATGGATTGGTGTTTGATGAAATTGGACTTTGATTTAAATAACAATCCCAAGCTCATACCGTGCCATCTGGTATGCTTCTTAACTGTACAGAGTTTGAAGCAGCCATACAGTAGTATTGGTGGCTATCCAATTGATACAAACGGAATGTATGCTGTGGCTCGTCGGTTTCAAGATGTGCCTAAGAAAACAGCTTCTGAATTTGTCCAACGTGGTCGCCTGATGAATTCACTGTACCTATTTCATGTCGACACTATCCATTCCGAGCTGGCAGTTGTTCCAGAGCAAGGCCTTGATGGGTCCATAACCAATTGCGATTGGCTAGTGATATCGAATCGGATCTCCTGGCTACATTTTTTTGAAAGCAAAAATGCTGCTACACCACCGTCTTACGAATCTTTGTACAACGCATGCACACTACAGGACGACATCCAGTTGGAACCGTTTGAGATGGCATTGAATGATAACAAATCCAGTGATTCTCTATCTAGTTCAGAGAGCGAAAGCTCGGACAGCAGTTCCGATTGAGTAGCAAGGGTGAATGTACCGGCTAACTTTAAACTATTGTTTAATTTTACTATAGAGGGTTAGCTCTAAGCACAGTTTTGCGAGATACATAGGCGCTCATAATATAACAGCCTTCGTATTTTGGATTCGAACAGCTATGTAATACTAATGGATTGAACAATAGAGTATCTCCTGACCTCAATGGAACTTTCACTCCATACGTGGGGAAGACAAAATAATAAATCACCTCGTCAGCAGACACTTCCGCCGGAGCAATTACTGTCAAACGAGTGTAGTACATGTCATCGTCCACATGGCATCTAGAATGGTAGTTGCGACCGATCGAAAATGCTAAGGCCTGCTGCCCAATTGCATTTAGCTTTGTACGAGACAGAATCTGAGACAACACATCCATTTCCTCCGCAACAAATGGTTCGACGTCAATTAAACTATGATGCATATGCTTCACAATTTCAACTGTTGTCTCTTCTAGCTCTAGTTTGATGCTGGGATCGACATGACTTTTGAAAACATACTCACCAATATTTGAATCCAATCTTTCTGGTCGAATTCCAATGATAGCATAATCATCATTGATACTGCCGCGCTTAACCCCTCTTCCAACGGTTGGTTTTGCTCCAACAATGGCAGGAGCAAACTGTCTCAACAATTCGATATTATTCTTCGAAGCGAGGTGTCGTTCCGCAAAATGGCGTGAAACTTTGGCAAAAATTCGCAATGATGGTTCGTAAGGATCAAACGCAAGAATATGCTCATCCTTCGTACTATCCAATGTATTGTAGTTTTCGATTGACAAAGCCTGTTCCGGTTGATACTTCTTCTTTCCGCCTGTCTTGCCACCCCAATCTGTCTCCATGTATTTACCTGCCACGGCAGCGGTACTGGATTTATTTTTCAGCGCTATTGTACGGACGCCATCTTTGCAAGTTGAACGCCTATTCCTTTCCTTTTTCATCGGTTTTATCAGAGACAAGTTCGTATAAGTTTCGTGGCTCTTTGACACCGGTGCAGCAATCCTCAGAAAGTTGGAAGACATTCTCTGTTTATGTCTTCTCTCATGTTTCCTATTTGCTTTTTGCCTCCTTCCTCGTGCTGACAATTGCTTTCCATTCGTTGTGGTTGGTTTCATTGTTGCCAAGACGAGTTGCCGTTGGAGGATGACGAGGACGAAACGATTTGCCGATGGAGTGGGAGTTCAGTTGTTGTTGCCGTTGCCGGGACGAATTGCCGTTGGATGACGACGAATCGATTTGGCGTTGGAGTAGATCACCAATTGCCGTTGTTGTTGCTGTTGACGTTGCCGATTTGGAGGACGACGACAAATCGTTTTGGAAGACGAGAACAAATCAATTTGCTGTTGGAGTAGAAGACCAATAGCCGTTGCCGTTAGCGTTGGTGAAGCGCCAGTGGAGGAGGAGGAGGAGCGAGGTTGGTGGATCGCCGGTGGAGGAGGAGGAGCGATTCGATGCCAACGATTCGTTGCCACTTGCCGGTGGAGGAGGAGCGTTTAGATACCGACGATTCGTTGCCGAGCGCCGGTGGAGGAGTAGAAGGAGCGTTTCTATGCCGAAGATTCGTTGCTGAGCACCTGTGGAGGAGGATCGATTTGATGCCGGATCACCGGTGGAGGAGCGTTTAGATACCGACGATTCGTTGCCGAGCGCCGGTGGAGGAGTAGAAGGAGCGTTTCTATGCCAAAGATTCGTTGCTGAGCACCTGTGGAGGAGGATCGATTTGATGCCGGATCACCGGTGGAGGAGCGTTTAGATACCGACGATTCGTTGCCGAGCGCCGGTGGAGGAGTAGAAGGAGCGTTTCTATGCCGAAGATTCGTTGCTGAGCACCTGTGGAGGAGGATCGATTTGATGCCGGCTCACCGGTGGAGGAGGAGGAGGATCGAGCCGATGCCGGATCGCCAGTGGAGGAGGAGCGTTTCTATGCCTACGATTGGTTGCCGAGCGCCGGTGGAGGAGGAGCGATTCGATGCCAAGCGCCGGTGGAGGAGGAGGAGGATCGATTTGATGCCGGATCGCCAGTGGAGGAGGTACGTTTCTATGCCGACGATTGGTTGCCGAGCGCCGGTGGAGGAGGAGTGATTCGATGGCAAGCGCCGGTGGAGGAGGAGGAGGATCGATTTGATGCCGGATTGCCAGTGGAGGAGGTACGTTTCTATGCCGACGATTCGTTGCCGTTAGCGTTGGTGGAGGAGGAGCGATCGCCGGTGGAGGAGGAGGAGCGATTCCTGGTGGAGGAGGAGGAGCATTTCGCTGATTGGGGCGATTCCCGGTGGAGGAGGAGGAGCGTTTTGCTGATTCGTTGTCAGAGGAGCGTTTCGCTGATTCGTTGTCGCTTGCCTGTGGAGGAGTAGCGTTTCGCTGAACGGCAACGACGAGTCGTTGCCGTTCTCGTTGCCGACGATCCTATTCAAATAGATCGATTTGCTGTTGCAGATCAATTTGCCGTTGCGGATCGATTTGCCGTTGCAGATCGATTGGTGTTGGATCGATTGGACGTTGCGGATCAATTTGCCGTTGCGGATCGATTGGTATGGTTGGAGGAGGAGCGAGGTTGGTGGATCGCCGGTGGAGGAGGAGGAGCGATTACCGGTGGAGGAGGAGGAGCGATTACCGGTCGAGGAGAAGGAGCAATTCGATGCCAACGATTCGTTGCCGCGGAATTGGTGGAGGAGGAGCGAGGTTGGTGTATCGCTGATTCGTTGTCGCTTGCCGGTGTAGGAGTTGCGTTTCCCTGATTTGTTGCCGCTTGCCGGAGGAGGAGGAGCGTTTCCCTGATTTGTTGCCGCTTGCCTGTGGAGGAGTAGCGTTTCGCCAAATAGATGATATGATAATTGAACAAAATGGGTGAGTATCTATTGATGTACTACATAGAGTAAATAATAACAACAGAATAATATAATCTACATGCCGATCGATTCGATGCCAAAAACCAAGACTGCACGCGCCGCCGCCGACGCCGACTCCTACTTTTGTTGTTTGCTTCAATTTGCCCAATCGATTCGATGCTTACAATTTCAAGGGAAGATTTGCCCCGATGGTTCCCGGTTGCTTCCCGGTTGCTTCTTCGATGGTTCCCGGTTGGTTTGATGGTTACCGCTTGCTTCGATCGTTCCGGCTTGCTTTCGCTTCGATCGTTCCGGCTTGCTTTTGCTTCGATCGTTCCCGGTTGCGCTTCGATCGTTCCTATGAAAATAAAAAGAAACCGGAAGGGAGGAAATACATTATCAGTAATGCCGGAGGCAGTATAATCATTGTCTATCTCTATCATTCTTACCTTTGCTTGTTCCGACGTTCCGACGTTCCGATGTTCCGACGTCCCGACGTTCCGACAACCGTCCCGATGAAATTGTAGTTGCTGCCGTAGAATACTTCTTACTCCATGTCACGAAAAACAGTACCTTGTTCCTGTTGATATAATTGCAAGGGACAAAGCCAGTTCATTGATTTCAAGACGTATATGTAAGGCTGCAGTCCAAACAATATCTATCCAGCAAATCCCCTTCTCGTCAAATGCTAACTACTTCTTTTCCAGTACAAGGCTGTTATTTCGGACTAAAATAAATGAGAACGGATCGTTGTGCTCAAAGAGGGTCGGATCCCACGTTCTCGGACGGAGTGTTGATTGCAAGAACCAACACTCTACTCAAATAAGTCGGATGTAAGAAGGCAGATTATGAAGTGTATTTATTTTTTGTTGCGAGGTAGATTGTTTTTTTTGTTGCGAGGTAGAAAAAGTGATTTTTTTTGTCGCGAGGTAGAAAATAACATTACTGTGTGTTTGTGTGAGAGAGATTTTTTTTTTTTTTTTCGCGTACGATTTTCTTTTTCCTTGTAGATCATGTAGAATTCTACATGATTTGGTACAAGTGTAGAATCCTACACGTTTTTAGTAGTAATCTGAATTGAACATGCTGAATTTTTTTAACGTTCGAACGTTCGAACGTTCGTTTTAACGTTCGAATTAATTTGGAATTAGTACTGAATCTACATGCTAGCTAGTACTGTGCTGTATGTGATCCGTTTGAATTTTTTTAACGTTCGAACGTTCGAACGTTCGTTTTAACGTTCGAATTAATTTGGAATGAGTACTGAATCTACATGCTAGCTAGTACTGTGCTGTATGTGATCCGTTTGAATTTTTTGAATGTTCGAACGTTCGAATTTTTGAACGTTCGAACGTTCGAATTCCAAATGTGATCCGTTTGAATTTTTTGAACGGTCGAACGTTGGAATTTTCTTCTTAGTACTGAATCTACATGCTAGTACTGAATGTACGTGTTTTCCTACTCATTTTTCCCACTACAATGCTGGTACATGGTACAGGGGGGTAAAGAACTTGCAAGAAGTCCACAAATACGAACAAATAATTACTGAATTTGCCAACCGGATGTAACCCTAACCATATTGGGAACAACTTTGCCACACAGAATGCCAAAAATGATGTGGTTTGACTCTCCAAATGGCAAGCATGAGGGTATTTTTGGTGCAATTGCAGGGCACAAACTAACTTATTGGGTAATGACTCCAAAAGTATCCGGTCCAAGCAATGAATACATTCATCATGACTCTTCCAATGCATATTGGAAACAACTTTGTCACATAGAATGCCCAAAATCTTAAGGTTTGAGTCTCCAAATGGCAAACATGTGGGTATTTTTGGTGCAATTCCAGTGCACAAACTAACTTCTTATTGGGTAATGACTCAAAAAGTATCGGGTCCAAGCCATGAATACATTCATCATGACTCATCAAATGCATATTGAGAACAACATTGTCACATAGAATGCCCAAAATCTTAAGGTTTCACTCTCCAACTGACAAACATGAGGGTATTTTTGGTGCAATTCCGGGGCACAAACTAACTTATTGGGTAATGACTCAAAAAGTATCCGGTCCAAGCAATGAATACATTCGTCATGACTCATCAAATACATATTGGGAACAACTTTGTCACACAGAATGCTGTAAATGGTGTGGTTTGACTCTCCAAATGGCAAACATGGGTGTATTTTTGGTGCAATTCCAGGGCACAAACTAACTTATTCGGTAATGACTCAAAAAGTATCTGGTCCAAGCCATGAATACATTCATCATGACTCATCCAATGCATATTGGGAACAACTGTGGCACATAGAATGACCAAAATCTTAAGGTTTGACTCTACAAATGGCAAACATGGGGGTATTTTTGGTGCAATTCTAGGGCAAAAACTAACTGATTGGGTAATGACTCAAATAGTATCGGGTCCAAGCCATGAATGCATTCATCATGACTCATCCAATGCATATTGGAAACAACTATGACACATAGAATGCCCGAAATCTTAAGGTTTGAGTCTCCAAATGGCAAACATGTGGGTATTTTTGGTGCAATTCCAGGGCACAAACTAACTTCTTATTGGGTAATGACTCAAAAAGTATCGGGTCCAAGCCATGAATACATTCATCATGACTCATCAAATGCATAGTGCGAACAACTTTGTCACATAGAATGCCCAAAATCTTAAGGTTTCACTCTCCAACTGACAAACATGAGGGTATTTTTGGTGCAATTGCAGGGCACAAACTAACTTATTGGGTAATGACTCAAAAAGTATCTGGTCCAAGCCATGAATACATTCATCATGACTCATCCAATGCATATTGGGAACAACTGTGGCACATAGAATGACCAAAATCTTAAGGTTTGACTCTCCAACTGACAAACATGAGGGTATTTTTGGTGCAATTCCAGGGCACAAACTAACTTATTGGGTAATGACTCCAAAAGTATCTGGTCCAAGCAATGAATACATTCATCATGACTCTTCCAATGCATATTGGAAACAACTTTGTCACATAGAATGCCCAAAATCTTAAGGTTTGAGTCTCCAAATGGCAAACATGTGGGTATTTTTGGTGCAATTCCAGTGCACAAACTAACTTCTTATTGGGTAATGACTCAAAAAGTATCGGGTCCAAGCCATGAATACATTCATCATGACTCATCAAATGCATATTGAGAACAACATTGTCACATAGAATGCCCAAAATCTTAAGGTTTCACTCTCCAACTGACAAACATGAGGGTATTTTTGGTGCAATTCCGGGGCACAAACTAACTTATTGGGTAATGACTCAAAAAGTATCCGGTCCAAGCAATGAATACATTCGTCATGACTCATCAAATACATATTGGGAACAACTTTGTCACACAGAATGCTGTAAATGGTGTGGTTTGACTCTCCAAATGGCAAACATGGGTGTATTTTTGGTGCAATTCCAGGGCACAAACTAACTTATTCGGTAATGACTCAAAAAGTATCTGGTCCAAGCCATGAATACATTCATCATGACTCATCCAATGCATATTGGGAACAACTGTGGCACATAGAATGACCAAAATCTTAAGGTTTGACTCTACAAATGGCAAACATGGGGGTATTTTTGGTGCAATTCTAGGGCAAAAACTAACTGATTGGGTAATGACTCAAATAGTATCGGGTCCAAGCCATGAATGCATTCATCATGACTCATCCAATGCATATTGGAAACAACTATGACACATAGAATGCCCGAAATCTTAAGGTTTGAGTCTCCAAATGGCAAACATGTGGGTATTTTTGGTGCAATTCCAGGGCACAAACTAACTTCTTATTGGGTAATGACTCAAAAAGTATCGGGTCCAAGCCATGAATACATTCATCATGACTCATCAAATGCATAGTGCGAACAACTTTGTCACATAGAATGCCCAAAATCTTAAGGTTTCACTCTCCAACTGACAAACATGAGGGTATTTTTGGTGCAATTGCAGGGCACAAACTAACTTATTGGGTAATGACTCAAAAAGTATCTGGTCCAAGCCATGAATACATTCATCATGACTCATCCAATGCATATTGGGAACAACTGTGGCACATAGAATGACCAAAATCTTAAGGTTTGACTCTCCAACTGACAAACATGAGGGTATTTTTGGTGCAATTCCAGGGCACAAACTAACTTATTGGGTAATGACTCCAAAAGTATCTGGTCCAAGCAATGAATACATTCATCATGACTCTTCCAATGCATATTGGAAACAACTTTGTCACATAGAATGCCCAAAATCTTAAGGTTTGAGTCTCCAAATGGCAAACATGTGGGTATTTTTGGTGCAATTCCAGTGCACAAACTAACTTCTTATTGGGTAATGACTCAAAAAGTATCGGGTCCAAGCCATGAATACATTCATCATGACTCATCAAATGCATATTGAGAACAACATTGTCACATAGAATGCCCAAAATCTTAAGGTTTCACTCTCCAACTGACAAACATGAGGGTATTTTTGGTGCAATTCCGGGGCACAAACTAACTTATTGGGTAATGACTCAAAAAGTATCCGGTCCAAGCAATGAATACATTCGTCATGACTCATCAAATACATATTGGGAACAACTTTGTCACACAGAATGCTGTAAATGGTGTGGTTTGACTCTCCAAATGGCAAACATGGGTGTATTTTTGGTGCAATTCCAGGGCACAAACTAACTTATTCGGTAATGACTCAAAAAGTATCTGGTCCAAGCCATGAATACATTCATCATGACTCATCCAATGCATATTGGGAACAACTGTGGCACATAGAATGACCAAAATCTTAAGGTTTGACTCTACAAATGGCAAACATGGGGGTATTTTTGGTGCAATTCTAGGGCAAAAACTAACTGATTGGGTAATGACTCAAATAGTATCGGGTCCAAGCCATGAATGCATTCATCATGACTCATCCAATGCATATTGGAAACAACTATGACACATAGAATGCCCGAAATCTTAAGGTTTGAGTCTCCAAATGGCAAACATGTGGGTATTTTTGGTGCAATTCCAGGGCACAAACTAACTTCTTATTGGGTAATGACTCAAAAAGTATCGGGTCCAAGCCATGAATACATTCATCATGACTCATCAAATGCATAGTGCGAACAACTTTGTCACATAGAATGCCCAAAATCTTAAGGTTTCACTCTCCAACTGACAAACATGAGGGTATTTTTGGTGCAATTGCAGGGCACAAACTAACTTATTGGGTAATGACTCAAAAAGTATCCGGTCCAAGCAATGAATACATTCCTCATGACTCATCAAATACATATTGGGAACAACTTTGTCACACAGAATGCTGTAAATGTTGTGGTTTGACTCTCCAAATGGCAAACATGGGTGTATTTTTGGTGCAATTCCAGGGCACAAACTAACTTATTCGGTAATGACTCAAAAAGTATCTGGTCCAAGCCATGAATACATTCATCATGACTCATCCAATGCATATTGGGAACAACTGTGGCACATAGAATGACCAAAATCTTAAGGTTTGACTCTACAAATGGCAAACATGGGGGTATTTTTGGTGCAATTCTAGGGCAAAAACTAACTGATTGGGTAATGACTCAAATAGTATCGGGTCCAAGCCATGAATGCATTCATCATGACTCATCCAATGCATATTGGAAACAACTATGACACATAGAATGCCCGAAATCTTAAGGTTTGAGTCTCC
Source organism: Pseudo-nitzschia multiseries (assembly GCA_037355745.1). NCBI lineage: Eukaryota > Bacillariophyta > Bacillariophyceae > Bacillariales > Bacillariaceae > Pseudo-nitzschia > Pseudo-nitzschia multiseries. The sequence continues at coordinate 7,220,548 of CM074783.1, forward strand.
AAATGGCAAACATGTGGGTATTTTTGGTGCAATTCCAGGGCACAAACTAACTTCTTATTGGGTAATGACTCAAAAAGTATCGGGTCCAAGCCATGAATACATTCATCATGACTCATCAAATGCATAGTGCGAACAACTTTGTCACATAGAATGCCCAAAATCTTAAGGTTTCACTCTCCAACTGACAAACATGAGGGTATTTTTGGTGCAATTGCAGGGCACAAACTAACTTATTGGGTAATGACTCAAAAAGTATCGGGTCCAAGCAATGAATACATTCATCATGACTCATCAAATACATATTGGGAACAACTTTGTCACACAGAATGCTGTAAATGTTGTGGTTTGACTCTCCAAATGGCAAACATGGGTGTATTTTTGGTGCAATTCCAGGGCACAAACTAACTTATTCGGTAATGACTCAAAAAGTATCTGGTCCAAGCCATGAATACATTCATCATGACTCATCCAATGCATATTGGGAACAACTGTGGCACATAGAATGACCAAAATCTTAAGGTTTGACTCTACAAATGGCAAACATGGGGGTATTTTTGGTGCAATTCTAGGGCAAAAACTAACTGATTGGGTAATGACTCAAATAGTATCGGGTCCAAGCCATGAATGCATTCATCATGACTCATCCAATGCATATTGGAAACAACTATGACACATAGAATGCCCGAAATCTTAAGGTTTGAGTCTCCAAATGGCAAACATGTGGGTATTTTTGGTGCAATTCCAGGGCACAAACTAACTTCTTATTGGGTAATGACTCAAAAAGTATCGGGTCCAAGCCATGAATACATTCATCATGACTCATCAAATGCATAGTGCGAACAACTTTGTCACATAGAATGCCCAAAATCTTAAGGTTTCACTCTCCAACTGACAAACATGAGGGTATTTTTGGTGCAATTCCGGGGCACAAACTAACTTATTGGGTAATGACTCAAAAAGTATCGGGTCCAAGCAATGAATACATTCCTCATGACTCATCAAATACATATTGGGAACAACTTTGTCACACAGAATGCTGTAAATGTTGTGGTTTGACTCTCCAAATGGCAAACATGGGTGTATTTTTGGTGCAATTCCAGGGCACAAACTAACTTATTCGGTAATGACTCAAAAAGTATCTGGTCCAAGCCATGAATACATTCATCATGACTCATCCAATGCATATTGGGAACAACTGTGGCACATAGAATGACCAAAATCTTAAGGTTTGACTCTACAAATGGCAAACATGGGGGTATTTTTGGTGCAATTCTAGGGCAAAAACTAACTGATTGGGTAATGACTCAAATAGTATCGGGTCCAAGCCATGAATGCATTCATCATGACTCATCCAATGCATATTGGAAACAACTATGACACATAGAATGCCCGAAATCTTAAGGTTTGAGTCTCCAAATGGCAAACATGTGGGTATTTTTGGTGCAATTCCAGGGCACAAACTAACTTCTTATTGGGTAATGACTCAAAAAGTATCGGGTCCAAGCCATGAATACATTCATCATGACTCATCAAATGCATAGTGCGAACAACTTTGTCACATAGAATGCCCAAAATCTTAAGGTTTCACTCTCCAACTGACAAACATGAGGGTATTTTTGGTGCAATTGCAGGGCACAAACTAACTTATTGGGTAATGACTCAAAAAGTATCCGGTCCAAGCAATGAATACATTCCTCATGACTCATCAAATACATATTGGGAACAACTTTGTCACACAGAATGCTGTAAATGGTGTGGTTTGACTCTCCAAATGGCAAACATGGGTGTATTTTTGGTGCAATTCCAGGGCACAAACTAACTTATTCGGTAATGACTCAAAAAGTATCTGGTCCAAGCCATGAATACATTCATCATGACTCATCCAATGCATATTGGGAACAACTGTGGCACATAGAATGACCAAAATCTTAAGGTTTGACTCTACAAATGGCAAACATGGGGGTATTTTTGGTGCAATTCTAGGGCAAAAACTAACTGATTGGGTAATGACTCAAATAGTATCGGGTCCAAGCCATGAATGCATTCATCATGACTCATCCAATGCATATTGGAAACAACTATGACACATAGAATGCCCGAAATCTTAAGGTTTGAGTCTCCAAATGGCAAACATGTGGGTATTTTTGGTGCAATTCCAGGGCACAAACTAACTTCTTATTGGGTAATGACTCAAAAAGTATCGGGTCCAAGCCATGAATACATTCATCATGACTCATCAAATGCATAGTGCGAACAACTTTGTCACATAGAATGCCCAAAATCTTAAGGTTTCACTCTCCAACTGACAAACATGAGGGTATTTTTGGTGCAATTGCAGGGCACAAACTAACTTATTGGGTAATGACTCAAAAAGTATCGGGTCCAAGCAATGAATACATTCCTCATGACTCATCAAATACATATTGGGAACAACTTTGTCACACAGAATGCTGTAAATGTTGTGGTTTGACTCTCCAAATGGCAAACATGGGTGTATTTTTGGTGCAATTCCAGGGCACAAACTAACTTATTCGGTAATGACTCAAAAAGTATCTGGTCCAAGCCATGAATACATTCATCATGACTCATCCAATGCATATTGGGAACAACTGTGGCACATAGAATGACCAAAATCTTAAGGTTTGACTCTACAAATGGCAAACATGGGGGTATTTTTGGTGCAATTCTAGGGCAAAAACTAACTGATTGGGTAATGACTCAAATAGTATCGGGTCCAAGCCATGAATGCATTCATCATGACTCATCCAATGCATATTGGAAACAACTATGACACATAGAATGCCCGAAATCTTAAGGTTTGAGTCTCCAAATGGCAAACATGTGGGTATTTTTGGTGCAATTCCAGGGCACAAACTAACTTCTTATTGGGTAATGACTCAAAAAGTATCGGGTCCAAGCCATGAATACATTCATCATGACTCATCAAATGCATAGTGCGAACAACTTTGTCACATAGAATGCCCAAAATCTTAAGGTTTCACTCTCCAACTGACAAACATGAGGGTATTTTTGGTGCAATTGCAGGGCACAAACTAACTTATTGGGTAATGACTCAAAAAGTATCCGGTCCAAGCAATGAATACATTCCTCATGACTCATCAAATACATATTGGGAACAACTTTGTCACACAGAATGCTGTAAATGGTGTGGTTTGACTCTCCAAATGGCAAACATGGGTGTATTTTTGGTGCAATTCCAGGGCACAAACTAACTTATTCGGTAATGACTCAAAAAGTATCTGGTCCAAGCCATGAATACATTCATCATGACTCATCCAATGCATATTGGGAACAACTGTGGCACATAGAATGACCAAAATCTTAAGGTTTGACTCTACAAATGGCAAACATGGGGGTATTTTTGGTGCAATTCTAGGGCAAAAACTAACTGATTGGGTAATGACTCAAATAGTATCGGGTCCAAGCCATGAATGCATTCATCATGACTCATCCAATGCATATTGGAAACAACTATGACACATAGAATGCCCAAAATCTTAAGGTTTCACTCTCCAACTGACAAACATGAGGGTATTTTTGGTGCAATTCCAGGGCACAAACTAACTTATTGGGTAATGACTCAAAAAGTATCTGGTCCAAGCAATGAATACATTCCTCATGACTCATCAAATACATATTGGGAACAACTTTGTCACACAGAATGCTGTAAATGTTGTGGTTTGACTCTCGAAATGGCAAACATGAGGGTATTTTTGGTGCAATTCCAGGGCACAAACTAACTGATTGGGTAATGACTCCAAAAGTATCCGGTCAAAACTATGAATACATTTATCATGACTCATCAAATGCATATTGGGAACAACTTTGTCACACAGAATGCCCAAAATGTTGTGGTTTGACTCTCAAAATGGCAAACATGATGAGGGTATTTTTGGTGCAATTCCAGGGCACAAACAGTCTCATTTGGTAATGACTACCAAAGTTTTTGTACCAGGCCATGAATGCATATCACATGACTTACGAAATGCATGTTGGGAACAACTTTTAAATGCATATTGGGAACAACTTTGACACACACAGTACAGACAATGATGTGGTTTGTAGATACAAATGGCACACAAGACAGTACGGTATGTTAGGTGCAGCAGTCTACGAGATTCTACATGTGACTAGAGGATTGAAATACATAACCTTAGTGTGATCAAATGTTTCCCTTCTGAAAAAATTATGGCGCGGGAGGGGTGGCTTGCACAGGTACGTGCTCTACTGCTACAAATATAACAGCGCGCCCAAAACCAGACAACACACAGAAGATGTTCGGGCAAACAACATAGTACAGAACCCACGGAAAAATTCTACACACAAAACATCGTACACATACTACACGAAACACCGTACACACACACACACACACACGACACACACAACACACACAACACAAAACACCGTACACAACCCGACAAATTATTAGTACACACACAAAACCACACAAAAAGAAACACATGATTCTTGATCGACACCGTATTCAGAAAATAAAATAAAAAAATATGAATGCTATCGGAAAGACACGACGAAGCAAAAAATCCGAGGGGAAGACCCTTCGAAACAACAAAACCATCCGGCCCGGTGATCATCAAAATACAGGGGACAACAACGGTAAGAAAAGAAGAGTTAAAACAAACACCGCAATTACTAACAAAGTGTGTAACAGTAATACCACAACTATGAACGCATCAAAGGGCAACAGTAAAAAAAATGGTTCCGACAACACAATTTCTACTACTACAAACACGGAAGAACAAAACACCATCAACCAGAGTAACGAACCAGCGCTGACCATTACCAACACAACCACCACTACAGTAACGAACCAACAGAAAGAAGGAACAAAAACCAATGTGGTAGAGAAAACATCTAACGGAGAATGCTACAATTTAGAGGATGTTGCCGAACATGTCATGAAAAATATCCAATATGACAAATTGGCAGAGGAAGTGGCAAAACGCTTACGGAAACAAGAGAGGGAACCACATATAGGGGTGGGAAAGGTAGTAATGGTACCTAAACAAACGGAGGCAACCATGCAGGGAGAGGGGAGTTACAATGCCGGCGACACAAGAGAACGAGCAGTAAGTACAATTACAGACGAATATGGACTTATAATAGACAACGATATGCTTAAGGCTTTGAGTGATATGACTGAAAGAGTGGAGAAGCAGCTAAGGGATTACGTCAAAAAACATTGGTACCCCAACATGAAGTTCCCTATCAATGACAAGGTAACGGCGCTTGTAATAAATAAAGCTGTTGGAGAAAGTGCGGTTATGAAGCCACCAAATATTCCACTTGCGGCATTCTGTTCCTTTTACAGGAAACGAGTAGGGACAGTACTGACTGCATTGAGGCACAACTCACAAACATTAGCGAGAAAAAACTGGATAGGTAAATACAGGTGGGAGAATTGGTTGTTGAAATTAGGATTTTGAGAATCTATTTTTGGTCCGACAACACTAACATGCTGCCCGTTGATACTTATGATACTTCCGTACAGACGATTACAGAAAAGGTCGAGTCCCTATCACATTCCCTGGTACTGTTGCAGTTATTCAAGACACAGAATATGAAAACACAGGTATTTTAAACCCTCAATACAGAACATACAAAGACGCGGAAGATGAAGATTTTTATTATTTTGTTACAAGAATCATGTCGGCAATCAATCCGACAAATTCCAATTTCAAACAACGGAAGGAGAGGCACTTGCTGAGTGATATATTTACTATAGCAGATGAAGCATTTGCATTGGTACTAATCTACAATGAGCATCATGTATGGGTGAACCAGCAGCGGCGAAAGGGTGATGCCACGATTCCGCGACAAAAAAAAAATTCTGCGATTCAGACAGTGGAAGCAGAAATGGATGGATGGAGGAAGGTCGCGAGTTGTTCAGTGACTTGTGCGACAAAATTGGCGAGATGCGAAAACACCCAGAAACAGGAAGGAAATTGGAAGAAATGATGAGGGACAGATTTAGGAACGAAAGTTCGACAAATTACACCAACAATAAGCAGGGCGATGCAAATATTACTAGTAGCAGCTCCACTAATTGTAGTGGACCAAAAAAGAAAAAGAAAAGAAACGTCTATATTGATCCGGCAATAACAGCATTGATGAATGAAAGTTTATCTATGGGTGAACTAATGTAGAAAATAACAGTACATACATAATACAAAACTACTACTAATCTTGAACTTAATTTTGAGAATATTAGAAATAATGGAGGATTCGTAATACGTCGCAATAGGAATAAATCAAGCATAATAGAATCTACATTTTAAAAAGGGAATATTGTAGTCAAGAAATATAATTCACAACTAGGGGAGCAGAATCGAATTGTTGTTTGGTAGATTAATATTTTGGAATTAATACTGACTCAAGATTTCTTTTTTATTCGTGAATAGAAGTAAGTGTTGTTCGTACAGAATAATAATTCGGCTCTGCTAGAGACTGAAATAAATTATTTTTATTTGAGAGTAGAGTAATGTGCATCACGCGCACAGAAATAGTGCTGAGTTTACATATACCCTTATACGATCGTCGCGAATTTCAGGGTATCCAGAAATATTGCCGTGTTAAAATCACGCACAAAATTTCTGCGCGAGAAGTAAATTCGAACCCCGCGAAACAGTTCTCGGACGTACTTTCTCGCAGGTGACTGCTTCTAAGTAGGCGTTACCTATGTCGGTGCCCCATGCTTCTAGATCGTTGAGTTCAGCTAGGAATAGGCACATACGTAGACCGCGAAGAGATACGACGCCTGCGTAAACACTGTGGATAGGGGCCTCAGTGAGATTACCGTTAGCAACGAGGCGAGCCTTGTGTCTTCCGTCGTGTTTGACAGCGTATATCATGTGTACCTTGATCTGTTGGAATCCCGTGGGAATTGAGCTTGTCTTGTATACGCCTTTATCAATGAATGTATTGTATTCATTGAGTTGTGCCATTTCCAGAGTGGTGGCATCTTCCCATTTGGTGTTTCCGTTGGCTTGATCAAATTGGAGGGCTTCTTCGTGGCTACGAGGAACTTTGAATCCATATTGATACTGTGGAGTGGTACGGAAGGAACGTAGTTTGGCTTGGTGCACGAGTCGATCAAGTTTCTTGGTTCGTCGGGCTAGGTTGGTGATTCTTCTGAGACGTTTCCAACCCGGGAGATCAAGCAAGTTGTTGTCTTTCCCATATTTTGCAACGGTGACCGGGTCGTCGGCTGCAATGTTGGCCAGAGGTTCATATGTGCGTTCCATATTCTCCCATTCAATCCAGAGGTTATACTTGGAACCTTTGTATTGAGGATGCTTGTTATCCAGTGGACCTTGGTGTCCTAGGATGCGGCGAAACGACCAGAGTTTGCCGTCTTCTTGTGTTGAATCACGATGTATGTAATTCATGACGTCATTGTATGCAATGATATCATCTAGTTCGTCATCGGAGTGTTTACACTTGAACTTGATGAAGTCTTTATTGCGTTCCAGACTGTCTTCAACATCGACAATGGTAAGACGCTTCCGGGTGCCATCGAGATTGGTTACAAGGAAGGAACGTCCTTGTAGATCGGCAATCGGGATCGTAGGAATGGTAATAGGCTTACCGTCATCGTCAAACTGTGCGTTACCTTCTTCGTCGGTAACAACTACCTGTGATGGGTCTACGGAAGGAGTAGCTGGGTTTGTGTGTGGGGTTACGACGTCACTGACATCAAAGTATGCTAATTCCGGTGGGTCAAAATCATCTTCAGTAAGGAGGACGCCGTCGGATGTCTTGCTGAAGATGTGTGTCGTAGGAGGACCATCAAGACTCTCCCCATAGTTGTTAGGGAGTGGAGAAGGTGACCAGCTTGGGCTGTCATCGACCTTCTTATAAAGAAAGCTCGGTAACGAGGGGTGGGCGGGTGGTTGAAGAATTGGTTGAGTGCCAGATGCGTGGGGCGTGGTATCTGTTGGTGCAGATGGAACGGTGTCATTGGCGGTGTCACAATCAGCAGGTGAACCGTTAGGGGAAACTGAGCTGTTTGGTTTAGTAGACTCGTCAATGAGTTTATTCTGATTGGTATGCTCCCCATGTTTGAAAACTGGAGCTTCTCCAGTGGCGTATATACGGGGTAAGGAATCCTTTGCATTACGCCATTTGATGAAACCATCATCAGTAAATAAGCCCGCGCGTTTGTTACGTGACTCAGGTGTAAGAGCAGATCGAACACCAGACCGGTCTAGTAATTTGTTGGTAACTGGGTCCCAGATGCGAAAGCAGAGTCCATTGCCAACATGTTCGGCGATGCCGACGAAATGACCTAGGCGTTCGGTAGATTTGGTACCGAAAGGAGAGTCATTTGTCTTGAAATACACAGGTTCAAACCAGAAGAAACTGGTGTATGCGCTGATGTCGCCAATTGTACCCGTGGCAATGAAGATCGGTTGTTTATCGGACAGCGTAGGGTCAGAGACAACATTGAGGAGACCCGCGACGTATGTCATGCACAGTAACCACATGTGTGGTGGTGTGCCGGTACGATCCATGACGCGATTGACAATGCGTTTGAACGTTTGGTATCGTCGTTCGAATTGATTCTGGTGTTGATGGTACGGTTCACTCTGCCAGAGTCCAATCCATAACATTTTGAGGTAATCCATGACTTTCTTACTTGATTGATAGTTACCGTGGTCACAAAGGAGGCGGATGGGCCTGCCCCATTTTCGAACAAAGTTCTGAAAGCAGGGTAGGAAATCGCCGGTGGTACGCATTTCTTCAACGTGAATAATATGCGATTTGCGGCCAAAGAAGATCTGAGCAATCTTGGATCCACCATCAATTGCTGGGACATCTGAATAGACTGCATCGGACATAACATCGTCATTGAAGGGGCGAACGTTCATGGCCGGTTGAGGGGAATGAAACCGTTTGAAAATGTTACCATCAGGGCTAACCGCTAACGAACCGTATTGGGTTGAGTTTTCAAAAGTAGCCTTGATGCGATCGGTGGAAACCCAACAAAAGAAAGGTTTGAGGGATAAGTAGTCATGTTCGTTGGGGTATCTTTCGCGGGGCGTAGCTGCAATGCGCGTAGTGTCACTGGCTGTACAATCTGTCGGAAACGCAGTGACTGTTCCAGAGACTGCGGTTGGCGCGCAGCATGCGAGACGTTCTTGATGAGCGTAGTCAGTGGAAGTAAGCCAAAAGGAGCGATCGTTGTTCTTATGATCATCAATTGGAAGAAAGGGAGATCGGGTGGAATGGCTGGAATACGAGCTGAGGGATGTGACCGTGGAGGACCCGGGAGAAACAGATATATCGAATCCTTCAAGGCAGCGTGGGTTCCCATATTCGTCGTAATCGGCATAGGGGAGTTGCTGTGGTTGGGGAGGATATTTCTGGAGAAATTGTTCATCCTTTGCACTGATCGTGGTATCAAGAACAGATGGGTCCCAATGTTTATCGGACGTCATGATGACATGTGGTAGCGTGTCAAATTCGACAGTCGTATACTTTCGCATCGCAAGGTATGGTAAGCCGTGTCGTATGCTAAGAGGCAGTGCATAGCCATCGGAGGTGGTGATGACCTGTCCTCCGCCTGCTTTGATGGACGTGTCGTCTACAGTGGAAAAATATGCTTCCATCTGGCCGGATGACAATATAGAAGGATGTCGTCCTGTATAGGCACATTCATTGAAAATAAGAATGACGGGGCCTCTGTTCGACATGGAATACGCTCCGCATGTAGCAATGGGAATGTTTTGTACCTGATGATTGTTAATGCCGGTGACGTTAACATATCGTGGTGGAATATCCTTGGAGATGAGACATGCATCATTACCGATGATGCAGCCATTTGCGCCGCGATCGACCATGGCAAAACCAGGGCTAGTAATTGTAGTTTTGTGTATACGGTATGTGTATGACGTTACGGGCCCATCATTAGGAAAGGTGAGATCATCCTCGGGAGTATACCACTGGTGAAAATTGGCGGAATGCGATGGTGTTCCGACAGGTATTTGAGTGTCACCGTCCTTTTTGTACTGAATGTCAGGGTTGTTTGAAAGGAATCGAGCTGGATGCGCGGGTGACACGGAAGACTTGAGAGGTCGCTGGTCCTTAGACGAGGAGGTCGTTGATTTGTATACACCTAGAGATGCATGGAAAACGCCTCTACGATCATTCTCTACAGCAGGATGTAGGTTTGCTGCGGAATTGGCATGCTCATCCTTGGTCGAAGTATCGTCTTCTTGAAAAGATACCGAGTGTTCATGTTGGTATGCCTTTCGGGTAATGGGTTTGACACTGTTGGGGTCAGGTTGGTTAGTGTTAAGTAAGTCGTGTCGCAATGAGGCAACCACGATTTTCTTTCCTTCCGGAGAAAAACTGAGCCAACTCTTCATGTCCTGACGTGACAAGGCCTTCCATATGTTTGTAGGCAACCTTGTGGTAGGGTCAGGGGTACGTCCAGCCTTGAACACAGCATAATCTTGATAGTCTCCTTCAAATTCGATGGGGAGAGCATAGTCATCATGGTCTTGGATCGAGTCAGAAGAGAAATCATGAACGTGTGCACGTACGGTCGACCGAGGAGCAGACATCGCAGACTGGGAATCAAGTCGAGTTGCTTCGAGTAAAAGCGTGATTTTAAGATCGTGGATAGCAGCGGCTTCGGCAACTGCATCCGTTATGGTGCTATTCGTCCCACCTGGATCCTTGACTTTGGCAAACTGTTCGCTTAGCTGGAAGCTGGAATAACATGCCTGACACAATGCTGATTTTACAGTGTGATACTCGAGGGGCTTGTTGGGAGGACGGAGCTTGTTGAGGTGATTCAATTCATCAAACCAATGTGTGATGAATTTCACTTTGGATTCCTTCCAATTGTTGAGGTTCAACTTGAGCAACGCTTGTAGCTGGGTCGAGTTGTCGTATACCTTTGCTTTTGATTGGCTATGAAGGTTTACGAAGTCGAAGTAGGCCTTGCGTCCATCACGAGTGGTAGAATGGCTGTGTACACACGATGCAGAGAGATCGCTTTTGAAGACTTCCAACATTAGTACCCAGAAGAAGGCACATTGTTTGACGTAGAGATCACGGGTGTAACCCACAAGCGTGGCTGGAGGCCAAGTTTCATCGAGGAATGTCTCTGTATCGATGTCGTATGCCTCGAGTTTAGCTTTGAAACCGACGAGCCAGTGTTCGAATCTCGAGTCATTCGTGAGGGGTGTAAAGGACTTTTCATCTCGTGCTTTTCGGCACCATGATTCGTACTTTACCTGCTGAGGGGACTTTTTGTTACTTCCCGCCGGAGGAGGTGGTGGGTTCAGAACAGATTCGTTACGTAAGCGTTGGGCACGCTCTCCGCGGAATGCCTGGAATTCCCTGTATGTATATGACTTTACATCTTTCCAGTCCTTCTCGTCTTCTCCTAGGTCAACACCTTCTTCTTGTAGGACGATAGCGAAATCCGCAAGTGCTTCTATGCTCCTTTGGATGGATCGAGGGATATGCGTTGCCAATCCTTGCTCCATATAGGTAAGTTCGCGTGCAAAATCCGGTTCGATAAGTGCGTCGAGGAACGATTTCCAATCGCATAATCCGCCTTCTTTGAGAGCTAGGCACAACTTGCTAGTAATCTCACTTGTTACGTTGAGTAATGATATGAGTATCTTTCTCATATCAGCATCGAAGCTGGGAAAGCGTTCGATAGTGGTGACTTTGGCGTCATTCTTTTCTTCGCCTCCGAGTGCATTGACGGGCATTACCGGTATGTTCGGCATCTGTGGTGGTTCGGAGCCTTGAAAAGAGGTGCGTGGTAACTGAGAATGGGAACTGCTTCTTGTGCGATGTGCGACGTGCATATGCCAGCGTAGGGATTATGTTCAATTCCGTTCCTGTTCCTTCTTGTGTGCAAGCCTTCTTAGAGCTTGCGACTGTTAATCTATTATTTTCCTTCTGAATCCGATTCGTTGAGAGTCTGATTCAAGGACTTTTGACGAACAGCAACGCTGTGTTAGTGTGTTAGTAGACGAACGATTGTACTCTACGCGTGACAATTGTGTTTGGATACTTTCGGCAACGGATAATCGGACTACAGGCGAGACTAGGGAAACGCCAGATCTCCTCTTGCTGTGACTTATTCAGATTGCAGCGAGACAGACCTTAGTATGTAGATTACAAGTAGTTGGTAGCAACTAGTGTGAATTTTGGGATATAAATCAGTTGTGGCGGACATCCGTTACGGTGCTATTCGTCCCACCTGGATCCTTGACTTTGGCAAACTGTTCGCTTAGCTGGAAGCTGGAATAACATGCCTGACACAATGCTGATTTTACAGTGTGATACTCGAGGGGCTTGTTGGGAGGACAGAGCTTGTTGAGGTGATTCAATTCATCAAACCAATGTGTGATGAATTTCACTTTGGATTCCTTCCAATTGTTGAGGTTCAACTTGAGCAACGCTTGTAGCTGGGTCGAGTTGTCGTATACCTTTGCTTTTGATTGGCTATGAAGGTTTACGAAGTCGAAGTAGGCCTTGCGTCCATCACGAGTGGTAGAATGACTGTGTACACATGATGCAGAAAGGTCACTCTTGAAGACTTCCAACATTAGTACCCAGAAGAAGGCATATTATTTTCCTTCTGAATCCGATTCGTTGAGAGTCTGATTCAAGGACTTTTGACGAACAGCAACGCTGTGTTAGTGTGTTAGTAGACGAACGATTGTACTCTACGCGTGACAATTGTGTTTGGATACTTTCGGCAACGGATAATCGGACTACAGGCGAGACTAGGGAAACGCCAGATCTCCTCTTGCTGTGACTTATTCAGATTGCAGCGAGACAGACCTTAGTATGTAGATTACAAGTAGTTGGTAGCAACTAGTGTGAATTTTGGGATATAAATCAGTTGAATGTTAAAAGTATGAGATAAAGTGAAATCTTGCCGAAATGCAAGATATCTCTTTTATTGAGATGAATACGTTGCAACTGCTGTTGCGTAGTGCTGAGATTACTTGCTGATTATTTCCGTACATGTATTAGTCGTTGACCATATATATTTGTATGCATGTATATGTATTGTGTGAGATTCACATGCCAACGGTTTTCTTCTCTTGTTCCGTTAGGAAGACTCCATGAAATGTTTATCATTAAGGTCAGGAATTGCTCCCGTAGCTCGTGTGATATTTTATGAAATCAGAGTTTGCTCACCGAAGAACAATGGCAATATCGTAAGACAGGGATTGCTCACCGTTTATGCGCGATGGGAATCGATGCGCCGTGGGAATCGATATGCCGTGGGAATTGATTACTTAGATGGATACGGGACTCATTGATTCATGCGCATAGGAAATCTACCCTTTGGTAGCTTTGGTACTTCTGGTCACGAAAGGAATTTAATACAAGATGTCAGAGAAGAAGAACCCTTTTTCCGGTCACAAGGGACATTCCTCCGGTCATAGAATCCGGTCTCCAATCTCATCTCATGATTCGATCGATCAGTCATGAGGATCTCGTTACACTATCCCTCACAGTGACTGATTGATATCATTTTGTAGTTACTCTTGTTGTTGCTGCTGCTGGATTGCTGGTCCTCTATAGGGTACGATATTCCAAATGTTGTATATCTCTTCAACCGCTTTGGACCGTTGCGCCTTAATGGTTCCATTGGTGAAGACTTGAACAATTGGGTATAATCCATGAAATCTTTCCTGTAGCTTGGCTGGATCATATGTCCCGACCATGATTTGGTCCCCTATCTGGTAGTTGTGCCTTACGCTACCTCTGTTTGCTCGCATTATATTTTGATTGATGAGTTGTTGTCTCTTGTTGTGGATTGCGTCCAGGTTGGATATCAAGGGCACATCCATCATCATGTCCCTACCAAATTCTAATGCTCCAGGTGGCGTTTGCATGGTGTGATTGAATGTGCATTGTGTTGCATGCATGCAGCTAGCCAAGGCATTGTCCATTATTTGTTTGGCCTCCTACTCATTGTTTGCATGTGTTGTTCTCATGGTAACCCTCAGGATGTCTTCCATAGTGCAATGTGGTCTTTCACAAATCGTGTTGGATTGTGGGTTCCTCACTGTCGTTGCCACCAATTTGATTCCATGTTGAATTAGTAGTGTTTGAAATTTGTGTCCTATGGACTCTCCTCCATTATCATGTAAGCATCGGTTTGGCCTGGGGTACCTGGCCAACCAGCTATTTGCAAATTGATCTGCCACATGTTGACTGGACTTGTTGTCGATTCTGATGATTTCTGCTGGGTTGGTGACTGGGTCTATCGTCATTAGTGCTTTGAATTCATACTGGCGTTTGCTGGCTTGGATCTTCCATGGTCCTATGAGATCCACACACACTTTGTTCCATGGTGCTACAGCTGCTTCCCTGGGCGGTAATAGTCCATATCCTCTGCCGCCTTCTTTGTATTGGTGGCAATTCGCTGGGCAGGTGTATTGCTTGCATAGTTGTTGTAGATTTGGTGAATGGAATCTTGTTGCTATGGTGTTCTTGTAGAGGCGTTGAATACCACAGTGTCCTAATACGATGTGGTACCAGTAGATCACTTGCTGGATGAGGGTTGCTGCTGAGATGGCTATCTTCCAGTTTTGATTGTTGTCTTCCTCTGCTTTTGCCACTATGCTGCCCGTCGATGACTATAATTGGAAATTTGGCTGGGTCAGCTTGATGCCCTGTGCATAGATGGATGTCCTGATTCTGATGGTTTTGGATTTTGGTGATGGTGATTGGGTTGGGCATTTCTTGTAGTGGTAGTAGATTAAGTACTAGGCATTCAATCCATTCATTGTCGTTTTCATCGATGTTGGTAGATTTCTTGTCTCCTATGACAATGTCGTCCTTTGGTACTTGAATTGTGTGGAAATCTACAAGTGTACCATTCCCTTTGCTTTTGCTTTGCCGACTATCCCCCACAAAGGGTGGCTCCACACAAGGCAGCCTTGAAAAACAATCTGCAAGGACGTTCTTTTTGCCTTCAATATGAGTGAGATTGATATCAAATTCAGTCATGAATAGCTTCCACCTGAGCACCTGTTGTATGGAGAAGGTATTGAAGATCAGGTTTTTGTGGTGGGTATAGACATGGAGGACCCCTTCAAGGAGAATTTTCCTGTATTTGGTGAACGTGAGGATGATTGCTAGGAGCTCCTTTTCTGTTGTCGTGTAGCTTCCGACTGAAATAGGCTACCACCCTGTCGTCCTGGATGATTACTGCTCCAAGTTGGTATTCCAAGGAGTTGGTGTAGATGGGAAAGGGTTTTGTGTAGTCTGGATACACGTTCATGGCGTCTGTGGCCAGTATTGCTTTCATTTTGTCAAACATCTTTTGTTTGGTGGAATCCCATGTGAATTTCTTCGCCCCTGTCATTTCCATTAGCGGCGCTAGAACATGTGCTCTTCTTGGCCAGAAGGATTTGCAGTAGTTCACTGCTCCTATGAGAGATTGAACATGTGTGATATTTTTGGTGGCCCCATTCTGAGGACTGCGTTGATCTTCTTCTTCTATGGCTCAATCCCTTTGGGTGTCATCCAGTGGCCCAGGAAGTCAGTTTCTTTGACCAGCCAGTTGCACTTGAGCGGATTGCATTTCATTCCATTGTTAGCAAACCGGCTGAGTACGCGGTCCAACAGCTCTAGATGTTGGTTGAATGACTGATTGGTCCAAATCCCCACATCATCAATATAGCAAGTGCAGTCGAGGCCTTCTAGCATCTCAGTCATGATGTGTTGGGATACATCCCCACTGATCTTTACCCCCATGGGTAGCCTTTTATACCTGAACAGCCCATACGGTGTTGTTATTGTGCATAGTTTCTGGCTTTCTTCATCTAGCTGGAAGCAGTAGTAGTATTGCATCGATAGGTTGATTTTGGTGAAATAGGTATATCTTCCTCTCCTATTCATTATATCTTTGGCTTCATATGGATTGGTCTGGCATTCTCCTTTAATTTGATGTGTTTCTTCCTGTGTGGGTATCGGCCTGGTTTGCCGTTGAACACCACTTCATGCTGCTCAAGCATCCTTTGGAATTTTTGTTTCTCTTCCTCATTCATGTGATTCTGCTTTTGTGTGACCTCCTCCACTGTGATTCTCTGATATTTCCTTTCTAATATTTCAATGGATGAGTTGCTGAACAATTCTCCATCCAAGGTTTCCTCCAAGCTTACTCATGTCATTCTCGTTGCGTCTTTCATGGGAATGGTCACATCCATCCATGTGACAGTGTGTGTATCAAATGATATGACAATGCCTGCGGCTGATAGGAAATCTTGCCCTTATATGATGTCATATCTTCAATGTGGTGAATTGAATATAGATGCGGGGATCCTCGTGATCCTTCTGCCATTCACGAATTCGGGTAGTTGCAGCTCTTCCAGCTGCACCTCATGTGATTTATCAAACGCCCCGTTGGTAGTTGTTGTTATTCTTTTGTGTCCTATGTGGCCGGGCTGAGCCCCAAATGGCATTGATTGTTTGTTCATCATTGTTTTTGTGCTTCCAGAGTCAAGCAGCGCCGTATATGGCCTATCTGATGTTACTCCTTGTATTTCTTCAACTTTCAGCAACACCGTCGGTGTTGCATCATTCGCAGTGGCCCTTGGCCCTGGTATGTTATCAGTGGCCCGTGGCCCCTTTATGTCTTCATCAGCTTCTAGCCCTTTCTCAGTGGCCTCTGGCCCTGTCATTTTCATTGCGGCATGCAGCCCTTTTCCGGTGGCATGTAGCCCCTTTGCAGTGGCCTGTAGCCCTGTTCTTTTGGCGGCCCTTGGCCCCATTATCGCATTTGCCTGCGCTTCCGTTGTTTGTCATTCATATTGGCTTTGTTATTCTGATTTTGGTTTGTAGTAAAATAACTGACGTTGCTCGCCGTTATATTTGAAAAGGCGTCTCTCCTGTAGTTATACTTGTTTTCATTGCTGGATCCTCTTCCTGCTCCATTGCCTTCTTGGCCTCCGAATCGACCTCGGCCTCTGAACCTGCCACTTGCGTTGCTGCCTAAATAGGTGCTGTTGTTGTCGGACCCGTCATATTGTGGATAAGGTGGTGCTTGGTTCTCTGGGTTAAGGTAACATTGATCCCATGTATGGTTTCCTTGTGGATGGTTCCTGCATTTTTGTCCGCCATTTCGATCCTCTTCCTCTTCCGGATCCTCTTCCGGATCCTCTGCCGAATCCTATTCTGAATCCTTGCTGCTGCTTGTTCTTCTTCTCTTGCTTCCTCGTTTTGTCGGCACTATCTTTCTTTTTTGTGATGTAATCTCTAATCTGAAGGATAGAGACTTCCCTGAAGCTAACTGCTGTATCCATATATGCATTCTGCCAAGATCTAGGATGAGTTTTGAAAAACATTCTTTTTCTTTGCTGTTCAGTGAGGCCGTTATCACCATCACCAGGCAACATGTTGATATAGTTGAGGATGGTGTCAATTCTGCTGAAATGGTCGTACTCCAACACCTCCATCCCCTTGGCCATATACTGATGTTCAAATGCCGCTATCATTGTCCCCTTTGCGTCTGGGTCTGGTGTGATGGCGCTGATATATTCGCGCACTGTCGCCTTGAATCCTTCCTTGGTATGTTCTATTTCTCTGTTGGCCGTAGTCTCATTCCATCTCTTTCATGGTCCTCTGGACAGGCATTGTCCCCATTGGGTGTGCCATCTATCGACCAGCATCCCTAAGTCGTTGCATGTGTCCACGAATAGATCGTACGTATAGAGGATTTCTTCTACCTCCAAGAAGTTCTGCACTCTCCTGATGTTCTTCTTGCCTGCTGATCGGTTTGTGGCTCTGGCGTAGTCTACCATGAGCTTGTGGCTATCGTCTTCGGTGAGATCGAAGGTTCTTTTGTAGTGGATGCATGGTTGAAACTAAGTGTTCATCTTGTTATTCTTTGGTTTACGTAGTACTAGTTGCTCGTTTCGGATAGTAGTAGTCTTAATGCTGTAATTACAGCACCAGTGTATCAACTATCGGTACGTTTTTAGAAAAGTGATAAATCAATATTATAAAGAGAGTAAATTTGATATGTAAAATGTAAAGTGGTCTCATGTCAAGATGTCAGAGAAGAAGAACCCTTCTTCCCGTCACAAGGGACGTTCCTCCGGTCATAGAATCCGGTCTCCAATCTCATCTCATGATTCGTTCGGTCAGTCACGAGGATTATTGTTGTTACAATCGCTCTCCCGATTGATGATTCACAGAATTTATTTCTGATTGGTGTCGAGACGACTGCATTCACAGTACATGTATCATACCTAACTGGCATGCTAGTCTGCGGAACCATAACAGTGACAATGGCGAGGCGATCACTATCGAATGCCATCGGTAAAACCGGTATCGTTGCCTCCGCGATGAGAACGATCTCCGTCTTATCGAATTCGGGTGGGGTTGCTGCTGGTGCTGCTGGTGCTGCTGGTGCTGGTGCTGCTGCTGCTGCGGATAGAATGCCACTGCATCGGGGGGATCGGCGATGCTTCGGGCTGCTGCAAGGGGGATCAACCACGGCAGCAGCAGTAGCAGCATCACGTCAGGCGAAGAAGACCGCCAGATATCGTTCGTCGAACCCGCCCTCCCTGACACCGGAAGAAGCCGGTCGAAGAGCCGCACAGCTCGCGTCGGAGGCGGTGCAGCAAAGGAATCGACTCGAGCGACTGCTGAGTGCGGTGGATCACGTTCTCGTCGAGGACGAGAACGATGGCAATGATCACGGCAACGGCAGCGACAACGACAACGACCGTCCTGGTATGGCAACGCTTCTCTCGCATGCCGGGATCGATGCCTCGAAACACCGAGACAACATTCCCATGTCCCCTCCGTTGCATACTGCCACCACGTACACCCGTCCCGCCGATGGGATCTACAAGGAAGGGTGAGTGTTTGCCGCGTTCTGCTGTTGTCTCGTGCCCAAATGGGTGAGCCAGTGTGAGCGACAGACTGCGGTGATGCAAATAAACTCATCACCAGCCGAATTTCCCTTTCTGCCCGCTGCGTTTTTGCTGCCTCTCTGCTGCTTCCTAACAAACACAACCATGGATTGTGTTGTCGGATGATATTCGTCTTGGTCGTTTTGTTGGACTCCTGCAGCGATTCCATCTACGCGAGAATGGACAATCCCACCCGTCTACTGCTCGAACAGTGTGTGTTCGAACTGGAGTGCTCCCATCTGGGGATAAGAAAGAGTGCGATCGGTGGCAATGACACGCCGAAGATCACCAGCTTTGCCTTTTCTTCGGGGATGCAGGCCGCCACTGCCATTCTCCTGGCGCATTCGACGACGACGACGTCATCGGCATCGTCAACACCAACCAGGACAGGCATGACTGTGCTGATTCCCACCGACGTGTACCACGGAGTTCGCACCGTGTTGTCGGACGTGTTTTCGAGGCATGGCGTGGAGGTTCGAGAATTAAACATGGCAACAACCAGCAGCAGCAGCAGCAGCAGCAGCACGGAACCGGGAGGAGCCGCTGCCATCGAAGCCGCCATTTCCGAGATTGCTTCGGCTGCCGCTACTGCTAGAGCCGGCGAAAACAGCAAAGCACCCAGCGGAGAAGATCATCGCCACAGCGTGATTGTCTGGATGGAGACTCCGTCGAATCCCCGGTGCGAGGTAGTGGACATCCAGGCCGTATGCGATGCGGTTCGGTCGGTATCGGAACGCTGGAAGGACTTCGTTAATGTGACCACGGTCGTCGACGGCACCATGGCCTCTCCCGTCCTCACGCGGCCACTGGAGGTACGTCACGTCACGCAGCCATGCACGGCTGCAGGAATGGCATCGGACCAAAATCGTTGCGAAAGTTGCGTGTCGACACTCTGTAGGCACGCGTACTACTTGTTCCACTGCTGACACTTGTTGTGCGCTGTTTGATTCTCTTTCGCGTTCGAACCGAACCGAACCGAACCTTTACGCGCAGCTCGGGGCCGACGTTTCTTTCCATTCTGGAACCAAGTATCTCGCCGGGCACTCGGATGCACTGATCGGAACCCTGACCCTCAGCCCGATCACCTCCCGCGGCCGGACATTGGTACCACTGCTTCGGTCCGTCCAGATTGCCAGCGGTGGGGTGGCCTCTCCCTGGGATTCCTGGCTGACCCTGCGTGGAATGCGGACCCTGCATGTCCGGGTCGAAAAACAGTGCCAAACGGCACTCAAGCTCGCCGAATACCTCCACGAGCGGCAACTGCGAGCCGGGGGAGCTTCCGGAATGGTGCGGGCCGTCCATTACCCCGGTCTGCCTTCCCATCCCCAGCACGACGTGGCAAGGAGGCAAATGGCGCTGGCGACGGCGGCAGCGGCGGCGACGACGACAAAAAGCACCAGCGGTGCCAATCCCGGGTTCGGCGGCGTCCTTTCCTTCGAACTGGCGGGCGAGGTCGAGGCGATGGCCTTTGCCGGAGCTGTCCAGATCGCGCAGCGGGCTACGAGCCTCGGCGGGACGGAAACCCTGATCGAACACCGTGCGAGCATCGAACCTCCCGACAACGTCGTGAGCCCACCCGGATTGCTCCGCGTGAGCGTCGGCCTCGAGGATCCGGACGATCTGATTCGGGATTTCGAATCGGCGTTTGCCATAGTGGACCGAGTAATGGGATCGGATGAGGGATACGGATACAATCCGTAAAGCGGACGGCGAACGCGTGTTGGGACAGGTATTTGCGGTTGGTTGGATGCGAACCGAAGAGTATTTTCTAATGTGGCTATGATACTGTAGAATAGAGAACTATGGTGATAAACCTAAAACCGCCTAGACAAACACAATGTGCCGTTGATTGCGTACTATCAAAATAATCTATGAACGAATGCTGGACGCAAGGGGCATACTGTGGGTGATAAAAAAGGGATTTGATTCTTTATTGCTACCCCCGTTTCGTTTAAAGCTTCGCAAGAACCGCGGGAGCCCAGGTGTTGGACGCTTCCTCGGCCGAAGAGAAATATTCCGTGACGACTCCGTCCTCGGCAATGAGGGAGAATCGTTTGGTGCGTGGCATCATTGGTGTCTCCATGGTGAGGCCGAGAGCCGCGGTCAACTCGCCGCTTCCGTCGCTCAAAAACTTGATGCCGGCCTCGGTTCCACCGGAGGTGCTTCCCCAGGCCTCCATGACATAAAGATCGTTCGTGGCGATGCAAATGACCATGTCGACTCCCTTCTCCTTTAGCTCGTCCTTGGCGGTGATGAAACTGGGCAGGTGGGACTTGGAGCATCCAGGAGTGAAGGCACCCGGAACCCCGAAAATAACGACCTTCTTTCCGGCAATCAATTCCGCAATGTCGATGTCGTTCTTTCCACCGAAGTCGGGAAGTCCCTCCTGGAGGACAACGGACGGGATCTTGTCCCCGGCCTTGACTTCTTGAATGGCGGAGTTGGTCATGCTGTCGGAGCTGGCTGCGATGGCGGTCGACAAGGTTCGGAATGCGGTTTTAGGAAAGCCAGAGAAGGATTGGGCGACGGAGAGAGTTGCAACGAGCAAGACGAATCGGAAGATGGTATTCATGGTATATTTGTGAGTTTTGTGACGCTAGCGAATTGTGGTCAGATCATCCGGAGAGTACGTACGGTACGAGTACCTACCGTGCCGTATTGGTAGCCATCCTGAACGGTATCTTCGAAATCAATCTACGGAGTATTTTTTTGAGTGAGCTGTCGTGTCAATCGGACCGCTTACTTGGTTCCCAAAGATTCTTTCGAGGTGACTGCGAGTGAAGGGGAAAACTAACTAGAACTGACGCACGCACGTACGCAAGGAAATGAGACGTGCACCCACCCCCGTCATCGTTGCACGTTTGAATTTTAAACAATTCCCACGACTAAAATGAATAATTCTGTGGAAATACTTCAAAATCTTGTGTCAAATCAGCTTCCGGATTGCTTTTGACTTTGTGGAGAAAGTCTTTCACCTTTCTGATTTCACATTCGAAATCAGAACTCAAAACAGGGAACTGTGGAGAGTAGAGTTAGAGCAATGCAAAGTAGCGGATCCGAGAGTTAGACACAATTATTTTTCGTTCCAATCTAGCGCAACATGGAGAACAAAATTCCACCGCACCCATTGGCGACGGCGCCTATCGACGAGGACGAGGACGGGGCGGCGGAGCTGGAAGCCGCAATGCACCGGCACCATGCTTCCGAACTCGTGAGAAACCACTTGGAATCGCACGTCGAGAACAATCCGGGAGCGTCCTCCGACTATGTGACATGGATTGCAACCCTGCATCCCGAAAATGCCGATATCACAATCGATCAACGATTCTTCAGTCCGGGTACGTACCAAATCTGCACCGTACGAAATTCGTACTGTTTTGTTGCATAACACAATCATAGTGTGCGGTTTCGATTTTTGTTGTCTCGTGCCATCCAAAGATTGTTTCGCGGTTGGAAGATCGAGCTTCTCACCCAGAGTATTGTTGTTGCATCTTATCCTCGGGTACACGCACGTGTAGGAAATCCATGGTGGGCCATTTACGAAGACACCAAGAACAACCAGATTCCCACGGCTACCGCGGTGCCAATTTCCGAAACCGGCAGCGTGATTGGCGCAGAGCACGCGTCTCAGAGCTCGGGCAAAGAAGACAATGGATCGGCGGTGAATCCGCAGCCCCAGGGTGGAACCGGTTTGTCCAACGAAGGGAATCAGCGCCAAGAGCCTCATTGTTGCAAGACCTGTTCTCCCGTAGGTCTGGCGTTCGCCGTCTTGATGGTCGTCCCGGCATTCATTGGGGTTTTGCTTTGTGAACTGTGTGCCTTCCTCTTGTGCTACGTTCCGGGCACCCTGTTCTATCTCACGGCCGAAACTCTGGCTCCGCCGAACTGCTTCACCTGTCTGTTCTATCACTTGTTTTCGGTGATTTACAACACACTCTACTTCTGCGACTCGATCGTTTTGGTGGTGAGCGTGATGGTATCGGAACTGGTGGCTATGGCGGCCTGTATGGTCGGGTTTTGCACCGGCGGAGCCCTGTGGGCCGGTCGCTTGCACCAACAGATCCGCCGGGTCTGCCACGGAATCCGGGTGGTCTTCCGCAAGACCACCGCGACGGACCAGCTGCCTCCCCGGCAGTTTTTTTGCGGCGGGTCTCGTTCTCGTCCGACCCCAAACCCCCGCTCGGACGCGGGGGAGGAGCCCGCGGTTTCGGCGGCGCGAATTGATCCCGAGCCACAACGAATATACTCCGACGTGTAGGTGGATCGATGGGTCGATTCGTTTTTGGGCCATCTCGGGTGGATGCGGAGTGGGACCAACGCGACGTGTAGTTTTTTCGCAATTCTACAGACGGAACGAACCGTAATTCGGTGAAAGAGGTACACATATTATTCATACTTTCATTAAATAAACTATTTTCTTTGTATCTTTCACGCTAAAGCTAACGAACTAATAACCTGCTTTCTTGTCGACGGGATTTAGCAGTGTTTGACCGTGCAGGAATCTCGGCAGATTTTCGTTTACAAAAAATTGAGTGCTTTCCAGCATGAATGTATCGGTCTGGTCCATGTTATGACTGTTCGTTGCAACATCGTTGTTGTTTTGAGCAATAGCATATCGTATCGTTTGTGTGCACGTGTAATTGCAATGCAAAAATAAAAAAAGCAGTGGTTAGAGGAAACAAACGACTGAATAGGATAGACGAGGACCGAAAATGAAACCATTCTCGTAGGAACGAAAGACGAGCGACCAAACCAAACCAAGCCAAGGCCAAACACTACACTACACTACCATACACAACACTGTTCTTGACTCCTCAGTCTACTCACGGACTCAACAAGACGTTGTCCAACGTCCACAATTCGCTGTCGTCGTCCAGGGGCTCCTTGGTGAAAACATCCAGACCGGCCCCCTTTAGACGACCGTCCTTGAGCGCCTCGATCAGGGCTTCTTCGTCGACGATGGGTCCCCGCCCGACGTTCATGAATACGCAGCCCTCCTTGGCGTGATCGAATTGCTCGGCCCCGATCATGCGCTCGGTGTCGGGCGTCAGCGGCGCGCTGCACAAAACGTAGTCCGACTCGCTAAACAGGCGGTTCATGCTGGCGCTGCCCTCCCCGTACACGGCGTCGCAGAAGGGATCGGCGGCGATTTCCTCCGGCGACGGGACGTTCCGCCGCAGCGCGATCACCCTCATCCCGTAGGCCTTGGCGAGCTTGGCCGCCGCGCGGCCAATGTCCCCGTAGCCGATGACGCCCAGCGTGGCGCCGCGGATTTCCAACACGCTGTATTTCTTCCACTGCCCCTCCTTCTTGTTGCGGAGGAGCCGGGGCAGGTCCTTGGCAAAGTATCCGATGGCCAGCATCGTGTATTCCGCCAGTGTCGACGAAAAGGCGCCCTTGGCGTTGGTCATAACGAGTTCGTCCGGCGATTTGGCAAGCGTGTCCGACGTCAGCACGTCGATCCCCGCGGATCGGCAGTGGATCCATTCCAGGGAGGGAACGGCCTCGATCAGCCCGGCGAGGGTTTCGCGGGTCACACCGGGGCTTACAAAGGCCACGTTGGCTTGCTCATCGCGGAGGGATTCGAGGTCGAGGTCGGCGAGAGTTCCACCGACCTGGAGCAACCGCGCACCGGGGGGCAGGTGTTCCTGTTCGTGTTCGCCCTCGAGGGGAGCATTGTTGATATCGCCGGGGAACGACAGCGAGACGATCCGGGCCTCCCGGACGGGAGACTGTCCCTCTTCGACGCGGAAAGGAGGACGACGCGTAGGCCTCCCTATTCCAATACTCGGTTTTTGGTTTGGTTTTGGAGTTCGACGTTTCTTGCGTTTGCGACGACATGTTCCTCGTAGTAGCGCTGGTCACAGTTGTAGCTCCGGAAAATCGTTGGTTCAGAGCTGGTCTCGAGAATGACGGAGAGCGCAACCTCGCTGCTGCTGCTGCTGCTGCTGCTGCTGTTGTTGTTCTTCTTCTTTTCGCCAGGCGAGAAAAGGAAGAAGATATCAGGGACGACGACGAGGAGGAGGAGGACAAGAACCGTGACGTAGCAAGTCCGTGCAGCATCGGTAACCGAGTGATTGTGAGTGTGAGTGCTAGTGCTCGTTGCAGCATGAACAAGCGACAGAAGATCCTCATGCGTCTGTCACCTCCGACACAACCTTTTGTTCTCCACCGAATGACAGGCAGAAGCGCGAAAGGAAGCCGATTGATTTCGAGATGGATCACGAACAGAGCAAGCTAGGCGCGAACAATGAGTTTTCCGTCGTGGTGCGTGCGAGGTGCCGTCACACACGATGTTTCGTTTGTGTGATTCTCTCACTGCATAGGAGTACGTACAGTAATACTGTACGGTACGATATGTTATGTTTTCGTGCTTCACGGATTGACGGAAGAAAAGAAGGCAAGTACTGTAATACATTCGGTCGATCGGCACTCGTTTTTCGTTTTGCCGTTGTAGTGATACGTGATACGTACCTACCGTACCTACCTATGTATGAAGTACAGGGTACGTACGTATCTGGTACTGAGATGTTTTGGACAGCTTTCAAACAAGCCCCTTCCTTCCTACGTGTACCAGTTTCCTTGGAATGTACATAACGGAGGCTGGGTTCTCATGTTTCAGTTATAGACATAAGAAAACCATGGTAGCCCTCTTTTCTGGCACCATAAGGTGTTCACCATGATAAAAATCATGCATTGTTGCAGCAGTTCTTGTTCTTCTTGATGTTCTTGTTCTTGCAGTGAAGAACCGCCCATTCTGTTATCAAATCACAGAGAAGCTGCAACAAGAATCAGGCTAGAGCTCATGCTGATTTGGTCCTCAGCAGTGATAGCTCAAAGTCATTGTAAATACATCCACTGATATCTTTTTTCTGGCAGCAGAGGGGGTCACAGGGCCTGGATTCAATTGGAATGACCATCATCCTGTACCATATCAAAGATCAGACAGGGGCAGGGGCCATCCATAGTCAAGACTAATCATGATAGGTTACAAATTTGTCACCCATACTGTGTGAGTGCTGCGTGCAATGTATGTGATGAGATCTGTATTAGGACCTAGATGATTATACTCATAACCTGCAAAATATATGTGCAACAAGTAAGATTTGCGCTCTCTCTTTGGCAACTACTACAGTTACCCCCCATACAACACCGGTTTCTCCTCATGATAAGAATGCAAAGGAGCCCAAACAGATTTCTAAGCATCTAAGAGCATTGTTTGACTGTTAATACACCCTGAAACCCCTTGTCCCTACCCCATTGCAGCAGTATTCATCAGAGAGGGCAAAACCCTACATAGTAGTAGTACTACTAGTGGTTTGTCAGAGGGGGTTTATGGTTCACCAGAATGTGGAATCATGACCAAGTTGACCGGGGGGTTAAAATGGGGGATGGAGGCAAAATGCTAGGTTCTATCCAAGGGTGGTGTAGTCTGGGTATTAGAGGGTATCAAGGCAAGAATCACCATGATGACACAAAAGTGTCAACAGGTTGGATATTCAAACAAGTACATTTTTACTTCTCGTCTACTCTACTACTATCTCATAATTTAACACAAGAAATACATAAAATCAATAAATGGCGCAACATCATGTTTCACACCACAGAGAATATTGTTGTAGGTTATGAGCATATGCTCTACTGTGACGAGCCGTACTGAGCAAATCCAGAACTGAATGGTATTGACAGCTGGCCAAAAAAATGCGGACCTTGTTGGCAGCAAATTCGATCGAAAAAGCCGACAAACAAAAAAGACGGCAAACCGAGGTGCGTAATATTAACACAGAATAACAGAGATACGATTATATTGATGATCGTGCCTTAGAATCAAATGCACCTCCACTACTTGAAAATCCTTAAGTGGTAAAAACAATATCACTTAAGACTACAAACAAAAGAGGTTAATCGGTTAGAAACAAGACATCTCCAAAGACCTGATCAATAAGCGAACACTTGGAATTCTTAAGTATATTCAAAATGGATACACTTAGTATCCCATGAGGAAATTACTTATTGCAATCACAAAAACCAGCAATACCGATTCCGAATGGGCCTCATTTATCTACCTACTCTACGAACAAGCATATGGCCCATCAAACAAAAGACTTAACCTCGTAAATGACCAATGCCATTGAATGACTGATACAACGAGACGCTAATACAGGAACAGCATCAAGAGTATCGGTACGATGAAGAAGATGATAGTAACAGATAACCGGGGAAGATCTCTACCATGTAAAATACAGAGAACCCCGACACAGTAAAAATACAGTAAATCTAAGAGTGTCTCCACGAGCTCACATCTCTTTAAATTTTAATTATCCTACCCTTTTGGTCAATTTTTAGAGTAGCACTACTACTGCTGCTAAACTAAAGATATTGGCATTAGCATAATCCATCCGGCAGAAGCTGGGACAAGAAATCTAATACTAATCATTACAGGCAAAACATCTTAAAACCACATAAGCCTCGTCATCTAAATAGCTAACTCCTCTCTCCAAAAGCACATCTATCAGAAACTTACCCCCCCCCCCCCTGTCCAGGAATGAGTCACTCACGCATGCTGTTATGGAAATTGGAGACAATGATTCTTCATTTGAAATAGTGAGGAGTACCTGCCTGAAGATCTACAACAACTAGAAGAACAACCAACTACAAACCTGGAAACATTGATCAAAGGTGCCCTGTTGCCAGCAGACACCATGGCAGTGGATCCTTCTTCCACTTTTTCCACCAATCCCAACAATACCACCAGCACCACCTACTAGTAGTAGTATCAGTTCGGGGGAGGAGGTGCCCTCCTCATGACCTTCTCCATCAACTCCTCAACAACTCAACAACTCAACTGCAACAACAACCCAACAACAAAGAAGTCAATCAACCACCAACTCAGATTGGAATCCTCTACAAGAAAGAAATTCTGACCTCAAATCGGATCCAAAGAAGAAGTGGAGCTCATCAAGGCAATCACAATCAAGCAAGAAGGGGGAAGAACCCTTCAAAGACATCACAACTACTACTACTAGTTGTAGTATCATCGTAGGCGGGAGGGGCACCGTGCACAAACACGAAATGAGGGCCGGCCAGCATGGGTCCGGGTCTCGGGGGGATTTTTCGCGTTTGAGCCTAACCGGCAAATAGCCGTTGTAGTAGTCTATGGCTCCAATCCGAGTACGAGTACGCAGCACCGGAACTTCTTTTACTTTTTAGAAGTGCGAACTAATTGTGGGAAATTGTTATAAGCCTAACCTGAAAGTAATGGCCCTCGTCGTACGTATAAGGGTCCCATCCGCAACAAAAATTATCTCCGAATACTTCAACCTCGATTTTTCTGTGAGAAATCCGGAAACTCTCATATAGGCCTTTTGAGAGAACTCCGTTATTATTATTATTATTTCAACAACTCGCCGCTCTAATCGTAGATTACTCTTCCGACGACGGTTGCTCCCGCTCCGGCGGCGCGACGTTTCCGCCAACACAATCGGTCACCTACACTTTCCATGATTCACGAACGGTGAAACCACAACAGAACTGCCAGAGACAACAAACTAGACCTTTGAATTTGCCGTTCGTCCCACACAAGCTGTGGTTGTGGTTGTGGTTGTGGTTGTGATTGTGGTACGGTAAGGTACGGTACGGTACGGTACGATACTTGGCCAGCAAGCACGGTAAGACGAAAACCAAACGAGGAACCATCGGCATTGGGATGCCGGAACCTATCGTTGATGACATCTTTGAAATTGAGGATGGCAGCTATGAAAGTGAAAGTGAGGCCGTCACGGTCACCAACTCGATGCACAGTGGCAGCGACTGCGACAAGCTCGTGGCCTGGAGAAATACCATCTCCTTGTTGCCGTTCGCCGTGTTGATAATTTTGTCGCAGATCATCGAAACGTTCGCCATTTTCTCGGCCTTTGGGATTTGTTTGGTCATGGTCGTTGCGGTGTATTACCGCTCAACGCACCGGCCGGAGTATCCACCGTGGTACTGGTTGGACATTGCGCTCCTCCTGAGTCTCCTGGGATGCGGCATCGCTCGCATGGCGGTGCAGATCCCGATCCTTGTTCTCCAGTGCATTCCTGCAACCACCATGTTTTGCGCGATTGCAATTTCGATGATCGTCAAAGATCCCTTCGTATTGGACTACGCCTTGCCGACCGTGACAGCGGAAACAGCGGCGACCCCGGAATTTCTCATTTCTTGCCAAATCCTCTCCGGCTACTGGGCGATCGTGATGTTGATCACGGCCGTTTGCCAGTGGACCGGTTTGTTGTTTGTCGATTCGCTCGAAACCGGGGAGATGTCGAATCCCGTCGCATTCATCATCCTGGGAATAGTGGTCCCGCTTTGTCTCCCAATGTTCTTGGCGCCCTGTGGCTGCAACTTGCTCGCGAAATACCTAAAAACAAAATCTGCGGTGAGCAGCGACGTTTGATTGATTCCCGCAGTCATCCGAACGATACTATACTTCACAAGGCGAAAGCACCAAATAATAATAATAATCATAATGCAAATGGATGACAAACTGCTCCGGGCTCTGGGGCAAGGTTCTCGCTTCGACATCTCCAAGAAAAATCTGATAGAAACATTCCCTGCCCTCGCGAATGGCATGCACTATTCAATAGTCCGGTTGAGATGTCTGCAACGTGCTTTGTCGCAAAAGATTTCCTGGATTGCGACTGTTGCCATTACTGTTCGCGTTGTGTTCAACCGCACAGTCGAAGTCACTTTTTGTGGAATCTGTCATGTCCTCCTCAAGACAAAGGAAACTCCAACCAAGAGGCACTTATCTCACATATTGTACCGGTAGTATCAAGACGGTGAACATGCAATTGTTGCACCGGCTACTCGGTCACAGAATTGTGGTTTCGGATAATTTTTAATATTAATTTACTGTTTAGTTCGATTTCGATTGATAACTGGTGAATTGAGCTTCCGCAAGAGCCCATTGATCCATTCCTGTTCGTTAGACAAAATCCTAAAGTTGCTTCATTCCATTGGTTGTATGCAACAAGGCTTTTCAAAAATAATAATAACAGAAACTGTGTTTTCGGTTGGCATTCCATCCATTCTCGAGTAGAAACACGAAAGGAACCGATCCATCGACCGACCGGGGTTCGTTCGCCTTGTTCTGTTCTGATCTGTTCTGTTTTCTTTCGTTTCACTCCGCATTCTCGGTTGCTTAGAATCCAAAGTCACCGTCGTCAAAGCCGTATTCGCTATCGTCGTCGTCGTCGTCATCGGAATCGTCCCCGCCGTCAGCACCACGGTCCATGTTGGCGGCCTCCTCCAGGGAATTCAGTTCCGCCAGATCGACCTTCCACCGCAGCGTTCCACCAATTCCACCAAAGCCCTTGACGAACTGTGTCCCCTCGGCGGACCGATCCGTGATGAACTCGAGGTTGCAACCGAAATCCTTGTAATTCTCGGCAAACCATTCCACCAGGGGGACCTTGTCGGTGGTTTCCAATTCGACCCCGGTCTCTTCGTCTCGGAACCACTTGTCGTCTCCCTCCTGTTCCTTGTTGAGGTGGATAACCTTTTCTTCCTGGGTCTGGACGTTTCTCACCGTGAATCGCTGAATGTCGAGATTGTCCCAGATTATCAGGTCTTCGACCGCACCCATTTCGAGTCCCCGGAGGGTATCTTCGACCATGAAGCAGTATTGGCCCGTGTCCTGGGCAATGTGGTCAAAGTATTTCTGCAGGAGCTTCTTTTCCTTCATGAGCTTGACGTTAGCGAGGGAATCCGCCGAGAGCTCGATGGCCTGGTTGAATCCGTTTTCTCCACCGTAACTCACGTCGACCATCTTGACCACGATTTTAACGAGACGCTGATCAAAGAGATCGGACCGCATGAGCTCGCTCTTAAAGTCGGCCGAACCGGCCAAAACAATGCCCTGTACGTTGGGTTTTTGTCCGTCCGGCACAAAGAGCTGTGTGGCGAGCTCGGCGACCTTGCGGACGTAGTTGTGTCGCTTTTCCAGGCGCAACCGAGCAAAACGAAGGGCGGACTGACCACCCCGACCGTGCTTCTTGGGGAGATCGACCGAGAATTTGTGGAGAATTTCTCGGCTAGATCCCTGGACGGTTCCGTAGAGACATCCGTTACCGTCCATGATGATAAAGCCAAAGGCCTCGTCGTCCATGAGCAATTCGTTGAGGTCTTCCGTGTGGAACTTGTTGTCACACAGGTACAACGAGGTGTTGATGGCCCGGAAGGGTTCGAAATCGATGTTGACCTTGCGTTCCTTTCCGTCTTCGGTAATGACGGTTCCGCAGTACATGACCAATCCGTTGGGCGGGCACTTGTTGTACAACTTCAATCGTTGTTGCGTGGAGGTAATCGCACTCAGGACGGACAAACGGTTGACTCGACTCTTGATGTTGGAAGCTGTTCCGTATTCGTCACTCAACATTTTGTTGACCCGAGAAATCTGGTCTCCGGGTGGAATAATCAGGGAAATCATCGAGGTACCGTTTCCACGGGCAGCTTCGAGATTCTTGATGAGTTTCTTCACCTTGAAGATCTCGATCTGCTTGTCCATCTCCTCTTGGGTTTTTTCGTCCTGGCCCATTTTGAATCTATTGCTTTTCTTTTCGTCTATGAAATAATAATAATAACAATAATAGTAGTAGTAGTAGTAGTAGTGCGGGTGTTTTGGGTTTTGTTCGGTTGTGGATTACTGTATGGTTCAAGGGAAGATGATTGTTATCTGGCCTTGAAGGAGTGCGATTGTGATTACTGGAGATGGTAGAACGGCAATCGATGAGGGCAATGCTTGTATTGCAATGCGATTGTTTTATTGGGTCGTTGCTGTCTTTCGGCTTCAACGAGTTCGTTGCAAGTAAGACTTCGGGGGGCAACCTAGCAAAGCAGCAGTTAAGAATAGGAAAGTGCAGGTGGGGGTGGATGCTGCAGCTGCGTAATTACGGTACGGTACGAGTTATTAGCAGGTACACGACTGCGACTGGTTTGAGAAAGACACGAAGCTCAACAAAAACGCATTCGACGATGGATGGACCGTGGAAACGGCTGATGGGAAGAATGTTTGGCGGTAAAAAACCGTAAATACTGCATATCCGTACGTAGCGGTACGAGTAGTACGATTACAAGTACGGTACTCGTACGGTAGACAATGCAATGCCTTTCGAATTGACGACGAACAAAAACAGCAAACACGTCGCGGCATTTTCGAGTACGCAATGCTGCAGAAGGGGAGGCTATCGGGACTCCTCGTGGAATTAGGTTATGAGTTTAGTCGGTCCTATTTTCGTCCGGCACGTTCCATTAGGTCCACGTTTGGAAACACGGTCGTTCGTTCGACTTACTACCGTACGGTACGAGTACTCGTACTCGTACCTATTGGCTACGGCCATACAACGTGTACTACGTAGGTAATATATCACTGTATGTAAGGTACGGTATGTATGTATCATAGAAAGACGGTACTTCAATTACCCTCTGCATGGAGTCGAATGAATCAACCATTGTTTTCATCGAACTTGATAAGTTTTCTCCACCCGAGATGATGGCGGTGGTCGTGCTCAGAGCGCCGCTATCACACATCACGTCTTGCGTACGAGTATCGTACTTGTACCGTATGATTTTTGTTCCTTACCGGATTTGATTGTTGGGCGACAACGAATACGGTACTACGAGTACGAGTACTCGTAGGTTCCTGTTTCGACCAACTTTGTCTTTTCCGTATTATCTCGACGAATGGAACAGTCTTCTGTCATCGTTGGTCGTGAAAACCATTGCAACCCCTAGTAGCTTTTGTTGCAACGATGGTGATATTGAAGATTCCATTCCGCGGGGGGACGAGGAGGTTGGGAGTGATGGCGTCGGCATCGGTGGCCCTCTTCGTCTTCCTTCTCGGCTTTGATCCGAGATTTGTTCGGGGGTTTTCCGTCCTTCAGAAGGATTACACAGTGACTGTGAGAAATAGGAGAGGGCGAATACGGACCCCCGTGGCGATGATGTCTGCGGTGAGTCCGATAGCGATGCCGGTACCGGTTGTGCCGGTGCCGGTGCCGGATTGCGAGCAAGACGAACGAGGCATCTGCGACGGCGGGGAACAGGAACAGGAACAGGATGCTCGCAACAAAGCCAACGATCGCGATGGTTCGCTGCTGTGCCCTTCGGCGTGCCCCTCCAAAACATACGGGGCCTCCAACATCAAAGTCTCGTACCAACCCATCGAGACCGATGATCCAAACGCCGACGACGGCGTGCACTTGTTGCCACTGCAGAAACACCACGCGCGAACGCGAACGCGGACGCAAACCCGAACCACTGACCAGCGGAACAAAGGTAGCGACAACACCGGTTCGATAATGGGCAAAGTGCAGACGGTACGCCACGACATCCCGAGTCTCGAGTTCATTTCGGACAACCTCTCCCGATTTTCGATCACCAAATCGTCCCAGGTCATGCTAGAAGACTACGTGGCCGACAAAAAGAGCTATCTCGAACAATATCCATCCAGCGACGGAACCATAGACGATTTCACAACTGTTGCCGACGCCGAAGAATCATCGTCCAACCCGGACCAGCAACACGAGCACAAGCAACGGCTCTTGCTAAAAAAAGACCGGCTCCGGTCGAAAATCCGAGCGGAATGCCGGGCGTCCCTGCCCCTCGTCATCGAGGAAACGCTTAAAATTCTCTATTGCGACTCCCACATTTGCGTCGTCGACAAGCCCAGCGGCGTATTGAGCGTACCGGGTCATCGACGGAACCCCTCTCTGGCCGACCTGGTATACGATACCATCGAGCCATCGTCCTACGACACGGAAGGAAGCATCGACAATATCGATCAGTCGGTGGTCCATCGCCTGGACATGGCCACCAGCGGGATCATCGTCTATGCTCTGTCGAAGGAAGCCCTGTCGGAGTTGCACGTTACCTTTCGGGACCGCAAGGTTCAAAAGACCTACCAGGCCCTGGTAGAGGGGCACGTGTTCCTGTCCCCGGGAGGAGAGGAAAAAACGAATACGAATCGAACCCACCACAATCCTACGACGGGAAACCCCCATTGCCCCCCTCCACCGTTCGGCTGCTGCGGTACCACGGAGGGAGAAATCGATGTCGCCCTGGAACGCGATCCCAACAATCCGCCGTACATGCGCATCGCCCAGACCCGACTGGAACAGCAGTACAACGACGAGGACGACGATGGCGGCGGCGAGGAAAATAATAATAACAATAGCAATAGCAATAGCAAAACGAACCACAAGTTCTGGAGGGAAGCCCCCAAACCGAGCAAGACGACATGGTCGATCCTTTCCTACGAGCACGACTCCGACGGACGACCCGTTACAAGGATCGAGCTGCTGCCCCACACCGGCCGGACGCACCAGCTGCGGGTTCACACCAGCCAGGCGCTGGGAGCCCCGATCGTGGGCGACGAAATCTACGGCAACGGGGACGGAAAGGCTCCCCTGTGCCTGCACGCCCGACAGCTCTGCCTGAGGCACCCCATTTCGGGGGCGGCCATGGTCTTCGAGGCCGATCCTCCCTTTTAGATATGATGATGATAATAACAATGAGCGGCTCCACTCTAGCCCAATCCAATCTAGCCCGATCCGGAATTGGCGCAAAAGCAGTTTAGGACCAGTTTCAAAAAATATACAGTAGTAAAAGGCTTGGAAACGATGCATCTAAATTCTAATTGTTTGTATGGTATGGTATGGCATGGTAGTATTCAACACGATTGTGGGTTAAGGTACAAAGCGACGCTTCCCTTTCGTGGGGTTGTGGTTGGTGCTGTCCGACGAGGAACGAGATTGCAGTCATAGTCGTCGTTGCTGCCCTCTAGTAGTATAACTACCTGTTGTTGTTATTGTTGTTGTAGTTGTAATTGTAGTTGGCGTTGTTGTTGTTGTTGCTGCTGCTGCTGTATTGCTCGTCGTTCGGATTGAAATCCGCGGATTCTCCGTTGTTGTAAATAATCAGCGACCGGGGGAGTTCCCCGTTCATGATGCGCGACGCAATGTGGTACAAATACCGGGCATTATC
This sequence comes from Pseudo-nitzschia multiseries, assembly GCA_037355745.1. Taxonomy (NCBI): domain Eukaryota; phylum Bacillariophyta; class Bacillariophyceae; order Bacillariales; family Bacillariaceae; genus Pseudo-nitzschia; species Pseudo-nitzschia multiseries. Next base: position 7,255,530 of record CM074783.1, read on the forward strand.
CAGGGTCGGGTAGGCCTCCTGGATGTGTTCCGACGGGGTCATCCGCCGGGCATTACTGAAGAGGTTGGCAATGTTTTCGTTGAGGACAACCTTCGGACTGGGCAGGTGTCCGTAGAGGGTGGCGTAGACGATGAGGCCCTCGAGGTAGGTCCCCGTGGGTGTCAGGTGGATCTCGTCCATGTGGATGAGGTTCGCCCACATGGTGGGACTTTCTTCCCATATCAAAAGAAAGGCGAGACCAACCGGAGCCAGCTTGGGCTGCTGGTGTTCCGGCAGGTACGGGCCGATTGTCGCGGCGTATTCTTTGTACCCCTCGTAGGTCACAGACATAAAGGTGGGAATGTCCGTCAAGCCGGACATGTCCCGGGCGGACGCCCAATAGGCGTGCGTTACCATAAATACGGGGACCGCTCCCGTCTTGAGAAACCACGGAACGTACACGTCGACCAACAAGTCCAAGCTCTCCGCCCTCGCGTCCGTGCAGCAGGGACCGCGGGAATTGTCGTTGATCAAGATGTAGTCCCACTTGGGCACGCCCCCATTGAATTGGTTGTACCGACCCTGCTTGAAAAAGTAGTAGTTGGCGCTCAGCAGGCACGGATTGGTCCCGTCGTCCTGGATGGAATAATTGTCGTTGAAGGCATCGACGACATTGCTATAGTAATCAACCGCGCCGTCATCGTCATCGTCGCCTTTGCCATCATCGTCGCCTTTGCCATCATCGCCATTGTCGCCATCGCCGTCATCATCGCCATCGCCATTGTTATCACCATTGCCATTGTCATCACCATCACCATCGTCATTGCCGCCACCGCCACCGCCGCCATCGTCATCACCGTCGCCGTCGCCGTCATCGTTGTTAGCGTCGTCCACCAAGGCATCGTCGCCGGCGTACTCGTCATACTGCTCTTCTTCCAACCAGCGATTTGAACGCTCCTTTTGTGTCGTTCGTATTATGGCTTTGTTGTTCCGTGTCCGGTGTTGCGGTTGCAGTTGCGTCGTTGGTGGTGGTCTTCTTTTTTGCTGGAGCTGCCTCTGATGCCGTTGGTTGCCGTTGCCGTTGCCGTTGCCGTCGTCGTCGTCGTCGTTGGAGTACAATTCCACGAGACGTTCGTCCCTTCCCAGGAGCAGCTGCGGCACCGTACAGGCACCAAAATCGTAAATGTGAGATTGCATCGAATCGAGCTGGTAGGTGTACTGGTATTGTTGTTGCTGCGAAGCGTCATCATTGTAATTGTAATTGTAATTATAATTGTTGTTGTTGTCGTCGTCGTCGTTGTTGTTGTTGTCATCATTGTAGTTGTACTTGTAGTTGTACTTGTAAGTGTAACTGTTGTACGTGTGAATGCTGTTCATGTATTCACCGTAGGCCTCGGCCGCGGCCTCGTAGTCGGCATTGTCGACGTCCCATATCCGTGCGTTGCCCGTGTCCCACTTGACGAACATTCCGTTGCCGTAATACAGGTGCGAGCTCAGGCTGGCATCTCCGTGCAGGCAGCTGTCCTGGGACAAGCGGCCGTTCGACATGGCCTCCAGGAGCCGCGGCAGGTCGTTGTAATACATGAGCGAGTTGCCGATCATGGCCACCCGCATCTCTGGTTCCTCGCCGGTGTTCCCGGTCAGAAAGGCGAGCGCCACCATCGTCCCCACTACGATGGCCACTCCCTGGATGCCGCTGATGCTCGCGAAGGGATTGTTGGGTGTCACCCGCATGATGGATGGATGGATGGATGGATAGATAGATGGGTTTTTCAAGTGGAAGTGGTGTTTGTTTCGATACGGAAGGCACGGACAGTACAGTGTTTCTAGTCTGTGATTTTGCACGTAGGTAGGTTCCTCTGCCACTCACACAGATTGTCAAACACTCTCGCTTGCTCGAACCGAACTCGCAGCCCCTGCCAATCGTTCGTGTTTTCCACCCTCGCTGGTCTTCGAATCGTCGTTGCTCACCAATGGAATCGGACAACTATGAATAGCGCACTTCGTACAGTAACTGTAACTGTAACTGTAACTGTAACGAACAAACCAATCAACTACTTCAATCTAGGCAACTGTATCTAGGTTGCAAAGTAGAGTTGGATCTCGATATTTTCTGAGGGAATATCGATTTGTTCCCGAGTATGTTGTATTGTGCATATAACGGTGTGGGATAGTGTTTGTACCTTTACACTCACTTGCTCTTCTTGGAAGTATCAGGAGGTGCGTATGTTGTGTTAAACAATGTAGTGCATTGCTTCGGTTGGTCGAGCCCTAAGCTCACTTTTTCGGAATTCCCGTGTCATCTTCTGCCGTTTTCAACTCAACCGGATCCCGGTGCCCCTGGGGCTCCCTCCGAAACCGGATATGGATTGTCGATTTCGTGGTACTGGTACGTCGGGCGTACGCAAGGTCCTACCCGTAACTTCGACAAATAGCGAAAACTTCCGTCCGTTGAAACGGATGAGTGTAAAGGCAATACCAGATTTTTGGTGCGTTACGCGCCCGGCGAGCCGAGAGTTTCTCGCGGTTTCACAATTCGCACAACGGATTCGATTCATTCGGCCTGGTACTATAACTTACAGCACACGGTATAATACCACCCAGCCTTGCTCGTGCTCGTGCTCGTGCTCGTGCGGGATCGATCCCTCGTCCTCCAAACAAAACGCCAAATGCGACCGTAACACCAAACGGGAAAGGAGCACAGGTTTTTGACCGCTACTATGTGATGGGGTTTTCTCTTTTGGTATCGAACGGTCGAAACGATCTAAGGATCGGGGCAATGACACTACTCCATTGATCGAACGCAACGCAATAAACGAAACACAAACACTGCCCCAATGGACATGCATCATTCTAATCCTTTTTCCCTGCTTTCGACACGGCGAAATAAGAAACAAGCATTCTATTGATTGAGTTCTATCGTTTCTTGGAACGAAGCACCATGCCAATTTCCAATGGAACGCACTGATGCATTGTTGTCGGTGTTCTCTCGCGCCACGCTTTCGCAAATAAATAATGGCACATCGATAGTGTAGTGGAACCGAGACTATTCCAGACGTGGTCACAGCCATCTAGAAAGCACAACAGAGGGTTCTGGCGGAGGTTTCTAGCGAAAGAAAAATGACGAACGACGTTGCCCTGCTATTAGAGTGGTTTTAGATCAACAGCACGATACCAATCGAATTCCGTTTCCATTGGGTGTAGTACGCAACGTATGCGTTGCCTGTAAGCAAGCTTCGCTTGCACTCGTGAGGGACTGTTTGGGTTGATTTATTCACCGGGGCCATCATCAGCACGGATAAGATGCCCTTCTCACCATTACGCACGCACCCATCGCATATACCCAAGTTGGAAATCAAACCAAATCCCACGAAGGAGTGATTCGGTCAGTCTCCATTGCGAAATTGAAAATCGTGTGTTGCGCTCGTTTTCCCAAACAGTTTCAATACTGATGACAAACAAGCAAACAAATAAATAAACAAAATAATTGAAGATCTCTACCGCTATGGAGTTTGTCCTTGTCGAAATTATTTTCTTAGACTGTGTTTTGATTCATTGGTTGCTGTGAATACCGTACCACTATCAGCGTCGCGCACCTAGTCTTTTGTGTCGTAAAAATCATTAAGGCCAGTGATAGCCGAAGGATTTCCATCTCTGCCCATTGGTTTATTGTCATTTTTTCGCTGGTAATCAAAAATGCTTTCTTTTATTGATTACGTTCAATATCAACAGGGATTTCCGTACCATGACCGAACGCATTTTATTTTTTATTTGGAGTAGTCTATTCACTCGGCATTGTTCATGAATTGCTACGCGTTTCATTGCGGGAAACAAAGCATCTGCTGTCATCTTTGTTGACGAACGCCCAGAAGTGAGGAATGGATGGTGCGGACGGGATAGTATGGATATGCCTTCCTTTTCGACTGCTGTCTTCACTCAAAAGAACTCATCTCATTTTCCCATCCCATGCTTCGGAGCAGATCTATCGCCCATTGCATGATCTGCTGCTGCTCCGGGCTGACGCAGAATTTTCCGCGTTTCGATCCGAAGAGACCCGGAAAGGGATTGGCTTGAACAACACACTCAACGCCCTCGATTGAGCCACAGCCTGTCTTGTCCTGGTCCGTCTCGATTGTCGCCCAGCCGCACTCTTGTCTAAAGATACTAGTCGTTATGCTGTCGTTGACACCGCCGCGGGGCTTACAGTGGATGACCTGATCGATACGAATCTGGTCTCCCGTGGACGCGTCCTCGTTGACTTCTTCCGGGGCTTGGGCTACCACCAGATTCTCCCAGAGCGACTGAGAGAGACAGAAACCCATGCGAGGCCCGTTCACCGTGCACCAGGTGCAGGTGTGGTCGCCGTTGTTGCCATCTTTGTGCTCCCCGTGGCAATCGACCACTCCGTACGTTATGCAGGACGCGGCCTCGTCCCAAAACGCCGTCGCCGACTCATCGATCACTTCGTCTTCGTTGTCGTAGCACTTGAGGTGCAGCAAATGATCGTTCTCCAGAGCATTGACCACGGTTGCCTGGCCGTTCCGGAGGCAGACGCCGTTGGAAGAGCCCAGGGGACACCAAGAGCACCCCGTTGCCGACAACGTGCAAGCATCGTACTCGTGATTCTCGGGAGTCGTGCAGGACCAATCGGCGCCCGGCCCGAATTCTGTTCGGATTGTCGCGTTGCTGTTTTCTTCGCCGACCTGGAGTTTTTGTTTTCGGAGAGATCTCGAGTTGAATAATGGTGACGAAGACACAGATCGAGTATCTAGCAATCGCTCTAACAGATTTTTGAAACTGATTTCTGTTTCCTCGATAGTGTCGCTTTGGACGGAATCCGCTGCTCCACAATTGGGTACTCGTAGCGTTAGTGACAATAGCAGGAGAAGGACGAAGGAAATTCCTGAAAGATACCTCTCGTGCAAGCTACTATTTTTCATTGTCTTCTTCTGGCTGCTGGCCTCTTTGTCGATGGCTCCCACTCTCTTTCTGAATTGTCGTTCAATTATCAAAGAATGAAACTGGAAAATAATTTCCAACGCTTCGATTTGCTTCAATCCTCATTGCATGGTCCAAGTGATGAGAAGAGGAAACCGGCTTGCCAGGGGTCATGTCTCATCACTCGATTCCAAAAAAACTTACTTCGTACTTTTTAAGGTTACCGTAATACGTACGAGTACTCGTACCGTGTGTTGAATGAATAATAAAACCGCGTCGTAACAAACCGCGTTGTAGTGTAATTTGCCACAGTAATGTTTGTGCGCGTTACACCGTGTTATTTGCTCCAAACACATGTAATTATCAACCGGCCATATTTTCGCCGTGATATCCTTATCGTGAGATATCACATGTAAAATCATCATATCTTATCGTGTAGAATTAGTACTAGATTGTACGTAAATTAGGGCATGATAGTGTTTTAGAGTTGTTAATTCTTCAAAGAGTGAGCTAATGGGGAAATCTGGTAAAGAGACAATCCACATGAAAGCGCCTGACGATTATTCACTCAAGTTAAATAACCTTACAAATAAGGTTATTTGCCCTTATGACTTTTCGTACGTGCGCCCGTGCTTAGTACGTGCAAATACATACTTCACACGGTGAATTCTGTTCAGTCCCCTTCAGTCATAAATCCTCCAACCGTTAAGCGGCTGGATTCTATGACTTAACCTATTATTCATCGTGAGTCATTGTCGTGTGTTGAATACCAAACTGTATCCAGTCTACTATCAGAGGCCCTATCAAAAAAAATGGGGAGGCATTTTGCCATTCATTCTGGCTTGTATCATGGCATTTTGCCCTGATCCTTGCCGGTTTGATATATTGTTTCCATGGATCAAATTATCCATTTTCGAAATGCTCATTGCAGAACGATTTTTCATTCCATGATCGCACTTAATAAAATCAACTTGTTGCTTTGATCGAACAATCGACCGAACATTCCATCGAATGATTGATTTAACCTGTTGTTTCGTTGTTGCGAACGCCCGAAACAAACTTACCACATGCAACGAGAGCAATGCTCCCTGAAAACAGTTCCACTCATAAGCTTGGTAAACAAATCAGTAATATTTGTTGAACCTGGTTCTTTTGCAACTCTGATGATTCCTGCCGCAATAGATTCGCGGGCCTTGTGGTATGCAATACTGTTGTGCTTTTTCTTACATGGGCTTTCTGGCCGTGTAACATTTGTGACATCTGAATCATTATCACAATACACATTGGTGCTCCCAGTCAATTGGAACATCCATCATTCTCAACTTGTATATTAGACCTTTGACCAATTCAATTGCAATTTTCAATGCAACTGATTTCAGATCCAAAAGTTGAGGTTTCAACTGTTGATTGTCGTTTGGAAAACCAAATAATTGGCGCATTATTAATGAAGATAATAACACCAGTATGAGATCTTCTTGTTGCTTTGCATTCAGCATGATCAGGCATCAACAAAACAACTCATTGTTACATGCTTTCCCAAAGCTTCAGGCATATCTGCTGGTAAGACTTCAGCGGCACCAGGATAAAATTCAGACCAGTCACATTTTTGAAATTTACTCTCATCAACGCTTGATACTGAATCATCAAAAACCAATTTTGACCTGTTATATTTCTTCAAATATGCAAATATATGAAGTAACTGGTTCAAATGTTCCATTCTTGCCTGAGCCAGATATCTTGACATGAGAGAAACTGGCATTACAATGTCGAGTCTTCCAAGTTCACAAATCCATCTGAGAACTCCAATCAAACCTTGATAGTAGTTTTGCAATTCTGGATTCAGTTCCTCTGATATATCAATCTCAGGCCTGTAATCGTGCTGACAGTGGGCTAGATGCTGATCTTGGTAAATATTTATACCCATATTTTTCAGGTTCCAAGCTCTTGTTCAACAGCCGCGACAGCTTTTGCCGTATATCTTGTGCTTGACAAAGACCATCTTGATTTTGAATCACCTTCAAAGTAAAACTTCCCAATATCAGCGCCCAAATACAGAGTTGGTTCTTCAATTGTATCATCCTTCAACTTGAACTTTCATTCAATATTTTCTAGCTGGAACTTGGGATCTTCTCCAGAGCATAAGATATCATCAACATAAGCAATTAACATTGCTCAATATCTTGATCCATCTATTCTGGTTTCAATTCTTAAGTGCACAGTCCGGATCTGCTTTACAAGGGGAATATCCAAGATCTCTCAAGTGTTTTGTGAGATATGATCTGAATGATGCACCTGCAACTGGTAACCCATATAGTGCTTGAACTGTTTTGCAAGGCCGACCTGCAAGGTGTGGAGGGAAGCCATCTTCAGCTCTTGCCCGCAGAAAACACTTCTCTTTTATTGGGGCTGTCAAATATGCATTTTGAATGTCTGCTGAGAGAACTTCTTCAAATCATTCAGCGCTGCCAGCAAGAAGAATATTCTCACTGAATCTCAACTGGGAACAGATGAGTACGTATTTTCCTTTGCTACAGCAGGAACTTTATGTCCGTCCCCTACCAACCGAGCCTTCCTTATCAGGGATCCAAGCTTGATATCAAATATCACTGTGCGTTGTAATCTCCTTATGACCAACTGGCATGACTGTCATCGTCAGAAGACTCAAAGGCTGCCATGCTGTTGGTCATTTCTTTATGAATTGCCCAGTTCCCAGTGGTCTGTGCCTGTTTTCTTATCAATTGCCAGTGCTTGTGTTATTGAATGCGGCAATTCAACACCATATTTATGACTTTTCAGCCAATACTTAGCTGATTTTGCAGCCTTAAGGATGCATTCCTTTCTTCTCAAAATTTTGTGCACCCACCATCTGAAGGCTGGTAGCTTTTCAAGTTTGTTGTTGACTGCATATTCTGCAAGCTGCACCGGGAATGATTCTTTGACGTCAGCTGAGCTTGCACCATGATTCGGTCCCATCTGTCCAACTGGCCAAAATCCTCCAGCCCCTGGTTGTTGGCTTATGGCTTTTTCTACCATTTTTGGCTATGGTTGTGGCTTCCTCATCACTTAAAGCAGTGTCATCACATTCATGATCAATTAGCTCATCCAGCAGCGTGAACATTTGTCCATCATCATCAACAGAACTGTAGAGGCTTTCTGCCACAATGTTTGCTGTGTATTCTTCAATGGTGCCATCAGGTAGTTGCAATTTGTATAACCTCGTGTCCGAGTATTGGATTCTCATTCCTTACTCCAATTGGTTGGTTTTGCAGATCATGAACCCTATCCTTGACAATGCACCTGAGCCTTTCATCATTTCTTTCAATGATACACTTCATTTCCCAGGTACTCATCATATTCATCGATATCTTCAACTGATGCTTCTGGCTCAGCCATTTCAAGTTTCAGATCAGATGATCTCACTGGTTGTTCATCAAACAGCTCTTCTGGAGGTTCTGGATAATTTTCCTGGAAGAATGACAGCACTGTCTTTGACTTCATCACCAATCTTGGATTCAATTGATTTATCAATTGCTGCCATTCTTCTCAGAACATCACCATCCCTCCATTCAAATTCCTTTACTGGCCTTATTGAATTTGTAGAGATTGGTATTGCTGATTCCGTCAAGATCCAAAAACAATCACCACCACCCATCCTTGCTGCCACACGGTCCAAGCCAGCGTCCCAGTCTTTCAACTCCGTGAGATGAAGAATCACCTTTATCGAATCAAAATATAAAATCATACCATTCTGAGGATGTGTATAGTGTTATATCAGGCCTGTAGCCATGCACCAGTTCGAATGGGGTTCTTCCCATTGAAGAAGGGTTGCTTGATGCAGTCCCCTGTCGGATATTTGCGCATAGCTCCCCACAAAATGACCATAGCCTTCTCGGTGATTTCTTCTTTGCTGTTTTTGTTATGATTGCACTACCAAGATGACCTATTGCTTGCTCGGCTTGATTTTGGAAGGGGCAATGTGGTTGGATGAATGTCTGATGTATATGGTTGCGCTTGACGATTGTAATAGAACCAAAAGTCGTTATTATTTGTTACTTTATCTGTTACTGTTACGATGTTGGAAAGAGTTATTGATAAGATTATGATCGAAGTGTTCCTGGACCATATTCATCCCTCAATCACTAATTTGTTACTTATTTTTGTGGGGGGTTTCGAGGGCAACAATCGACCATTCAATCGATATCCCTACACCTCTGTTCAGTGCATTAAGAATGGTTCGATACTCGTTTCAGGCATATGTAACGTTTATGGGCCTAAGTTTGTACGCGTCCATATTAATACTTAATGTGCTCACCCTGAGGTCGTAGGTCGTACCTATACTACTGAATGTTCAAATCGTCGGCATATATAATTGCCGGGTATGTGTGTGTACGCGCATGCACGCTTCATCCCCCGCTTAGTAATTCAATACACCCTTGGATGGTCCGCGGACTGTCCGTCTCATACAAATAGATAGGCCTTACCTTCCTGTGGTGGCTTCCAGCATGATGTTTGGTGGGGTAATCCGCCAGGTTATGTTTTCCCGGTTCCCAGAAGATATTAAATTGCCCCTGTTCAGCTCTGTCTTTTAACCAATAGAAACGCATGTCAATGGCTTTAGATCTCTTCTGCTTGATCGTGCCGTTTAATATGCCTTCCGCTGTGTTATTGTCGGTCTTCATCGGGGTAGCTGGTTGTGGATGCCCCAGTTCGATGAGACACTGCCTGACTGGTATTGCCTCTCTTGCATTCAAGAACAATGATGCTACCTCAACTTCGGCCGCGGACGTCATCACATTCTTGATTATCTTTGCCAATACGAGTATTGACCCATTGAAAGTGCTTCCCATCACATCACCCAGATAGTGATATCCCCCTGCTCGGCTCTTGGCCCCTGGGCATACTAGGTACGCCGCATCGCTATCCACCCGGAGTATCATGTCACTGGCTCTGTAGATTTTGGTGGCGTTCGGGTTGCAGGCTGCGTAATTGAAGAAATGTTTCGTCGCCAAGAGGGTCGTTTGGTTGTCCTTGGCTGAAGCAATGTCATTAAGCGCGTGCAGCATCGTGTTGTCCACTGCCCGTGCGTAAAACAGGAACTTTCCTGTGACTTGTTGTATGAATTTGATCTCGTCATCGGTCAATGTGGAAGTATCCTCGAGTTTTGCATATTGTATTTTTGCGCCGTAGGCTGGTACGTCGGCACGTGAGGGGCCCGCGTACGTACGTGAAGGTCTCACGTGTTTGAATTCCTTTAGGGCTTGTTCCACGTAGCCTTCCATCGACAATTGTACTTCACGCTTGTCGTAGTCCCAACGTAGGTGGACTCCTACATATTGTTTTCCCGACCAGTCGACCTTGAATGTGTACTTGGTCCCTATGGCTTCGACTAGGTGATCGACGTCTTCTTGTTGCGTGTATTTAATCCCAAAGTCGTCCACGACTAGGGTGAAGCTGATGTCCCTTTTGTCATGGAGAAATAGCCCCTTGGTGTGGGGCGCCTTCTGGTAGCCGTATTGTTGTAGGTGGTTTACCAAGTCATCATGTGCTATTTTGCCACTCTGTTTTAGTCCGTACCATGCTTTTTTGATGCGGGCATAGACATATTCCCCTTGTTTGAGCTCCTCTAGCTTGTAGGTTACACGTATTCGCGGAGGAATCATGTCCCACCTGAATTTTACGTACTCGGGCTCATCGAGTGTGGAGCACAAATACATGTTTGAAATGTCGCCCGTACAGTACTTCGCCCCGGGGGTGGATATCACACTGTTCCAATGGGTTTTAATGGTCTCCATACTTGCGGTACGGGTTGATACATTGCCATGGTACTCCAATTGGTCTCCCCCCGCGGTTATTCTTGTCCGATAGGGGTTGGCTTTCTCGGGGCGTATGGCGACTGTGTACCGGGGGTAGGCTACTTTCTTGTGTACGGGTACATCTTGTCTGCGTATCCAATCCAACACATCCATTCCTTCTATTTGATTGCTCTGGAAGCCTTGGAATAATTGCCCAAATTCGTCTTCACCTGATTTGAGCCATAATTCCTGTATGTGGATCTTCGGATGCTTGATGAGATCCCGATAGGCAGCCCACTTGCTTAAGTCTTCGTCCCATATGGAGCCTCCACACGCTAGTTGGGGGGTGTATGATGGCTCGGGCTGCGGGTTGTCCGACTGCTTTGGTACTGGGAAACCCAATGGGTCACGCTGGTACGTCCCCATGAGGACCTTGGGCCTAACCTTGGACTTCGAGTAGTATTGGTCTGATTTGTAAAATTGGGATATCTCGCCATGAGTGTAGTCAGCTGTGTCCCCATCGGTGAACCGGACCTTGTAGTACTGATTGGTTTGGTCATAGCTGGTCACCTCTCCTTCATACCACCCAGTGTTAAACTGTTTTCTTATGATGGTCCCTATCGCCCATGGGTGTCCTCGTCGGGCGCTGAGCCGTTGTGTAGGACCCAAATGCTGTTGGGTTGATTTTGTTTCGTGTCCTATCGGCACCCTTGGAGGTTTGCGCGCATTCACAGTTGGGCTGGTTGATGCCGTATTGGGCCCGATCAGTTTTTCTTGGGGAACCGGCTCTCCACTTAAGGGTCGTCGAGCCTCTATGTTTAGTAGTTCTTGTACCCGACGTAGGGCCTCATTGATCTGCGTCCCTTGATCCACGTAGGGGATCGGAGGATGGGGCTTAGTTGTTACTTCCTTTAAATCTTGGAGGATCATGATTAATCGATCCGTGGAAGACGTTTGTGGCATCTGGGCTTTTGGGAAAAATGCCACTGTATTGCTTATTCTGGTGGCCCTACTCGTCCCCCCAATACAGGTGTAGTTCCGGTAGTGCTTTAACGCCGGGCCCACGTAGAAACCTCTCGTCCCATGGTCCTGCCATGCGCCTCACTCTTGTGTCCTATCATGGATGATGACTCTACATCCAAATGGGGCCATTGGGTGTCTGTTGTAGTCGTAGATCCCGTGGCGTAGTTCGTACGCAGACAGCTTGGGCTGTGTACGGGATGCGCGTAAGAGGTTGAGAGTGATGATTGCTTGTGGTATTAGTAGATCCCAATCATCTATGGGGAAGGTATCATCCACCCCATTCAACCTGGCTATGAAGTGGTTCTTGAAGGTCTGTATTGCCCGTTCAGCGTGGTTGAGCTGGTGGTCCCCCGGGGATGCCAATTGGTAGTCCAAGTTGTTCCACGTGATGTAGGTGATTAACTTCTTGGATGTCTCGTTGTCCATTCGTACGATCTTGGCGTGGGTGTTGTTCTCCTTCATTCGTTTGTAGCACTTAGTGAACCCATGCAGTATGTCTTCACTCTTACGAGACTTGATGGGTTCCACGTCGATGTAGTTGGAGTCGTAATCGTACATCAGGAATACGTATTGGTGTCCACGGCGTGATGTGACGGGGTATCTGCCTGGTAGGTCCCATGCTATGAGTTCCTTTGGTTCATCGTTGGTCCGTGAGCCCATTGGGTTGGCTGGTTGCATGTCTGTAGCTGACACGATGTCCACGCAGACTTCATGTGTCTTCTTCTGGTGGGCTTGGGATATCGGAGTATTGGTCGCCGCTTGGTCTGTTTTTGGTAATTTCTTCTTTGGTTTGCGCGTGCTCTGTATCCCCTGCCAGACCATCTGGAGGTGGCCCATTGTGGTTTCCTCTGATGCCAGTAGGAACCGATTGACCCGCTGGGCAGTTAGCCCCGGCCAGGTGGCAAACGAACCTCGTTCGATGGCGCGTATCCATGTTTCCTTGGTGGGATAGCCCGCTGCTGCGTGGTAGAAAGCTATGAGCTTGGGGACGGCTTGAATCTGATATGCTCCCGCCCCAGTGTGTATCTGTATTTGTTTGTCTGAAAATGGTGGGGGGGGGGCTCGTCACCCTTGGAGATTTAGCCGGCCCCCGTGTGAAAATGTCTGTATCTGAAAAGGAGGGGGGTAGCTGTTTTGGTTTGATGGAGGGGGACCATGTAAAGGTCCCGGAGGGGATCCCGTGTGCCTAGCAACACTGTGTGGTTGGTGGGGCCCACGACCTCCACCTTATTTTTGGTGAAAGTCACGCTGCACCCGTTGTTACACAATTTAGGTACCGAGACGAGGGGGAGGTCCACTTCGTCAAACTTATGGCAACCCCGCGCTGCGAGTGGTATCATGGGGAGGTCCAGGACATCAGTGGCTTGAGAGGCCATAGTGCTGCCATTTGCACAGCCTACAATGAGGGCGCCGGGTGTTTCCCGATGGGCGCCTCCCTGATATGAGGTGGGCACAAAATGATCGGTGGCTGCAGAGTCTAGGGCCCCGAACCTGGGCGCCGGGGGTGTGATGGTGGCCATGGCAAAGGTAAGGCGTTTGTTGTTGCTGGTGGGCCGTTGGCATGTTCGACTCGAAGGGGCACGTAAGATACTTAGTAATGACGCTGACTTGGGGCTGTTACTACTATGATTAAGTATGTTACCGTGCTCCTCCCCACACCATCAGGGGGAGGGGCTGTCGTGGGTTTCCCGTGTGATGGGGTGGCTCCACTTCATCCATCTGTCCTTGCGTTGGGTTGATCCACCCATTTTGTTGGCAAACGTGGCCCCTACTTGGTGGTTCGGCTTGAACCGGAAGCAATTTCCCCCATCGTGTGAGAGATTGACGCCGCACGAGTGACAGTAGTGCTTGTACTGTTTCCACTGGGATGGTGGTTTGTTCGTAGCCTGGTGCTGTCGTTGTCCCCCCTGTTGTGGTTGGTGGGTCTGTTGGACCTGTTGCGGGCGAGGACCATTTTGGGTTTGTTGGCTGGCTACCAACAGTCCCATTTGCCTCGTGAGGGCGGACAGGGCGGACTCCAACTGGTGGCTTGACATGGTGAGGGTGGATGCTGCTGTTGCCGACTCTGCCTGGGACTTGAGATCCTGGCAGACACTAACGAGGGCCCGTTGGTTGTCCTCGATGATAGCAAGACGTTGGTCATTCTGGATTTCCACCTTGTTGGCTGACCCGGCGGTGGCATGGTAGCTACTGTATAGTTCCTTGAGTCGTAGACCCCAAAAGCGTTTGTATAGCATCAGTTCCTGTTCCTCTGAGGTCGTGTTGACGGTCGCCCGGTGTTCCTTCCATGCGTCCTCCACTCTATGGAGTGTAATGGGGTTGTGCTTGCTCCTTTTGAACGCCATGTGGGTGTGGTCTATCATCTGGGCTGCTGTCACCTTGGCCGTAGCCGGCAGGAGGTTGATCTGGTACTGGTATTTGGTGAGAAGGCGGAAGTATTCTTTGGGGCCCAACGGGCTGGGGGTGTAGTCTAGTTCCCGCATCTTCTTAGCTATTTCAGCTGTCAATTCGCGTTGTACGTCTGTCGTACACAGCTCGTCCTCCATGTGTTGGAAGGCCTCAAGGGCCGTGGTCCCTCTGGGGAAGGCCTCCAACCCCGGGTCTTTTAACTTGTGGAGCATCCTGGGGAACTTCTTGTCGGTCAACAGGAGGGCCTCCCGATTGTACTTGTTCCATTCCACGAATAGTGTTCTGCTTCGTTTCCACAGTTTGTAAGTATCAGATGTAAGCTCCACTGTGCTGTCTAGCTCGGACGGTTCCGCGGGTGCTGTGGGATACACCGCGTTTGGATTCCTCTCCCGTGCCCGATATTGCTCCTCTGTCTCTAAGAGAAATGCGTATCCTCCCCCCTGTATGTATTTTGTGGAGGTCACTTCGGCCAGCACGTTTGTAAGGGCTTTCTTGAACTCGTACACGTCGATGCTGGTCGGGATTTGGATTGGCTTCAGTTGTGCGGGCTCCATCAGCTCCTTCAGCGCGTCGTAGTAGTCTCCTCTCTTCTTGGACATGGTGTCTTCACTGTCGTTGCTGTCGCTCTCTTCTCCGTACTCGGCCAATAATTGATTCTGGTTTTGTAGTTGGTTTGTTTGGCTGAGTGTATACTCACGCAGGTCGTAGTTGTCTTCGGTCAGATCCTCTAGTCGCCCTCGTAGGTATCGGAGTTCGTGTTCAGTGTCGATGCTGGTGTCCGGTGTGACTCCTCTGTAGGCTGGAGAATTGTTGTGTTCTGTATTGTTCCCTTCTGGCATCGGCTGTGTTAATTGATGGTATAATCTTATCAATAACTAATAGAACCAAAGACCGCAAAGTCGTTATTATTTGTTACTTTATCTGTTACTGTTACGATGTTGGAAAGAGTTATTGATAAGATTATGATCGAAGTGTTCCTGGACCATATTCATCCCTCAATCACTAATTTGTTACTTATTTTTGTGGGGGGTTTCGAGGGCGACAATCGACCATTCAATCGATATCCCTACACCTCTGTTCAGTGCATTAAGAATGGTTTGATACTCGTTTCAGGCATATGTAACGTTTATGGGCCTAAGTTTGTACGTGTCCATATTAATACTTAATGTGCTCACCCTGAGGTCGTAGGTCGTACCTGTACTACTGAATGTTCAAATCGTCGGCATATATAATTGCCGGGTATGTGTGTGTACGCGCATGCACGCTTCATCCCCCGCTTAGTAATTCAATAGATTGAATTCCAATGAGTCTTGTATGTTCTTGGTGAGCCCTGTTCTGGAGCACCATCAGAAATCAAATGTTCAGGAATCCCTACCTCATGAATGAATATTTTAAATCCTTGATGAGCTTGTGACTTGTTTTGTATTGGTATGAATACTTCAAATCCATTCCCATTTGTGAAGACCTGAGCACATTTTTCCTGCCTCATAATACTCGTGGTTTTGGCGTGCCAGGTATCAGTGTACCAGGTCCCCTGAGCGATTCTCTTGTTTCTAATCGCTGTGTTGGCAGACGCTTCATTAAAGGTAATTGCAAATTTTGTAGGGCTTTCTGAGTTGTGACTTTCAGTGTCTGTTCTGCCTTCTTGACGCTGATATTCCAAGTCTTGGCTAGGCATTCACAGTCTACTTTGTTTGGACCTTCAATTGTTGTAACTGAAGGTCCCCATTGGTTTCTTCTGTCAAGTGATTTCCTTTCAAGTGTATTGTCAACTTCTTGCGAGCTGGGAATTTGTTTTGATTCATTCTCAGGGGCTTCTATGAAGTCAAATTCTGTGTCATCAAATAAAAACTGGTCTTTCCTTTGCGCGCTTGAAATATTTGCATCTTGAAACTTTGTGGTCACTGACAAAATCCTGTGAGAAATATTACCATCTGTTGCTATTTGGCATTCAGTCAGCATTCTTCTGGTTGATATCTGGTGCAACCTCATGAGCTTGCAGTGCTGCATGAGATTTGGATGCTTGGACTCTATGCTAGTCTTGGAGAACATGTCTGTGACATTACTTGTAGGTTCTGTTACAACCGAACTTGCATCTTCAGTTGACATAGCTTGAACGCTGAATTGGTCCCCTGGAATTGGATCACCATTGTCAATTGCTAACTCAGCCATCCTAAACTTCAGTGAGTGAGGATCCCACGGGGTGTCATTTGTGGCAATCAGATGTTCGCATTCATCAAGCTCCAATTTTGTTGGCTTCCTTGTTGGAAAATATGAAATCACATTTCTCATACTCAGTTTTATGAAAACTTTCTTCGGATCATCATCTTCCATTGGGGTATGCAGTGTAATTCCATGCTTGGATCTAGGGTCAAATTGACGAGGAGTTTCTTCAACAGAGTTGAAATTGCAATCCCTTACTTGATTTGGGCATATCAAGCTGTTCTTCAATTTGTTTCCAAAATACAGAGCTTGGTGACACACAATAATGTAGACTTGACCTGATGTGGGACTTGTCCAGGCAGCTGCACAACTTCCAATTGGAATCTTCTTGATTGGCTTGTATTCTTCAGAAAAAGGGGCAATGTCAACGTGTGTTGTGATCTGATCAGGATTAAGCAATATCATGTTGCTTCATCCGTAGAATATGATCAAAGCGTAGAATGCATGGATCAGAGAATCGAATCGTAGACGAATCATTGAAATCGATTGTTGAACAGGACTAGACTTGGACCAATTGTATATTTGGATCAAACGTAGATTTGGATCAATTGTGGAGATCAATTGAGTATCAGATCAAAGATGAAGGGCGAATCGTAGAGATGGATTGATCAAATCAAGCCAAGCATCCTACGATTGATCAAATCATAGAAATCAATTGACCAAATTGTAGAAATCAATCGTTCAGAGGTCAGGAAAAACCGAGGGAGATCAAAACAACGTGATATCCGGAACGAAGACGTAGAATCAATTGTAGATACCAACTCAGAATGGCAAATAGTCATGATGGCTGTCTTGTACATAAGAAAAAATGCCCCTGCAAGATAGTCGGAAAGACGACATGGCAAGCAAAACATCGGTCGTAGAATCAAGTCATAAGCATTCAATTGAACCGATACATAGATCAAGTTGATGCGCTTGATCTTGGATGAAATCGTAGTGTATCGTATCGGCCAAAGAGCCTTGAAGAGTACGATTGATGGATCAATCGTAGAGAAACGGTTGATCGAATTCAATCGTAACCGAAGCTTGAATTGGAGAAGCATCGTAGAAGTTGCTTTGTAGAGGATATCAACTTGAAATAGTAATCGTATTTAACAACTGTAATTCCGGATTATGAGTTAATTAATCTATTTTCTGTTTTTCGGATACTTAATCAGGTTTCACATGCAACCTCGTGTTAAGCAATCCTCCATCATGAGACTGCACGTGCATTCCCGTGTTGTAGATTAACTAATATTTCATCGGTAAATTCGTCGGAGAAACATGTCTCATTTGCTTGTTTCTAACATAATTGGGCTTCGCGTATCCATTTTGTATGTCATTGATATTTCCCATATTTCATTGATATTCACATGTATATCATTGACATACTTAGTATTGGATCCTATGCCTCTAGATTTTCGCGTACCACTTTCTGGTGATACTTTGCTGTGTCCGATTCTTTTATCAATGATCAATTCCTTTGATCGTGAGTCATTCTTTTGTTTTCTGTGATCGACTTCCTATATTGGCTATATTGCCTTGTTGGTCTTCATATGCCCGAGTATCGATCCATCAGTAATTTCGCCTCACTTCTCATTGTATTCATTGTATTTCTCGTAGCTTCGTAATTAGTTGGTATTTCGTCGCGCATCTCATTTGTGTATGTGCGCACGTCGATCTGTTTTCTTATTGGTCCATATTTAACCACACATAACGGTAATTTCTTGTTTTCACTTAACAACACGATTTGCCGGTTGTTCTCCCCTAAATCCATGATCTCGTTTGGTTTAGATTCCTATCGGATTTTTAGAGTGAAGCATACAACATAGTTTTTTAGACATGGATTTTTAGTGTGGTTGTTTTATTACTGAGTTGTGGTACTTAACTTTGTTTTTACATTGTCATGAATTCATTTAGGAGATTCCGGAATGCATTACTGTTTAGCGGCTTGGTCAGAATGTCGGCATAGTTGTCCTGTGAGTTAATATGACTGATAGATACGACTTTTCCAGCTTGGTGTTGTCTGACGAAATGGTAGGCCAGTGCGATTGACTTCTTGTTGAGTGAGCTTGCCGGATTGGTGGAATTAATTACTACACTTTTGTTATCCACATAGATCTCTGCTGGTTTGGTGATTACAACTCCCATCGATCTAAGGTGGTATCTGAGCATGATGGCCAATGCAACCGCGTCTTTCAGGGCAGTAAATTCAGCTCCAAATGTACTGGTATGGACCGAAGTTTGTCTCTTTGACTTCCAGTAGACTGGCATACACCCAACGAATGCAATCAATCCAGTGATACTCCTTCCAGTAACCAAGTCGTGTGCATGGTCGCTATCACAAAATATGTTCAAGTCCATTTCAGGAATTAGAGGCACCGGGAACATTGGATCCAGTTCTTCCTTGTAATATTTGTAATGATGTGTGAATTCTTCATACTTGAGTTTGACATCACCGTTTGAGCTGATCCTTGGAGGTCTTGAATCCACTAGAATTCCTTTCTTCTTGTATTTCTTCAAATATCCCAAAATGTGTCTAGCCATCCGCAAATGGCCCTCTCTTGGCCCAGCTGCAAATCTTGATAGTGATGATACTGCAAACGCAATGTCGATTCTTCCAGATAACACCAGCCATTGTCCTAAGCCAATAATATGTTGAAATTCCTTGTGTTCAGATACGGACAGTAATGGAGAATCATCCAGTTCAGGGTGACAATCTGTTTTCATTGGAAGATTTTCTTTCTTGAGGGTCACTGAATATTTTTCTTGATATTTCCGAATTACTTCACTGATATATTTTGTAGAATTCATCAACAATCGACCATCTTTGATTCTTGTAAGACTTGTACCAAGGTAATACTGAGGTTCTGATTCGACATTTCTCAATGCAAATTCTTGTTCAATTCTGGCTATCCAATCTTGGGGCTTCTTTCCTATTACCATAAGATCATCGACATGAGTACCAATGTATGTGTAACCTTCTCCTTCCTTTTGCAGCCATAAATCTGGGTCTGCTCTTGACGGTCGAAAACCCAAGTTCATGAGTGTATCAGCGAGGAAATCCATAAAAGCTCTACCACTACCTGCCAGTCCGTACAGTGCTCTTTGTATTTCTACCTTGCATCCTTTCTTTTCACCAAACTCATCTCCAGCCCACACCCATACTTTTTCTTGAACCGGTGCAGTTGGGAAAGCATTTCCCACATCTGCAGTCATCAAATCCAGTTGTTGGTGTTGTGCAATTAGGAATAATAAGTACACAGATAAACTGTTGATTTGACTGGAGTATGTATTGTATTCACTCGAGTCGACTCTGTGACCACCTGCTACTAATCGGCTCTTGTACCTGCCGTCCTCGCTCTTGATATCCCAAATCATCTGCAATCTTGCCTGTTGCCAACCTTCTTCTTTTGGAAATTCTTTTTCTGCTGAGTGATATTTGAAACATTTTAGTCGTTCCAAATTATCCATCTCTTTCTGTATTGAGTCTTTCCATTTTGTATTGCCAGCTTCCGCATCGAATTGCATACATTCTTCATAGGTATTTGGAATTTTCTGTCCAAACTTTTCACGATTCTTTTTCTTTGACATTCTTTGATTCCTGGATGGTTTCTTCTTGACTGCGCGTTGAACACTCTTGTGTATCAGGGACTTCATAAATTGTATTCTTCTGACAATGCCAGATTGTTGTTTTATGACTTGTTCTGCCCATACATTCAACGGCCTGTTATTTCCTCTCCTGCTTTCAACAATGTATTCCTTGATATACTTTGCACACGCCAGTGGTTGATCTTTCTTCAATTGTGGGAATGGAGTATTCAAGACTGTATTGCCTTGTAGCTCATCGATGTATTGTGCCTTGAATACCAAAATCCCATTTTCCCAGAAATGATCTAAAATCTTCCGGAAATCCATATCCAAATTTACTTCTGTGCTTTCCAAGATATCCTGATGTGTTTCAGCATTGTTGCATCCATCTATATCACTTGGTAACATTTCTTCTTCCATTTCCAACGTGTTTTCCTCTTCATCGACATCAAGCTCCCCTGAAGTTGTATTGTCATTTTCATCTCTGTCTTCCATTGGATTGGTGCTAGTAGAATTTTCCATTCCTTCAGAGCTCGCGACAAATTTCTCCCCTGAAGATAATAATGGGACTTCATCAGTGCTCTTGATATCTTCCATGTTCTGTTGGTGCTCTGATAGGGAAAGGGTAAACTTCTCTGCCTCCGGGTTGTCATTCACATATTCATCTTTGGTGCCAATTTCCTTGCGTCTTGTTCTAACTACCGATCTCATCAACACTTGCCTTTTCTGTTTTGGTGTATCTGGTTCAGTCAGAATATAGTAGGTCATTGCATCACCCGTTGATTCCGCAAAACCTAGAAATCTCCCTTTCAACATGTTGTTTTTGGGGCTCTTGAATCTTGGCTCAAAATACCACACTGGTTCATAGAAATGAAATCGCAGATGAGAGATATCAGGTGTCCACCCTTGGTGCAATTCGAGGGGTACTTTCCAATTCAGAGACTTTCGGGCTGCCAAATTGTTAACTGACACACACCATTTTGCACACCAATGTGCTAAACTGGTTGGCGCTTGAAACATACGTAGGCTGTTTTGTACCATTTTGGACAATCTTCCCCATTCCGCTTCACACAGGTTCTGATGACTGTGGTGTGGTTCACTTGTTCTTGTTTTGATCATATTTTCTCGGAGAATTTGAGTCCACTTTACACCTGTTTCAGATCTTGCATTATCACTGAGTATAGTATCTGGTGCACCATGTTCTCGGAGGTAATCCTGTAGCGCATTTGTACATTGAGATTCTGTTTTCAGAGGGTGAAAAGACCAAAGCTTTGTCTTAGTACCACTGAAAAATTGTCCCCCGTTGTGTCCTTGAGATGTCTTTTTCGAGAAATATGTGTAATCCGTGCTCACTGTTTCATTTTGTCTTCTGTAATGAAATGCCTTGAATCTTTTCCTGTAATGTTTCCTGGGGACTTCTCGATTTTCTTCTTCTATTTCTTCATAGTGTTGGGTAGTATTTTCCAATGTTTTCAAAACAGTTAATTCTGGTAACATAGCAAATCGTTTTCTTAGTTCCAGCATTGGAAGTTTTGCAAATTTGAACGTTTCTCTTGCTCTCTTCCTTCTCAACATTGGATATTTGCGCATGTCTGGTGGTGCTGGGCTATTCAACTCGAATTTATCCAATGTATCCACTTCCCCTTCTGTTGGTTTGGTAATATGAAAATAAACTTTTTCATCGTCATATGAAAATGGTAAGAATGTCGTTCCAATTGTAATGCCGCATTTGCTCAACTGTGGTTGCACTCCATTCACCAGCACTCCATGGTCACCCATATCAATTGTTGTCAATAGCGATTCACCATCAGTTTGATCTTTATCCTTGGTGACAAATGTTGCATAGTGAACCACTAAAAGTACTGGGTCTTCTCTTCCTGGAATAAAAGCCTTCGTTACAGCACTGCAAACCGGATGCTCCACATAGGCCTTGGTATCATTACTCATATACGGCCTCATTGCAGATGTCATTCCAGTTTCTCCTCCAATTCGAAGCCATGCTTGTTCTGTAACCGTTGGTCTTCTTCCTCCACCACTATCAATAACTGCAATATTGTCATTCTGTTGAACTTCTCTGTATCGATGTATGTTGGTGGTGCTTGCTAAATTAATTTGTGTTGTTCTTCTAGATCTTCTTTCTTGTCGTCGAGCTGGTAAAGGTGCCTGGTAAATTTTCCTTGTTTTTCGTTGGTCCCGCTTGTTATCATTATTGTTGTTCTCATTTTCATCGTCCGAATCAGAATCCATTCTTTCAACAAGATCTGGTACATCCTCTCCATCACTATCCTCGTTCTCATTTTCATCAGGTTTTATTTCTATCTTATTTCTTCTTGTTGTGTAAAAATACGATGATGCGTTTCGTCGTGGTGTTGAATTCACTGCATTCTGCGTTGCCTGATCCTCACCATCATCATCCCCCCCAGAATGGAGGTGGAATCGAACCGTTTTGAGAGCAGTGGATCCTGGAGGAAATAATTCAGTTTCGTCAATCGTTCCAATGCTATCTTGATCGCTATCGGCATCCGCGGGAGACTCAGTGTTTTCTGCCGATGCCGGTGAAGTCGTTCCAGTAGGTGCCAATACACGTCGAACCCGACGTTGACGACTGGATTTAGGAATGAAATGATTCAGTCCATCATCTTGTGGAGAACCAACAATGACACCCTCGGGAGTAGATGGTAAAGTGTCACTGTGTCTGACGGCTTGATTGTATTTGAGCACCCAGTCACGATGAAGTTGAGATAGCTCCTGCCACGTGTCTGGAGGGATTCTGATAATACCTTTAAGGTTAGGGTGGATAGTCCCTGTGAGAGTGCCTGTGCCGTAGGAACCCGTGCGTTGTCTTTTGTTAGGACCATCAGGAGTGCGACGGACGCGTTTGTGACCTCCTCTGTTGCTATCAAATGCCGTGCGAGCAAGTTCTTCATCATGGATGCGAAGCTTAATAATCATCTCCTCTAGGGTTCTGTCAGTTTTGTGTTCCAGCAATTCTTCTTTGAATCTCTCCAGGTTGGGATCACGAATATTTCGAGCAAAGATACTTTTTGCATCCCATTCAGTCATGTGGTATGGTGGGATTTTGCGTAGTTTATGGTAGGTCAATTCAAACGTGTTAATGTACTCGGAGATATTGCCATTGGGATGCAACAGGTTGTATCGTAGACGAAGCTTCAGTGTTTCAGCGTAAGATTCTCTCCGGTTATCAGAATCATACCAGCCCAATAGTTCTTGCCATGCCGCGTGACCATCAAAGGTGTCTTCATGCTTGATTATTTTGGAATGGGCGCTGCCACCACTACATGCCGACAACAGTGTTCCCCAAAGTGCCTTGTTCTTGGTTGGTGCATTTCGAGCAGCATCTGCATCATTCATAATCTCCTCATGTCCTGTGGCCGCAAAGGTAGCTGTTGCATCGGATTTCCACTTGGTCCAGTTCTCCTGTTGGCCGTCAAAATCATGGATTGGTTTTGCCTTGAGTAACTGCTGACCTGTTGCCTTTTCTTTGGCCGACCTCACTTCTTGTCTAAGCGCTTCCATCTCGTCATCCTTGTTTCGTGATTCTTGAATTGTTTGTCTGAGTGTGTTCATTTCTGCTTCATATCTTCTTTCTTTTTCTCGTCCTCGTGCTCTTGCAGCTCTCATTTCTTCCTTTAGTGCATTGATTTCTTCCATCTGACGTTTGACTTCTGCTGCTTGTCGTCTGAGATTACCCAGCTCTGCATCTCTGCGTCTGCCCTCATATCGTCCGACATGTCTTGATCCGCTATTATCGTCGTCACTTTCTGATGACGAAGAAGATGATGAAGAAGATGGTGAAGATGAAGACGAAGACGACGATGATGCGTAGTTGGCCCGTCTTGAACGGCGTTTGCATCGAGTCGTCGATGGAATTTGGGTATCCTCCTCCTCGCTTGTATTTTGTGGTACATCCGGTGCTTCGTTCTGTTTCCACCAATCATTGTTTCTCATCATGTAAAAGGCCGGATAGGTGACTGCTCCCAGAGTTTGAAAGAATCTGTTAGTAAAGGTTGGCATGTTGTCGTGTATCTTCTTTTCGGTTGTTACGTATTTTTATTTTTGTTTCTTGTTATATATTTTTTATTTTTATTTTTATGTTGATATTCTTCTTTGTTGTTCTAGCCAAGTCTCAGTAGTATTCGATGGCTTGCGTCCGAGGTAATCACTTATTTCGATAGTTTCGTACCAGTGTATTAGATTTGATTCAATGGTACAGGTGGGTATTGATTTTACCAAAGTTCGCGATCGGTAGATTCTAATCGTCGGTTTTTGTCAGTAGGAAATTTCTCGTAGGAAACTTGTAGTAATACTTCCGGAATGGATTGTAACTCGTAGGTATGTTTGTTAGATAGACTTCATATGAAGCTGCGACTGTTAATCAACAACTGTAATTCCGGATTATGAGTTAATTAATCTATTTTCTGTTTTTCGGATACTTAATCAGGTTTCACATGCAACCTCGTGTTAAGCAATCCTCCATCATGAGACTGCACGTGCATTCCCGTGTTGTAGATTAACTAATATTTCATCGGTAAATTCGTCGGAGAAACATGTCTCATTTGCTTGTTTCTAACATAATTGGGCTTCGCGTATCCATTTTGTATGTCATTGATATTTCCCATATTTCATTGATATTCACATGTATATCATTGACATACTTAGTATTGGATCCTATGCCTCTAGATTTTCGCGTACCACTTTCTGGTGATACTTTGCTGTGTCCGATTCTTTTATCAATGATCAATTCCTTTGATCGTGAGTCATTCTTTTGTTTTCTGTGATCGACTTCCTATATTGGCTATATTGCCTTGTTGGTCTTCATATGCCCGAGTATCGATCCATCAGTAATTTCGCCTCACTTCTCATTGTATTCATTGTATTTCTCGTAGCTTCGTAATTAGTTGGTATTTCGTCGCGCATCTCATTTGTGTATGTGCGCACGTCGATCTGTTTTCTTATTGGTCCATATTTAACCACACATAACGGTAATTTCTTGTTTTCACTTAACAACACGATTTGCCGGTTGTTAGTATTCATAGAAACCATTAAGATGCCCCATAATTGGGCACGATCGTAGACGAATCGTGGAAATTGATTGAGTAGTAGATCAATGATGATTTGAATCATGGAATAGATTCGCAAAACATCGATCGTAGAAACAACTCATAAGCATTCAATTGAACCAATACATAGATCAAGTCGTAGAATACGAGTTCGTGTGATTCCAGAAACAAAGCATAGGATGCGCTCGATCTTGGATGAAATGGTAGTATCGGTAGATCAGTAAAAGGAGCATAGATTTTGCTTGATCTTGAATCGAGGTACTAGATGATCACATATCAAATAGTAGAGATCGTTTGATCGTAGATACCTATCGTGGAATGATTGTAGAAATTGAACCGTATTTACATGTCAGGTGACAGCGTCATAGAGCCAATTAGCAAGCAACAAGGTAGCATGTAGGTGGTACAGCTTGAGCTTGATAGCATCATGGTGCCGTTTGGTGATGCACACAGTAGACGAGTCGAAGGTCAAAGAATATGCCTCATAAGTAGGCTCCTGGACTAGGCAAGAATATGCACCATACTGTGAATAGGCATGGACTGAGTTTAGGATTGCACTATCCTTGGCATGAACTGAACTTGGAACGGCGCTATCCTTTGAAAGTGCTCCAGATGGTAGAAGTTGCAATGGAGGATTGCAAGTGCTAGGCTTGTGGGAAGAAAATTGCTTGGGTGACCGATGAAATGTCACAGTAGCAGATTTAGGATGAAATGTCCATCTTGAGTGAGCTGAAGGTTTACTAGGGGAAGGACTTGGGGAGTGACGTTCTCTGTCTGTAGTATGAAAGGCATCACCAGGTGGAGTGTCCGGGTGGACAATAGGAATGGTTGAAGAGACAATTCTTCTGAAGCGAACTGATTCACTGTTGGGAAAGTAAGTCCAAGTGTAGGATGGAGTACTAGTAGAAGCAGGGAGATCAGTATTGGGACAAGCTAACTTATGCCTTTCAGAGGATCCAAGACGTGTCCCATTGTTGGCAATAGTAGAAATCCTCTCGCGAGCAGGATCAGATGCTGGGGACGGCGAGGAAACAGGTGCTGGAGGCCTTACGGAAACAGATACCAAAGACGATGCTGGTACTGGAGCCGTCGTAGAAACAGATGTCATTGGCGTAGAAGACGTCCGTAATAGAAGTGGTTTTGTCAGGCAATGTTTAGCTTGTATGCTGGGTTGTGATGCCAGAGGAACTTGAGCAGTAACATGTGGGAATGGTGCTAAAGGAATTTTAGCAGCCGCCTTGTTTTGGATAGCAGCCAGTTCAGGATACTGGTCGCGCGCATTACAAAATGCAAGGAAAACATCCCGGGTGTACTGATTGTAGTCGTACCAGTGACGGCCATCTTGGGGAATGATATGATTTATAAGATCAACAAATGTAGTTAATGTGTGTTGGTCATATACTGATAGAACGAGGGCCGGTCTGAGCTTGGTATTCTAGGTCAACAATGTAACCATATTCATAAATTTCACAAACTAATCGAGTCCAATTGGTTGCTCCCGCGATAATGAGAGCCTCACAGATGTGGTTGCATGGTTCTTGAGGAACATCCGAAGTTGAATGAAGGATACGAGCAAGTTTCAAATCAAATGATGGAAACAGTGATTTGAGATCTGCATCCGGCACCTTGGATGGATGGATGTGCGCACTAGCGTCAACAAATGTGTTACATTGTGTCGTGGATATGTGCTGCGAATACGACGTTGTTGTGGAGGATGCCATGTTGATTTGGGTTTCGACGAATGGACCTGTGTCAAGGAAAGTTTGATATCTCTGTTAATGTTGAGAGTTAGAGGACCAGGATGGTACCGGTACGTCCGCAATAATGTGGAGAAGTCGTTTTCGACGTGATACGACGTGCAGGAGATGTGGCGAAGCAACGAATCGTTGACAAGAGGTGGCGGCGAAGCGGCGTCGTTGACGAAGAATCGATCGTAGATTCAACTATTGTCGGTGGTGTCGCCATTGTTCTCGAAATTCGTTGCCTTTTTCTGTTGTTGTTGTTGTTGTTGTATAAACAAACGGGCGGTGGTAGTTGCTAAACAACATCGTTGGTGGCGGCGTGTCGACAATAAATATCGGCGGCAATTGTCGGCAGAGGAGTTTAATCCTTTGAAGAAACAAAACGTAGCCGGCGCCGAATAAGCGATCGTAGAATCGGTTATTGTTGATGCCGTCGTTGTCGGTCACAGTGAAAATTGAAGATCTTTGTCGTTGGTTGCGTTGTCGGCAATAGGTGTTGTCGGTGTTCGTCGGCGGAGGGGAAATAACAAAATTTGTTACCTTTCGCTGTCATTCTTGTTTGCGCAACAAAAATTCTGTCAATCAGAGATTGTCAATCGTAGACTCTTGTGTATCAAGAAGGTGATTGATCGTAGGATCAAGTCGTAAGCATCATAGTAGGTCTGATAAGGCAATTATTGATGGAACAATTGCAGTCAATGGTTTACGGTGCGTAGCACAATCAAAAGGTGGGCGTCGGTATCTTGATAGCGGGGATTCGATCAGAGAACTATCGAATCGTCTGTTGTCGAGGAGTGTAGACGCAAAGAATATATAATCTGGGAACGTGTGTTCTTGGATGGAGAAATTGCTATTGGCGTGTCCAATGCAATGGGCTTCTATTAAAGACTTCGGCGTGTCCGATTGGTGTCTTTATTGTGTGTATCAGATCAGAGAACTATCGAATTGATCGATGTGTCTGCTGTCGGATTGTTTGTGGCGGTTCTTCTTTGCAAGCTGCCTGAGAGCTTGCGACTGTTAATCTATTATTTTCCTTCTGAATCTGGTCTGCTGAGAGTCTGATTCAAAGGCTTCTGAAGAACAGCACCACTGAGTTAGTGTGTTAGTAGACAAACAATTGTACTCTACGCGTGGCAATTGTGGTTGGATACTTTTGACAACGGATAATCGGACTACAGGCGAGACTATGGAAACGCCGGATCTCTTCTTACTGTGAACTTGTTCAGATACAGCAAGACAGACCTTAGTAATGTAGATTACAGGTAGTTGGTAGCAACTAGTGTGAATTTTGGGATATAAATCAGTTGAATGTTAAAAGTATGAGATAAGAGAGTATTCTTGCTGGAGAGCATGATATCTCTTTTAGTGCAGTGATGAATACAGTACACCGCTTATACTTTCGTACAGCACTGTAATACAGCACAATACAGCACTGTAGAATCATGTGCTATCGAACTTCTCTCTCTATATATATATATATATATATATATCATGAGAAGCTTCTTCCTTCTGATTGTGATCATCGAAACAGCTGTTACAAGAAGCTTCTTCGAACTTCCCTGAGTATCGGAACACATGATTGGAAGTATCAAAATGGCTAGAAGCTTCTTCGAACCTCCCTGAGTATCGGAACACATGATTGGAAGTATCACAATGGCTATACCGGAACCAGGCAATTTACCTTGTTTTGATCATGAAAACAAAAGGAATCTTGCTTCCAATCTTAAGTATCGAACTTCGATCGTGAAAACAGAAAGAATGGGCCTTCCCGGTCATTTACCATAAGATATGAGCTGGATGCAGTCATCGAACATTCCAATCCTGTTTACAGAGATACTCCTATCTTGCTCACAGAGGTGCATATGACTCGATTGGTAGTATAGTACCACTCCAGCTGTAGTAGTACTGTAAATTACGTAGGAATCTACGTAAGTTCAAGTACTGGCCTGTGGTTCCCTTACATACGTACAAAAGGATTTTAATAGTGGTGTCTGCATGTGAGTCTAACTCACAATATCCAGCTTCATTCTCGCCATCATCAAAATCTAGTGGAATATTCATCTTATACAATAACCGGCTCACCATACTTAAACGTTTGTCTAGTGTCCGGTTATGATGTCATTTTTTAGATTTTGAACCAAAGCTATCACCAGCACCTTCCTTCTCAGCTTCCTTTGCCTTCTTGGTTTCAGCAGCTTTGAGAGCCCTCTTTTTCTTACTTGCCTGTCTCATCTGGTAAAGCTCCTGGCGCTGTTCCTTTGACATTGTTTTGTAAACACTTGTTGGATAAGGCTTGTTCTCAAGTTTTCCTGTGAACGTTCCAGTTGTTTTCTGCTTTTTATTGCTTGATGTGCCTACTGAATATACACTTTTTGAGCCTCTTTTGTGCTTTCCATTTGCAAGCTTCTTCAATCCAAGCCAATTGGTGAATAGGATCAAGCATTCATTGAAATTGTCTCGGTAGTCTTTGCTCTCATCAATTGCATCAGCTTTGGCAGCATCAAGTCGCTCATCGCTGATTGAATTAATGAAGTCCCGCCCAAACAAATCTTCTTTCATTGTGATTCTTTTCAAATCTCAGAATTGTTCCATGAAATGCAGTCCAATTCTTTTTATGCTTGTTCCAATCATAATTCTTAGCGTCACCTGTGTAGTGTGATTCTTTCATTTCCTGGTAGGTTTTATTCAGAACCTTTGTTATGTTGGTATCAGTATAAGCATGCTGCATCAATGAAATGAATGCATTCCTTGCGTGCCCAGAGTTCAACTCAGTATTTTGGAAATGTGCCACATATTCCCAACCTGGCCCTTTTCTTGTTGCGTCACACAACAACCTCCATACAACATTGTTGTCTTCATCATACTGATGTCCTGACAACACACCACAGCGTTCATAATAGTCACTCCAAGTTGGATAGACATCTGATGGATTTTGTCCAACTGTGCCAGATCTGGCTTTATCATCAACCTCTTCTTTTTCTTGTGGTCTAATGACATACAAGATTGGGAATCCCTCAGAATTGAATCTGTATCTCAAGTTTTGACGAAAGCCTTCCTCCCATTCTCTGAATTTTGTTAGGTCTTTCAGCTCAGGTGGATTTTTATTGTGATTTCACACTTGATTCCATCGTCTTGATCCTGAATTGTTGCAGTTCTAGGTTGTTTGGGTTCGCGTTCCAATCAATGGCTCTTGGTTGGACTCCAATTAATGGTTGATAGCGTGCCCAATTTGCCCATGTTAGAAGTCTTGATGATAGCCTGTGACCATGATGGATGCTGTTTGAATTAGGACAGTCTGGACTGACTGATTTCAATCCATGCATGAATGATTTGATGCTTTCCGTGTTGAGGTCTGTAATTTCACAAATATTAGACATTCCACCCCTCATAATTTCTTCAGCTGATTCATGGTTGATACCAAAATCCATCAAGCTGCTTCTGAAAGTGAGCTGTTCTGGGTTCAGAATTTTTCCATTGTTGAATCCCCTGGTCGTTATTCTGGGTTGAGAGGACCTCCTGTCGTATTGTTTAGACCTTGAACTGTCATCAGGTTGATTTTCATTATCATCACTGCTGTCATCACTGCTATGAACATTATCTGGATTCCTGTCTTTTTCCACTGCATCTTGTATTGCTCTGATTTGTTTCTTTACCTCTTGGTCAATTACTCTCTTCCAAGTTGAGTTCATTTCTGGATCAGTCATAGCCTTTTCCATTACTCGCATAATTGTTTTCTCATTCAATTTGTCGTTTTCTTCTACTTCCATACCCACTACATCACTCGTATCATCAATATCGAGTTCTGATAGGTCCTGGTCCATTTCCATTTTCGTTTCCTCAATGGAGCCATAGTCATCATCATCCTTTGGCTTTGCTTTTGTTTTTGTTTTTCTTTTTGTTGGAGCCACGATGAAGATGTTTGATGTCAAAATATTCTGTTGGAATATTAATCAAAATGTTCGTTTCGGAGTATTCGTTCGGAATATTCATTGGAAGTTTGGATGGAGGTTTCGATGGAAGTATTCGTTTGAATATTTAATCAAAGGCGGTATGTGGAAAGAGAGTGTAATCGAATCGGAGGATTGGAGGTGAGATGGCTGGTTAAATCTTGGGTGACTGAATGTTGTATGTGATTTGCTCATCTGTTCGTGTATATATGCGGATCTAATTTCGTTCCGGTTAATTTTTGTTCGTTTGTATGTATTTGTGTGAGCTTTTGCTGTTTGTCGCAATTTAAGATTGTGAGCTTTTCTATCCAGTCTCAGGATTTGCTCATTCTGTATTTCTGTGGTGAAATCTGATGAATATTTCATCGTCTTGTTTTCTGAGAATTTAGTGTTCTCTTTTCTTTTGGATCTTTGGATTTTCCAAGTGCGTGTGAGATTTAGTGTTCTCATTTATATCTTTGGATTTTCCAAGTGCGTGTGATCTAGTGTTCTCGTTTATATCTTTGGATTTTCTTGCGCGCAGATGCTTGCAATCTATTTCACTAATCTGTTTCACCATCATCAGAATACTTGAGGCTCAATCTTCTGGCTCACATTGTTCTTGTTTTCAGTGAAAGATCAGTGTTCTTGGATATTGATTCCTTTCAGCTGATGCCAACCTGGGCAATTTTTCAATCGTCCAGCCCTTTTCTCTTGCTTGTTTTGCTGGATCTTGAAACCCGATGGAGCCTACCATCGTGGTTTGGGTCTTTGGTCTCTTCTTTCAGGCAGACCGCCCTGGTGTTGGTCTGTTCCAGGGCTCCACAAGCAACTGCCTCTTTTACATCCGTCAAAATGGAGAAAGCAATACAAGGGTTTTTTAAGTTGAATCTGCGGAAAGAAGATCTCAATAAAGCATATGTGGAGTGGATGGAAATCACCGGAACTCTAGAAAAGGATAAGGTGGGGAGATATTTTAGTGTTCATTTGACATGTCGACTAGAGGGTATGTTTGAAAGGGTAGACCAGACGGCCCAAAAGGAAAGAGAATTTAGAGAGAGTAATTGGAAGCAAGAGATGAAAAAGTATTTTGAAAAATTGGACCGTATGATGGGATTAAAAAAGTAACCGATCCAGTGAGGAAGGATTCAATCAAGAGTGCATTGAAATACATAAAAAAACTACAAATATACACCAATGCGTAATGGAGCAGAACATTACTTTGGATTCGTGGACAACCTATTCGAGAACTTGATACGTTACGCCAATTGAATTAAGGATAAAAGTCGCAGCAACACAGTTTTGTAACTCCAAGAATGAAGGAATTCTTATGTATATGATACATAAGAATTGGGTAGAAAAGCACAGTTTGGATGATCATAGGATGATGGAACAAGACTGGATAGATTTTAAACAGCATTGAAACAAGAGTCTACGAGACATGTATCATGAAAACAAAAGGCTTAAAGTAAAGGCAGAATCCGGTGATAAGTTGGCCAAAGAGATGCTGAGGAATATATGAATACAGAACAGCACACCATTAACCTGAGTAAAATGAAGGACAGAGGGTAAAAGAGAGAGCTAGAAGGAATGGTGGATAACATTTGGAAACTAAAATTCTGTCCAAAGAAGGGTGCAGAGTGTTACTTCAGAGAATTTGATGCCCTTTCGGAAGCAGCTCTTACAATGTGTGATTATGAGGTACCAATTGAGATTTGTAGTCAGAAAGCAACGTGCGCAATTCTGGTAGTCCAACTACTGTGGAACGTGACGAATAAAGCCAATTTGGAATGGTGGAACAGGATGGGTTTCATAGAGAGAGAAGATGTGTGGGATGCTTTCAAATGTCATTGGACTTGTCGTCTACAAAAGATCAAGGTGGATAATAACACAAAAGATTTGACCAACAACGAGGCCGGGTATAAAAGGGGAGATGAGAATGAAGATGACACCGATCTATTATTCCCTGATAATGATGATGATTCCAACATTTACAAGGATGAAAAAGTTAATGATGGGAGGGATGAAATAAAAGCTCCGCACGGATGGAATAAAGCGTGTAAGAGATGTGCTGATAAAAAGGTGAAAAGGAAGTGTCGTTACTGTGAGAGCACATGCAGTAAATGCATGGGGGAATTGTGTACCTTGTGCTGCACAAAAGATGAAATTTGTGTAAGGGTACCGGCCAAAAAGAGAGGAAGGCCTTCGGGGTCAAAAAACCGTAATCAGAGGATTAGTTGGAACAAAAAGAAATTAAAGAAAGCAGAAGAGGCAAGTAAGGAGGAAAATAAGAGTGGTAATCGACAGAAAGGGGACCGTACGAGCGAACGGTTATATTCCACCAGCAAGGAGGCTTTAGAAATCCTATTGGAAAAGATGGGGGGGGGGGGGGGGAGAAAACCCGATTGAGATCGATTTGGAGGATGAAACACCTGAACAATCTCTAGAAAGAATTGCCGCCTTTCATAATACAACAGTTCAACAGTTGCTAAAAGAAAAAAAGATATTGAAGGATGACAACCCAGAAATTCTTCCTCCGATTAAGATAGAAAGGATCCGTAGAAATACAGGGAATTACAAAGAAGTGAGTTCCGATGATGGTTCAAATGAAAATGGAAAAGCGGAGGAAGATACAGTGAACGGCAAAGACGGAGAGGAATCACAGGAGGAAAGAAATGAACATACAGAGGAAGAGGATAGGGAAAACGAAGAGGGAGCGGACCCATTGGCAGTTGCAACAAATCAAGAATTACAAAAGGGCAATATGGAGAATGTAGAAGAGAAAGCAGAAAACAGAACAGACACATCTGAAAAGAATGAAAGAGAAGAAAAACAGAAAACATGAAATGATCATTTACAAATGTTGCCATCGTGGTGGTAAAAATGAATGGAGAGTGTGAGGGAATGAAAATGCAGTGGCAAATTATACGGCACAAATTGCAGTTGCAATTAATCCAATATTACAAGAGGATGATACAGACAAAAACTAAGAGGCAGCGGCAAATGATATGGACCAAATTGCAGTTGCAGCAGATCGTGACTTACAAGAATACGGTACAGAGAATATGGAAGAGTAAGTGGAAAATGATAACGACCCAATTGCAGTTGCAGCGGATTTTGGCTAACAAGAGGACGGTACAGAGAATATGGAAGAGTAAGCGCCACATGAAACAAAAACAATAGAAGACAAAGAACGAAAGAAAAAAAAACATTGATAGATTGTTTACCAACGTTGCCATAATGGTTGGAGAAAAAAAAGTTGAATGTCAGAACAAATGTAAATTGTACGGTTAATCAACCGGAGATTAAATGAAAACAAAGAAACAGAATAATGGATAATAATACGACTTCTGTCGTATAATCCATATAAGATAGACAATGATTGTTAGAAACAGTAAAGTAATGAATTATAATTTAAATATGATACATAAAACCCAAAAATTAGATACAGCTCTTATCAGATAATGTCCGAAAGACAGTAGTTATGGGAAGTTGAGGTGGAAGGTGAGGGGGGAATAATGTGCATGTTGGAGCTGGATACTGCAACGGGAATATCGTTAGAGGAGGAAGCAGAGGATTGAGGCGTATCATTGGTGGCAATAGTTTGATGAGGTTGAGGTAGATAATGGGTGGGTAGAAATCCATTTCTACTAAGGACAGAAGAAAATTGTGATATTGACCAACAGAGTCGGAAACATATGGTAACCATTTTGATTTACATTGAGGACATGTATCAAAGTCATGGAATTTGTGAGAATGATGAGACACAAAGTTACAAATGTTACAGATAATCAGATGAGAATGAAGTGTTGATTGTTGACAGTGTACGCAACGTTGCCGCATAAGGACAAGGCAAAGGTTGATACTAGTGTAATAGTCAAGCGATGACTCATGATAGGAACTTAAGCGGAGTTTAAGAAGCGGTAGGGATATTGTTTGTAGGCCTGTAGAAACAGAGATTTTTAGTTCAGCAAGTATAAACAATATGTGTTTGCACACTGGATGGATATCAGGACACGAACAGATAATAGTTTTGCTAGAAGCAACTATGGTGTAGACATTGCCGGAAGAACCGGTGACAAAAAGTGAGAAGGAGGGTGATGCTTTGGAGCAGTGTCAGAGAATATGAAAGGATTCTGAAACTAAATGGCGTAAACGCTTTTTGTCGACAAACAGCCAAACTGTGCAGAGAAGGTTTAGGAGAAAATGAGTGTATTGTATGTCGGCAGGCAAGATCGGAGAAAGTGTAAATGTAATCAATAATGAACGGCAAATATAATAAGGAAGCACGTACTGGAGCCATTGCGTTTCGACGAAGACATGGCCAAGCGGATAGAAAGGGGAAGGTTGGGGTAAAGACAGAAGCTCGGAAACACAAAGTATACGTAATGAAAGGGATCATAAGTATAATAGATACTATACCGATCAATTAAAGACAGTTACGTTTACATAGGAGAGGAACCTATCACAAGGCTCCTCAAACCGATCACGAGGCTCGTTCAAATGAAAGTAAATAGAAAATACCCGATAACAAGGCCCAGTAGCAATAATAGCCAAATTTTTGACAGGGGCCGAGGCTGATGCAAATTTTAGAAACCTATTTTGAGGCTCTTGCCCTTGCCCAGTAGCTTACACCCGAAACGTGTTAGTGAAGTACGAAGTACTTCGTAATAGGCTCACGAGAGCAAAACCAAATTTTCGAACGTTTTAATGACGAAACAACATCAAAGAAAAACTCACGACAAACAACGGGCAACGGGGAACCAGCCACCGATTCGAACTAGGATCGAACATCACCATCAATTAAGCTCGGCGCAAGCTATAATCCCTTTTGTTGCGTCGAATTCATTCCTCTCACTCTTAAGGACCATGAATTGGTTGACAGTATTGTAGTTTAGAACAATTGTGCCGACCGGAATGTTGAGAATCGTAGCCATCAATAAACAGCCAGATTGAGGAGAAAGTCGAAAATGAAACGAATGGTTGAGTGATTCAAACAGCATGGCTCGTAGAAGAAGACAACCCAAAAACAAAAGACAGAATCCCCGTGCTGCCGAGGCGGCACTTGGGGATGATAGCAATGCGGATGTAGATCAGCAAGTAGCGAAGAAGCGTCGTAAAGGTGGAGATACAGATGACAATTGTCAGAAGAAAGTCGTCCTACTTGCTAACCATCCAGACAACGCCGACGAATCGACCCCGACCCAAACTGTTACCGAAATCGATAGTGTCAAAAACAAGAGTGCGCCCTCTAAGAAGGCGGGCGGTGGCGAAATTGCCACCACTAAGAGTGGTCCTAACGGTAACAGCCACCAAAACCTTGTTGGCAAAAAGGAGAAAAAGAACAAGAAAGAGACACAGTGCAGTAACGCCAATCGAATAATGTTTCTAGAGGAACAGGTGCGAATCCACGAAGCAACGCTGGAGGCATGGAGACAGCGAAAGAGCGAGCTCTTGGCGGAACAGGAGCGCACCGTTGCGAAGAAACAACGTTTGTTACTAAAGCGGGACGAGCTCATCGAGAAACAAAAGACATTGGAAGATGCGAGGACAAGGCAATTGTCGCTCCAAAAAGAATTGAAAGAGTCTTTGGCCATGAGTCGAGAACGATTGAGACGTCTGACGGTGTTAGAAACAGAGGCAGAACCTGTAGAAGGGCAAGAAAGAAAGCGCAGGACAGATGGCGGAGGAAAAGACGGCGAATTGTGTTCAGGGAAACTTGTGGAAGAAGGCTTGGGCAAGAAAGATGTTTGCGAGATCCGTGCACCAGAGCGAGAGAAATCGCAACTGATACAATGGATGGAAGATCACTTTGTTGAGCCTGAAAGCCAACCCGATTGTCCGTTGATATTTGATCCATATCAAAAGCTCGAAGATTTACGTTCTTATTACGCTCCCTTGGCATATGTGAGAAAGCGTCCTCGAGTGCTGGCATTTCTGCCTCATCTCAAGGCGTCCCAAGTGGGGAATTACTTGACGCTCATGTTGCGAGAAGGAAATGCCTTGGATCGTCGTAATGATTTGAATGAGAGCGGTAGTGAGCAACAGCACGACAGGAATCCTCGACAATACTTGTTGGAAAATACTTGCCTGGATATTTTACTCTTAGTGCCAAAGGACTGGAAAGGGCACCACGGTGTCAGCTTTGTGAAGAGAGCTAACACCGATGAGGAGGTCAGGAGCAAAAATAAGGTAATTGACGAAGATGCAGAAAAAAACTTTGCAGATTCCAATCCTTATTCAATAGATCCGAACATATCCCTTTGCCCGTATGAATTAGCTGGTGTGTGTGCCGATGATCTCTGTCCATATCAGCACACAAAAAGAGACACAAAGGTATTGGAACGCGAGCGACTCCCACTTCCATCCTTGTCGTCGTTTTTGTCGAGAAAGGTTGTAGTCGAAAAGCCACCCAAACAAAAACCAAAGACTTCAAAACTTTCTTCCTATACAATGGAAGCTAACCATCGAAGATCGCCATATGTTACGAATTCCAATGACATTCAAAACGAACAGGAGGAGGAGGACTTCATGATTTTGCCGCCTCCTACAAAAAGTCGTGATTACTACAAAGACGAAACGACAAATGAGACCGAAACTGAAACGCTCGATCAGTACAATGATAGTGTTGACTTCGACACTGATGAAAATGATTCTGATGACGAGTTGGAAGAGGAATTGCTATCTCTAGGTAGACCTTTACGAATGACCCAGTCAACGGATTCGGGAGAAATAGAGCGATTCAATGGATTTTTCTGGTGGAGCGAACAGTTTCCGTTTGGTGACAAGGATCAATCTCAAATCACCAAGAACATGACGCGTGGAGGTGTTGAAAAGCAAGAATTGTCTATTGAAGAAACGCTGCAAGAAGTTTTCGGCCTTGTCATACATCATGAATGCCCGAATGCATCGAAGGATAGAGCGATGGCAAGTACAGAATTAAACATGCCCATGGCTGGAAATTGGCTTGAAGTAAAATTGCCCTTGATTCAAAGTCATGACGATTCGATCATTAACGAAAGACTCCGACAAATGATGTATTTTGGTCGGATCATCGATGCATCCCGTCTAGCTTTGCACGGAGGGTTGGATTGTATCGCCTTTACTCTTTTTCAGGAGCTGAAAAAATCAGTAACAACGCAAGATGACTCATTGGGACAACTTGTAACTCTCATGGGAGATCAGATGAAGTTCTGTCGATTTAAAGATGGATTACTTCTTCGTCTTTCGTGTTTCGAAACTGCATTTGCATCCCAAGTGGGGCTGTCAATAATCTCCTGGTATTTGGCTGCCAGGGCTGAAACCCTTCAATCACCGAATGGAGGCATTGAAGGGATGACAGAGACGAGCACATCACCGGACATCGTATCTGCATACAGATTATGCTTAAAATGTTGTTCGAAGCTACGCAATCCCGAAACACCAAGTATAAGCCGTTTGCAATTATTTGATGGTGACGCACTAAAACAACACCTGTACAGTGATGAATTAAGGGGGAGTACGACCGACCTTCGAGTTTCAAGGAGAAGTGGTGGAGATTTTACGAAAAATTTCACAACAAATACCCCAATCGACGAACTTCAAAATTTGCATTCCCTTATTTCATGGACACATTCGAATCCCACAACTCAATCATCTAATGTGCTTGATGTATCGGAACAGCAATTGGACGAAAGATTGAATGCCATGTGGTTGATAGTCGATACGTTTTTGAGAGATTATCGACAACGACGATGCAATGGGGTGGATGGTTGTCCCAAAATACAGAAATTGAATTGGGAGCTGCAATGCCTGAAGGTTTCAATCGTCACGGGACGTGCTATTTTCGATGCTCTGGCCAGCTTTGCAAGTTCTGTCAAGGCAAGCAAAGAAAAGAAAGCTAATTCCAATGTTGGCAGAGGGAGATCGCGTACTTCGGCTATAAATGTAGCTTCCTGGGCTGTTCTCGACGGAGCTGTTGCACGAATATTGAAGGACCTGAGAAAACACGTTGCTGATACGTTACCGTTGATCGATGTCATCCTGGCACCCATTTATGCGTGCAGTGTTGCCTCTGCAGTCTTCCTTCGCAATTACTCCGCTGCGCAAAAACGTTTGACTGATTGTCTAGGGGAGAACTGCCGTCACGGGAACAAGGGCAATGATCCAGCGACTAATCTAATGGCTTATTCCGAGCTTCTTTGGTCTCAACTGGTGCAATTACGCATGAGCCTTCCCAATGATTCACCTTCGTCCGTAATGAATGATAACATTCAAATCGTCCCCGGTGTCAAACAAGCATTAGAAATTTGTGACAAGAAAACTGATGAATTCGCTTGGGAGCCATCGGAGTCTGTGAAGCAGGAAAACAAGCTATTTGTTACCAAGCTGGAGTCGATTGGGATCCGTTTGCGACACGTCGTACTCTTCGGGGATTGGATGCTTTCGCTGCTGGTAGCGAGAGGTAAGCTCCCAGCCATATCCCCCTGCAGTGAGGAGTTGCAAGCTCCGCCATCGAAAGGCGGATCAAAGAATGATCCTATGCGAACATTCAGTTGGAAGAACGAGCTCAGTGGGTTCACAGGCGACCACGCAACAGAGGACCGACCGCGCATCGTTGGCGATTATCGATATCCGCCCCCTTCACCTCTCCCTCAAATACCACTCCAGCTGCTACACGCAGGGCATTCGCTCGAAACCCTCGCCATTAATCAAAGGTTCATTACTCGACTCCCCGAGTCGTTTGGTATGTATTTTCCAAACCTCAGGGAGCTGGACCTGTCCAAAAACATGCTGGCAGAACTTCCAGAATCCTTTCGAGGGATGACACAACGAATGAAACATCTGGAAGTTTTCGACGTGAGCCACAATAGAATAGAATTGCTCCCGCCCGATATCTTTTCCCATGCCGCCACTGCTGGCATCTCGTCACAGCCACACACCCTGAAATCGCTGAATCTCTCCGAAAACTATCTCATCGCATTGCCCTCAATGGCAAACCTCGACAACCTAGAAGTCTTGAATTTAGCCTGCAATTCATTGCTCGATATGACCGCAGCAGACTGGTCTCGCTTGACCCTCAATTTTTCGCATCTGCGACAGTTGAATCATTCCAACCAACAAAAGAAGAATTCGGTGTGTGGAAGGGAAGAAAACTGAACAGCCGAGACATTGATGACAGAACGACCAGTACCTACCTTAAGCGGTGGGTTTTCGCATCTGCGACAGTTGAATCATTCCAACCAACTAAAGAAGAATTCCGTGCGTGGATTGGAAGAAAACTGAATAGCCAAGTCATTGATGACACAACGACCAGTACCTACCTGAAGCGTTACAACAATAGACTACCCGATCGATCGAAAGGGGAAACGATCCAAAACTTTGACCATCATTCGATATGGAATTTTCCATTAGTCCTCTGGTATACACACAAGTCAATGCACATTCATTCCTCATCATCTGGTGGTTTCGTTGCCTGTTTAACAGACAATAAAACTGTTCTACAACACAACATCGGTTCGACTTTGCACCCGTATGCACTATCTATCTTTGACATGTTCGTACTATATTGCGATAGAGAATTAAATAGTTATTGCTAGAGTTCTTGTCGTGATAAATAAATTCGATCCGGTAGAGATCCCTAACGCAAAACTACCAAACAACGGACTATTTTGCGGTCGTTTAGTAAAAGGTTTGTGTGGCGGATTGCTTTTGGCAGTTCTGCAATTGCTCGTAGAGGAACGAACAGGAGTTAGCGTCCCCGTTGTTGGCCTTGAGACAGTCGAAAAACAATTGCTTGTCGTTGAAGCAGACCCCGTTGTCTCCGGAAGCCGCCATTTGTGGCTGCTGAGCGGCGGGGGCAGCCGCTTGGTCGCTGTGGCCGGATGATCCGCCCCCGGTCATGGCACCGACGGCTGCACCGACGGCCTGGTGGGCAATGGCGCTACCGGTTCCAAAGGCCATTCCCTGGGCAATGGTCGATCCGATTCCGGAGAGCATGCCACCACCGCTGGACTGTGTTTGTTGCATGGGAGCGGGGGTGGGGGCAGCCGCAGCGGGAGCGGGGGCCGCCTGGGTCGATGCGGGGCGAGAGGGAGGGGGGGACGGACGAGCCGCGGGCTTGCGGGCACCCATTCCACCTCTTCGAGCTCTCTGTTGCGTCGTGTTGATTGTTTACAGCGAATCATGGTGCATGGGGGAGAATTAATGAATGCAAGCAATTCCGCAACAAAAGCAGCATTCCGATTCCGATCCAAGAATCATCAAGAAAGCATAAAAGTCGTGTGAGAAAGCCATCCATCACCGAGGTAAAACGCAAAGATACTCACTCATCCCTATCCAATTGGTTCGAGTTTGGATCCGAAAACGTCGAAACCTCCATTCTCCATTCCATTCGACCCCCACTCTTTTCGCTCCCACCATTAACGGAACGCGTTGTTCCTTCTGATACTTACGGCCATTTTGTTCGGTTTTCTATTGAAGAATTGAAAAAGAAAGAATAGGTAGAAGCGTTGCTTCGTTCGGGAGTTGTGTCTATTGGGGAGGGTTTCGATTCTCGCATCTCTCCGCCATCGGACCAGAAAACGATTCCATTCATTCACGGTACAATACTCGTAATTCCATGCAGTAGAATTACCTTGTACTCACTTCTTCCGATCGACGGTTTGTTATTCGCCACTACATACGGTACTCGTACTCGTACCGTAAGATTACGGTGCGAAGTTCGCACTACGAACTACCCAGTACCTAGTTTCGCAGAGCTTCGAAGAGACTGAGTTGCGCGCGTAAAAGCACGGTGCTGATTCAGCAATTTCAAGCTGACGGACGAAGTGCGGACGACAAAAACATGGAACACCCAAAACTCCCCCCTTTGCGCGCGATGAAAAAGATCCCACTGGTACCTACCGTATCATCATACGTACTGTATGGAACAAACTACGAGACTTGAGACTTTACCTAAGCTCTGGGATCTACCGTACCGTACGTACGAGTACTTCGTACCGGTAGGTAGTTGCTTCGTAGAATCTAGAGTGAAAAAGTACGAGTACCGTACGGTACGGTATCGGTACGTAGGCAGGGGTCAGTCTCGAATATTGTTTGTACCCTGCCCCCGGACAGAGTGATCATCCATGCCATTCCGTTCTTCATAGCAATTATACTAGTATTGAAACAAGGCGTTTGATTGAGAAAAAAGATCTCTTCGTGGTGGCAGTAAGTGGTCAAAAGAGCTTTCTTCAAGCATTGCAATTGCATACGTGTACGCCTACGTTATTTCAGGAGTTTGGGATTGAGGATGCGTTAGGCCCAAAAACCGTCTCATCTAGTCTGCATCCAAAAAAATCCTTTCCTCGCACCACGTTCAGAAGCATTTTTGTTTCCGATCATTCGATGTCGTGCGTGAATTGGTGTGATTTATTTGTTGTTGTTGTTATTATATAAAGCTATCATGATTATTGGTTTCCGTTCGTCGTTCTTCCAAGAACTAAAGGCGTAACACTCTGCTGCCACCGGACCGGGAACCAGACGACCGCGG
Organism: Pseudo-nitzschia multiseries; assembly: GCA_037355745.1. Classification (NCBI taxonomy): domain Eukaryota; phylum Bacillariophyta; class Bacillariophyceae; order Bacillariales; family Bacillariaceae; genus Pseudo-nitzschia; species Pseudo-nitzschia multiseries. The sequence goes on from CM074783.1 coordinate 7,297,725, forward strand.
ATGCAGGGAGAAGCGATCCTCCGCAACGCATTCGTCCCGGGCTTCGTCCCCGTCATCGTTCTCGTTCTCAGTCGATCATAAAGTATTCTACCAGATCCCTCGCCGATACTACCCCCACCAGCCGTTCCGCTTCGTCCAGGACGAACAACCGGTTGAATCGGAGCTGCGCAAAGTATTCAAAGATGCTCTGCAGCGTGTGCGCCGTGCTGCACGAGTGCATGGCGTCGGGCGTGGTCACGTCCGTCCGTTGCTGGTCCACGACTTCCTTCAGGGTCAGGTCGAGGTTGGCCACCGCGTCCTCGGCGTCCGTCGCCCGGGTCAAAAAGGTAATGTCGGATCGGGAGTAAACCCCGATCAACCGCTCCGTGGCCGGGTCGACGACCGGCAGGGCCGACAATTCGTTCTCGTGCATCAATTCCAGGGCCCGCGCCAGGCTCTCCTCGGGTCCGACCTTCACGAGGTGTTCGTGGTAGGTACCAATCTTGAGATCGTAGATCGAATCGTCAAAGAGGCGCCGTGTTTCGCGAAAGTGTGTCACCAGGTGCTCCAGAATGTTGGTGTAGGTGATGCACGCCAGGACGCGCATGTCCTCCGGCATGACAATGGGCAAAAAGTCCAGGCGGGTTTTGCGGCAGATCCCGCTGCTGTCCTTGTTATTCCCTGCCTTGTTGGATTCGTCGCTTACCCGATCGACGGCATCCGCTGCGTCTGTCGATTCTTTGTTGCCTTCGCTATTGTTGTCGCTGTTGTTGTCGTTGTTTGAATTGTCGCTGCAGCTGCTGCTGCTGCTGCCGCCGCTGTTGGACGAATGCGCCAGGAGAAGTTTGCAAGCTTGTTTCAGGCTCGTGGACGAATCGGCGGAAGGGAACCCAAAGGTTAGATTGACGGTCTCGGCGATGGAAGGATCTTGTATCATGTTTGCAATGGATCGGGTGGCGAGACTCCCAACGTCGCCGTTCGTGCGTTTGAAATGTCGCAGTATATCAATGAAATCTGTCACCTTCAACAGACCAACGAATTGACACTGGGTAGGATCCCACAAGGGAGCTGCCTGCATGTCTGTAGATGGATGCGATGCGATGCGATGCGATGCGATATGATGTGATGTAATATGATGCAATATGATGTGACGTGATGCATTTTTGGATGGATTGGATTTCCCATCCATGCGCGTTTCGTAATCAGTGAGTGTGTCGTCACCAAAGGTACATTCGTTTCGATTATTTCGATTGCCAACAGGAAAACAAACGTGTGCGACAATGATCATAAACGATGCGTAATCGTTGTTACGATTAATGACAGATCAGCGTGAGAAGAAGAAGCAGAGAGATAGGGGTGAGAAAAACTCCCAACTGCACCGGTAATCAGCCGCAACAAAAAGTCAACAACACATTGGCAAAAAACAGAGAGAAGTGTCGTTGTTGCTGTTGCTGTTGCTGTTGTTGTTGTTGCTGTTGTTGCTGTTGTTCGTTTTCCAAACAATCGCACCACCGTTCCTGGTTGTACACACTGCAGCACCGACTGTCCGTACGCACCGTGTTCGACCAAAGCATAAAAGGCGAGCTGGATGGGAATCCGGGTGTCAAAGACGACGACCTTCCCGCTGGCCCGCAGGACACTGAAACAGTTGTGTGAGTCCAGAAAGGCGCTAATGGCTTGTCGTCCCGCCTTCCTGACAACCTCCGATTCGTTCGCTAGTTGCAGGCTCGGTCCTACCGGTAAATTATCGGCCCCCGTCAAAGCATTGTGCTGCTGCTGTTGATGCTGCAGCTGTTGGTGGTGAAGATCCATCGTTCAAGAATGTATAAAAAATAATATATACCCCGGAGTATAAGTTTGAAGTTTCGATTGTTCCTTGGTGATTGTTTGAAGTGGTTATCGTTCTTAAGGTTGTTGCGTTTTTGTGGTTTACACCTCCGACGACTCTGATTCGATTGTGTTTTCAACCGAACCACCAAGGTAACAGTATCAGGCTGAGTAACCACAAATCAAATCAATCAAGCTGGTATTCAAAATTGTAACAAAGGGATCTTATCGCTTTGATTTTGTTTGCATTCGTCTGTGCGTTTCGCTATAATATTACAATACAATACAATACACACCACAACGGTTGTGGAAACAGAATATGGTCTATGTTGAGTTTTGGGGTTGTGTTGTACAACTGCACAGGTTTGAGCTACGAGTGGTAATCTTACTTGAGCTGAGTGGAGGAGTGTGATAATATTATTATTATTTCGAGCTCGGGCGGCGGTGTACGTATCCCATCGGATCATTCTCTCATCTCGGTCACGAGAGAATAACGTTGTCAGCTTGCGAAGACACAGCGTTGATGCCGCTCTGGTAGGTAGGTACGTACGGTATCGTAGCTACAGTATTCCCCGCCTCCGGCAGGATGGGCTGCGGTACCGGTACGAGGTACTCGTACCGTAACACAATCCAGTGTGGTACGAGAACGAGTACGAGTACGAGTAACTTAATCTTACCTACTGGTACGTACGGTATGCGGAGGCAAAGTGTTTCGTCAACTAACGCAATTACACGTATTCACCATCAGATGGATTTTCCGCGCAGCGTGCGCCACACAAAGAATGCAAGATTGTTCCTTCCCCCCTTCTTTCCAAAAACCCTTTGTTTCTATGGAACACACGCGGTCATCTGGGCCCCCCATGGAGCGACGGGCGAACTACTCCAAATAATACACAACATCCCGGACAACGGCATTTTTTGTGAATGCAGTACTACCGGTACGAACTTGTACGTACTCGTGGTCATCTTATGTTGTATGGATACTTATCGGTAATCTTACCGGTATGAGTAAGATACAATTAGATTGTATTACAGGAGAAACTTACAACGAGTCCACATTTCGTTTGGTTCAATTAATATTATGCAAACAATGTAGCAATTGAGAATGTACGGTACCTATCATAGCGCAGGCTGACCCCGTGCAAGAGAATCTGCAATTGCTCCAAAAGATCACCCCGTGGGAATGCTGTGTTGGTCGTCCCAACGACGAGGTATTTTGCACCTCTCGCAACACAGAGGATGATGTTCCCGAAGAGACGGGTACTGGGCGAGAGCAACACGATCCGGTCGGTCCCAAAACTCGCCCTATCGGTGAGGAGCAGAAGGTAAATGAACCGAACCGCCACATTGTCGTTTAATTCATTTTGTGCTCGGCATCAGTAGCTACAGCTACAGCTACAGCAAAATCCACAGCATCAAGTCACTCCCCCCTGGGAATCCCCATCGGATCATCTCACTCTGCTTTCACCAGATCTCGCGACTGCACCGGGAAATAGTCTGCGTGCACTCCACTCGGAACCGAAAAGCAGAGCGATCGACACAACAACGACAACGATGGTGGACCGGTAGTGTATCAGATTCGGTAGATCCCTCGATTTCCGCCGTGGTTAGTTAGCTCGCTCATTTTCTGATTCTCCCACAACGTTCGACGACCGATCACCCCGGGAGGAGGCGCACACGCTGCGCTGTTTGCAACGCTGGCTGCACAATAAACACACACGAGGCTATTCGAGCGAGGAGTGGGGAGGCATCGCCCGGACGATCGGGACTCGCAACAGTGCAGTGCACGGTGTACAACAACTAGGGGTTAAATGACTCTGCCTGTTTGCTGGCGGGTTCCCTGGATGGTTGGAACGATGGGAAGGAGGACAAGCAAACCGATCCGCGGAGTTCCAGTAGTGAGTGATGGGAAACGATTTCGGACGATTGATTCGATCCGATCCGGTTCCATTTGTTTCGGGAATTCTTGGTTGTGTCTCTTTGATAAAGTAGAAGTCGATGACGGTGACAAAAGTTGTGAAATAGAAAGTGACCAACAGAAACTATGAATCAACCGTAGTCGTTTTTGGCATAATCTTAGTCTGCCTGGTGGCTGTGATCAAGCTGATATCCACCACCGCGTTGACTGTTTGGGATGTATACCAAAAAATGTGACCTAGTCATAGGCCACGAGCAATTCGTCGTATCAAGGGAAAGACGTAATCTTCAAGTTGAGTTTGATAGGGCTTGCATCTGACTTTTGATACGTTCTGATACTAGTAGTAGTAGTAGTACTAGCTCGTAGTAGGCACTACTTCAAGAAGCATCTTGTATCAACTTCATTTACAACTACCAAAGCCAGGGGCTAGCCTACATAGTACTACAGATTGTGGGTATTAGTTTATAACATTATGATACAGAATAATACAGCATTGGAAAAAACATCTGTCAAAATCATAGTGGGAATTGTGGGGACCGCGCTCACAGCCAAAAGATATTTTGAGACCAAGTTACCAAAAAGTTAAAAGAGAGATCAGAGGAAGCTCAACTTATGGACTGATTGCTCCAATGGTTGTGGGGGAGCAGACTGGACAAGAGGTGCTTTTGACAAGAGTCTAAATAACAGTATCCAATGTGATACCCTGACACTGTCTCGGGTGTACGTCAACTTTGGAGTGCATGTACTCTGAGCTCACATATGATACCTACACTCTGTGTATATGCTAGTATGCTGACTATGTGGAAGATAGGCATGTCAAATTGACTGAGCTCTAGGTGTAGGTGTAGGTGTGTGTGCACGGGCTTAAGTGGGGCAGCGCGTGGTCAGGGTTAACCCAAACCCTAGATGGGTAACTATGTTAGGGTTAGAGTTGTACTGGGTACAGAGATGCCTCACCACCCTGAGGTGGGGAGTAGCTTCCTTCACAGGCAAATGCACATGAGTCAGGCAAGACCGCATATCGCATCTGGCGCCACTCCAAAGGTACGGTGGCGTCCTGATTGGTAGCTGGAGTCAAGAATGTCAGCATTTTGTTCCAGATGGGTATGCATGACCATGAAGCTGGCTACAACACAAACAAAGGTTCTGTCAAACTGGTCTCGAGTGATGTTAGCAAAGAGAAGGAGGTTACTGGCACAGCAGTGGTGGCCGGCTGTGCAGTTGAGTTTGCCATTGAAGAGGCTGGTCTGGTTGGCAACATGTTTGTTGTGGAAGATCAAATGGGTTGCGGGGGATAGACTAGCCGGGATGGTAGAGTTTTCACCAATGACATTGTATGCATGTTCTTGCATGAGGAGGATACTCCAACTGCGTGCGTCGCGGCTAGGGGCCACGCAGTTGTGTTTGTCAGTTCTGTGTTGGCGCTGTTGGAGGGCTGCAACCAGAAGGTTGTAGATGTTCTTTGTATTGGAATCAGTGTGGGAATTGTGTGTTGTTGGTGGGGAGATGTGATGCTGGACAGGCTCTGGCTGATGATCCAGAGCTGGCCGAGGCGCGAATTGTCAATGAAGGGGAGGCAGGTGTTGCCCTGATTGGCTGTGAGGGTTGAAGATTTGAAAAGGATGGTGGCGCCACAGAAGCCAGCAGCATTGTGGTCCAATTGGGTAAGGATGGTGTGCCTGGGGCCTGGGGCGGACCAGGTGCTGACATCCAACAGGGAGTGCTGGGTATGGAGACTGGAAGCCTGTTTCTTGGTAGTGAGGAAGAAGTGGATAGAAGCAAGCCATATGGCAAATCCTGCATTGTAGGATATTATTTTCCTTCTGAATCCAGTCTGTTGAGAGTCTGATTCGAAGGCTTCTGAAGAACAGCAACGCTGTGTTAGTGTGTTAGTTGACAAACAATTGTACTCTATGCGTGACGATTGTGTTTTGGATACTTTTGGCAACGGACAATCTTACTACAAGGCGAGACTATGGAAACGCCAGATCTCTTCTTACTACCAGCTTTGTCGGCACAGTAAGATAGATCTTAGACAATGTAGATTATAGGTAGTTGATAGCAACTAGTGTGATTTTTGGAGACATAATCACCAGTTGAATGTTAAAAGTATGAGATGAAGTGAAATCTTGCGGAAATGCAAGATATCTCTTTTATTGGGGTGAAAGACATTGCGACTGTTACTGCGTCGCGATGGAATTACTTGCTGATTATTTCCATACATGTATTGATCGTTGATCATATATATATATATATAAATATTGTGTGAGAAGCTTCTGACAACGGTTTTCTTCTCCTGTGATCCTAGGAAGATTCTATGAGATATTTATCAATGAAATCAAGGATTGCTCACCGTAGGTCGTGTGATATTTCCTCGGACCAAAGTGCTCACCGTAGAATCTAGGCAATACTAGAAAACAGGAATTGCTCACTGTCAATACGCGATGGGAATGGACACGCCGTGAGAATTGATATGCCGTGGGAATCGATCACTTGACTGAATCAAAACTCATTGACTCATTTGAATAGAACAAACTGTTGTCGTGTGGCATTGGTACTACTGGACACGGAAGGAATTTAATATAGGAACCCTCTGGGAGTGAGCTGCCGGTAGGGTGGCCAACTGGGATGTCAGGTGTGTTTGGCCAAAGGAGAGGGACTAGCACAAAACTGGGGCAGGGTGATGGTGGAGCCATTGTGGATAAGAGGTTCAGACCCGGCCTGGGAAACCGGGTCTGGGGCGCTGGTAAAGTCGTCCAGTAGCAGGGCCGCTTCTGTCTAGGTGTAGAAGAGAGACACGGCTTCGGAGTAATGCCAATGAAGAAAGTGTTGAAGGCCTTGGAGGGGAAGGAGACAAGGGCTTCGGCCTGGATGGAGTTGGTGTGGGCACCAACCATGTGGGAAGTGCTCGCAGGGTTGGTTCAAGGGACCAGGGAGTGGGTTGCCTGGAGAGTGCCAGTGGGCATGGATGTACAAGAATTGAATCATGGGCAATGTTTGGAGAATACTGCGGATGGTAGCATTGCGGGGAGAACCGAGTGTTTTGAGGAAAGTGTTGCAAGCAGTGTCAATGGCCGCTGTGTTGGGTGTGGGCATGCTTGAATAATTGAGATGGCCAGTGGGTATGCACTTCTTGGTTTGCAAGTGGATGAGGTCAATGGTGGGCATGATTGGCAAAGCGTTTGTTGTATGGTTGTTGAGACTGGAGTATGGCAATTTGTGAGGGCAAAGAAAGGGCGCGAAAGTTGGTGCAGATTGGTGTGTGTCATGCTAACAGAAAAATCCAATGTTGTGGTCGTTGTTGGTGTTGGGTGTTTGTTGTTGGTGTAGATGCGTGGCCACGTGGCTGTCAGAAATTAAACTATCAGCAGCTGGGTAGCAGTCTGCATTTGCTGGTGGCAGAATATGGTCTGCCGCATATGTTGTGGTGGTTGTGTAGTACCGTCAGTTGGCAGTGCGGTTGGTTGGCGGGCAATGTGCCTGTCGGTGCCAGGTGTCTGTCTGTCTGTCTGGGGGTTGCAACAGATGACACTCAATACATGGCTGCACCAAGTTGCTGGGAGAAGTGAATGTTGTGCCAAATGTTGTTAATGGCAATGTGATGTGGGCGGGGTTACCGGTGGTGCGGATGTGGAGGTGCGTGTGGTGCCGTGTAAGGTGCTGTGGCACAAGTGGTTTTAGGCTAGTGTGAAAAGGGCAGTGTAGGAGCGTTACAGGGGAACACAAAAAATGCGGAAAATGTGTTTTTGTGTGGGGTTTGGATTTTGTGTGACTGGTTGTATTGCGGATCGGTTTGGGTTTATGGGCGCCGGCGGAGTAGTGTATGCAACGCAGAATGTGTTGTAGGGGTGTGTAGTATGTAGCTTAGTTAGTTCACGCTTGATGCACATCCTCCTCCTCATTGCCACGGGCCTGTCTAGGGCTGGTGCTGGACAATGTGGCGAGTCTCTTGGCATTGCTCCCCTCTGTCTGGACTCCAACAAGAAGCTTGGCCAGAGGCTGTCTGGGCGCCTGGAGAATGATAGCAGGCACCCAGGTGGGTTCTGGCCAGCATCTCTGCTGCATCCCACCTACCTATCTATGAGACCAATACATACATACCTTGCTAGCTGCGTGTGTCTAAGCGCGGGCAATGGGCGGGACAGCCGCGCAGAGCAGGGGAGCGTGCCTCCCATGCGCCGTGCTTTGGCTTGTCCTACCGTAGTTGTACCATACATCGGAAATACCATAATTGTGGTATTTAACCTGGCACTACTGTGGCACGTAAGTAGGAATCAGTACGCTTAGTAATACTACATACCTCTAATGACTATTTCTACTGATTTTCTCTGTAGAAATTTTGTGGTACCCCTCAAAAAACAGAGGTACAGGGCGAATTTCCATATACAGTATTGTTGCATTTTTAGTGGTATAAGACTCCGTGTAACTCTTAACGAAATACCACAAATACCACAAGTACTTTAGATGACTGTTGTTCCTTACTCTGTTTCTTTCTAAGAAATGTCCCCAGAGGTGCTTGTTTCGTGACACATTTTTTCGCTCACTTTTTCAAAATGGTGACGATGATGATAAAACGAATAAGCGCCTATCCCCCCTATTATTGCTGCTAAATCGGTCCCCTCTGAGTAAGCTAATACTAGTGTGCTGTATAATACAATTTGGTACTGTATTTTACTTTAGTCTACTGTGTATCTAGTACCTACCTCATTTTGATCATAACATGATTTCTTGTCGTCCAATCGCTGTTGGATTGCTGCCATTCCCAGTCAAAAAAATAGTAGAGTAACTTTCTGGTGTTTGAACATAGTACTAAGGTTCATACATGTCTGCTTCCAATGTCTCCTCTATCCAAGAAGGTGTTGTTGTTGTTGGCTTTTGATGTGATGGCGTTGATCTTGCTGGAGAGCAAACCCCCCTTCTTGTTGTTGATAGGGGGGATTCGCCCTGCAGATTTTCAGTGCAGTGTAACACATGTTGCTTGGTACCTAAATCCACTTGTAACAAACCTCCTTTGTGGTGGCCTCGCCCTGCTTGCTTCTTTGTATCCATCCATTGTCATTGTTGTCGTCATCTTGTTGTTCTTTGTATCAATCGTATCTTCAATAGCCATTCAATCGCGATTGCCATTTGATTGCCATTCCAGGTCGGAAAATCAGTAGAGGAACATGCTGGCGTTCAAATGTGGTAATTTTTCTACATGTGCACCCCCATCATCCCTTCTATTGGTGGAGGGGAAACAGGTGGGTCGGAGAAGGGCCGTCATCGTCGTCGATTTTTCGTATCTTTGTGTGTTATTTGCAGTAGAATTGCGGTTCGAATACCCTTCCGGATCAAAAACCAAGTAGCAGAATGTGTAGGTATTTGAGTTGGTGTCATTTTGTACTACTTGTACAGTGGTGAACCTTCATGGTCTGTTCTATGGAAGGAGAAACAGAAGGGTCGTCAAAATTGAAATAGTGTCGGTTTTTCTGTATCTTTGTATACTTGAATCCCTCTTGCCGATTGCCATTCCAAGTCGAAAAATCAGTAGAGGAACATGATGGTGTTTGAATGTGGTAGTATTTGTACATGTCGACCCTCATCTTCCCTTCTATTGGAGGGGAAACAGATGGGTTGGGGAACGGCGCGTTGTCGGCTCGTTTTTTCGTACTATCTTTCTTGTCTCCCTTGTTTGCCATTGAATTGCCGTTCAAATACCCTTTCGAATCAAAAACGACGGTGTCATTTTGTACTATTTGTATGGTGGCGGACCTTCATAGTCTGTTCTGTGGAAGGAGAAACAGAAGGGCCGGTCGTCATGAAAATGGAAATCAATGACATAAGTGATTTCAATGATCGGACTTCCCATTAAAAAAATTGTCTTAGGAGTGAGTTTTTTGGTATGTTATCAGGTTTTTTTGTCTTGTCCTTTTTTTGAAGCGACTTCAGTGTGCTGAGCACACACATGTTTATTTCCTGTAGACTTCTACATGTTTTGGTACTGGGTATTAATTGTGGTATTTTTATCTTGTATACATACATACCTTGATAGCTGCGTGTGTCTAAGCGCGGGCAATGGACGGGACAGCCGCGCAGAGCAGGGGAGCGTGCCTCCCATGCGCCGTGCTTTGGCTTGTCCTACCGTACTTGTACCGTACGGTGAGTGTACAAGATAAAAATACCACAATAAACTTCCAGTACCAAAACCATGTAGAAGTCTAGAGGAAATTAACATGTGTGTGCTCAGCACACTGAAGTCGCTTCAAAAAAAGGACAAGACAAAAAACCCTGAAAACATACCAAAAAACTCACTCCTAAGACAATTTTTTTAATGGGAAGTCCGATCATTGAAATCACCTATGTTATTAATTTCCATTTTTGCGACCCTGCAACAACCCTTCTGTTTCTCCTTCCATAGAACAGACCATGAAGGTTCATCACCGTACAAATAGTACAAAATGACATCAACTCAAATACCTACACGTTACTCTACTTGGTTTTCGATCGGGAAGGGTATTCGAACGGCAATTCTACAGTGAATAATACACGAAGATACAAAAAATTGACGACGGCGACCCTTCTCCGACCCATCTGTTTCCCTTCCAATAGAAGGGAAGATGAGGGTGCACATGTACAAATACTACCACATTCGAATGGCAACATGTTACTCTACTGATTTTTTGACCTGGAATGGCGATCAAATGGCAATTGGATGGCAAACAACCAAACTATGAAGATACAAAAAACCCGACACCATTTCCATTTTAACGACCATTCTGTTGCTCCTTCGATAGAACATACCATGAAGGTTCGCCAATGTACAAATAGTACAAACTGACACCAACTCAAATACCTACACATTACTCTACTTCGTTTTTGATCGGGAAGGGTATTCGAACCGCAATTCTACTGCAAATAACACGAGACAACGAGACAAAAAAACAAGCCGACAACACGCTCTTCTCTGACCCATCTGTTTCCCCTCCAATAGAAGGGAGGACAAGGGTGCACATGTACAAATACTACCATATCCGAATGCCAGCATGATACTCATACTCTACAATTTTTTTGACTTGGAATGGTAATCGAACTGCTATTGGATGGCTATTTGGAAGGTGATTTACAAAGATACGGGGGACACCAATTTGACGGCCATTCTGTTTCTCCTGGGATAGAACGGACCATGAAGGTTCGCGACTGTACAAATAGTACAAAATAATACCAACTCAAATACCTACATGTTACTCTTCTTCGTTTTCAATCAGGAAAGGTATTCAAACGGCAATTCTACAGTGAATAACACCAATCCAAATGACGAAGATACAAGAAAAATGAACCAACAACAACGACGCGCCCTAGTACTCCTACCCATCTCTTCCCCCTTCTTGGATACTATAGGAGACAATGGAAGCAGACATGTACAAGAAGTCCTACCAACTTTGAACGCCAGCATGTTACTCTACTATTTTTTTGACTTGAATGGCAACCCAACAGCGAACAATCAGATGACAAATCACGTTATGATCAAAATGAATATTACAATTGTTACGATCAAAGGTTGCCACCAAGGTAGATACGTAGACTAAATTTAAGTAGAGTACCAAAGTATTACTATACAACAGCACACTAGCTTGTTACTCAGAGGGGACCAACTTAGCAGCAATAATAGGGTGGATTGGTGCTTATCAGTCATCGTTTAGAAAAAGTGAGCAAAAAAAAGTGTCATGAAACAAGCACCTCTGGGGACATTTCTTACAAAGAAGAGAGTAAAGAACACCGGTCATGTATAGTACTTGTGGTATTTGCGGTATTACACGGAGTCTTATCACTAAAAATGCAACAATACTGTGTATGGAAATTCGCCCCGTACCTCTGTTTTTTGAGGGGTACCACATGATTTCTACAGAGAAAAACATTAGGAATAGTCATTAGAGGTATGTACCATTAAGCGTACCAATTTCTACTTACATGCCACAGTAGTGCCAGGTTAAATACCACAATTGTGGTATTTTCTACGTATGGTGAGTGTACAAGATAAAAATACCACAATAAATACCCAGTACCAAAACCATGTACAAGTCTAGAGGAAATTAACATATGTGTGCTCCGCACACTAAAGTCTCTTCAAAAAAAGAACAAGACAAAAGACCCTGAAAACACACCAAAAACCTCACTCCTAAGACATTTTTTTTAATGGGAAGTCCGGTTATCAAAATCACATATGTCATTTGTCATTAATTTCCATTTTCACAACCCTGCAATGACCCTTCTGTTTCTCCTTCCATAGAACATATCATGAAGGTTCATTGCGATAGAAATAGTACAAAATGACACCAACTCAAATACCTACACATCACTCTACTTCGATTTGGAGCGGGAAGGGTATTCGGACGGCAATTCTACAGCAAATAACACACAAAGATACAAAAAATGAGCCAATGGCGCTCCTTCTCCAACCCATCTATTTCCCCTCCAACAATAGAAGGGAGGGTGAGGGTTCACATGTACAGATACTATCACAATCAAACGCCAGCATGATGCTCTACTAATTTTTTGACTTGGAATGGTAATTGGATGGCTATCCAATTGCTGTTTTGATGGCAATTTACGAGGATGGGTGGGGGGGCACCATTTCCATTTTGATGACCATTCTGTTTCTCCTGGGATAGAACAGACCATGAAGGTCCGCCACTGTACAAATAGTACAAAATGACACCAACTTGAATACCTACACGTTAGTATACTTCGTTTTCAAACTGGACGGGTATCCAAACGGAAATTCTATAGCGAATAACAGGAGTTACAACAATACAAAAATACAAGCCGCCACCAATGAGACAATGGCCATCCTCTGACCCATCTCTTTCCCCTTGGTTAGAGGAGACAATGGAGGCAGACATGCTGCACAAAACCTACCAGGTTTGAACGCCATCATGTTACTCTACTATTTTTTTTGACTGGGAATGGCAATCCAACAGCGATCGGATGGCAAAGAACCAAATTACAAAGATTGGCAAACAAGTTCTTGACAACGGAGCCTTCTCGTTTACCATCAACAGATGAGAGGATGAAGATTGGTTTGTAAAACCACTACCAAAATCGAACGTCAACATGTTACCCTACCAAATTTTCAACTGGGAATGGTGATCAAACAAACTAGCACGATTGATTGAGCATAAAAAATGCTGCCGGCCCTTCCCCCCCGTTCACCGCTGATAGAAGAGAGGATGAAGGCAGACATGTAAAATACCTATCACATCCAAATACCAGCATGGTACTCTACTAATTTTTCAACCAGGAATGGTGGTGATCAATTGAACATTTCAGCACTAAGAAAAAGCCACCGGAAGAGATGATGGAGGTAGACATGCACTATTAGCTTACTCAGAGGGGACTGATTTAGCAGCAATAATAGGGTGGATCGGCGCTTATAAGTTGTCTTATCTATCGGTTGTCTTATCATCGGTGGTCACCATTTGGAAAAAGTGAGCAAAAAAATGTGTCATGAAACAAGCACCTCCGGGGACATTTATTGAGTGAAGAACAGTGTGACGTAGTCATCGAAAGTACTTGTGGTATTTGTGGTATTTTGTTAAGAGTTACACATAGTCTTATACCACTAAAAATGCAACAATACTGTGCATGGAAATGCGCCATGTACCTCTGTTTTTTGAGGGGTAGTACAACATGGATTCCTACAGAGAAAAACAGTAGAAATAGTCATAGTGCCAGGTTAAATACAACAATTGTGGTATTTCCTACGTATGATAGGTATCTCATGCCTTGCACAACAAGAATAATACGAAATAATAGCACTTCGTACGGAGTACGGAGTATTTCGTAATCAAAACGGCGAAGTACCGGTACTTCAGTAGGTTTCAACGGCTTGGCTGTAACAGGTCTCACTGCTCAAATGTGTTCTTCTGTGCGTCACACAATGGCGTACGACTTTAGGTCACTGTCGGTAAGATTGTGTTTCAGCTCGTTTTTGTACTTAAGTACGAAAATATTAATACGTCCTAGCTACTATGCCCACTCACAAACTCGTATCGAGTAATACTATTCGATTTCGAGGAGGTAAAGCAAAGAAAGTCGTTTTTTGATTTTAAACGTAAAGAATTACGAAGTACAATTTTCAAAGTCAACGGACAAGTTCAACAACAAAATTGTACTAAACCTGTAATCTAATTTCACGCACCGTACCAAGAAACATAGAACGGTAAGTAAGTACGAAGTACAGTACATTATTTCGGAAACTTCAACTTTCAAACCTCTACGGTAGGTCTTAAAAATGACTTCAGATGATATGAAGAACGATGCGATTTTCGAAACGCTTCGGAGGTGTATTAGGTTCGCATTCGATCGATCCAGTCTCCAAGTCAATGTTACTTCGGGTATTGCATCACATTGCACGAACTCGTGTTTCAACTTTTTGTTATGCCGCCGCAATAATCCTAACTTTAATTTTATCATTATCTCTCATCTGGTTGGGAGTACCTCAATAGGTACCGGTATACCGTATCATCATCACCTTGGCACCTGTAACTCCAGTTCCGAGTTCTCGAGGGAGAAAGAGAAATATACTCCGTACCTCGCATCAAGCGTCATCATCGGCGATAACTATACACTACAACAATAATATCAACAGCAACGCACTGCGCCGCAAACGTTAACAGCTAGCATCATGGCGGTGGTAATTGACTGGGACGAGGCCATGCAGCAATGCGGCGAAGACGAAGAATTCTTGCGAGAGCTTCTGAACGACCTTCGAGACGAAACCAACTCGCAAATTGCGAAGATGGAAGAAGTCATACGGGTACGTCGTCCGGCACTGTTGTGTAAATCAGAGGAGTATTCCAATGACGGCAGGCGGCAACAACAACACAAGGGAATCCCTCTATCGCACTGCACACTAACATGCTGTTCCTGTTTTCTCGTGGCGATTGATTTTTTGTTCTCGACAAACGGTGATGGAATTAAAAATTGACATCAAACAAAAAAAATACAAAAAAATGTTCTCCCAACGGTGAACAACGGCGCAATCACAATTATTATGAATTTTATTTTTTGACGTTCCAATTCATGATCACAAAACGATAGACCCCGAAGGACACCATCTTCATCGAATTTGTACGTGCGGCACACGTGATCAAGGGAGCAGCCTCGAACTTGATGTGTTATGAACTCCGAGATACTGCCATGGCACTGGAAACTTTCGCCTCGAGCGCGAGAGACTCTGGTCCCAATGAACGATCAAATCCGCAGGTCTTGCTGGGGTTACAAACGCACTTCCAGGGCATCAAAACCGCCGTCGCCAATTATCATGCCTATCTTCAAGACTTGGGCGTTTAAACACCAACATCGCACAATGACGAAGCGACTCTGACATGTGTAAATATTTTTTGGAATAAACGTGCATGACGACGATGGATCGATCAATGAGTCGTTTAGTCGTAGCGAAGAATGGAATTATCAAAATGGAAGAGGAAAACGGGATAGGAACGGCACTGTCGGTTTCGTGAGCGAATTCCAGAGGAAAGTATAGATTGTTCGAATATCTGATTAGGAAAAACAGTTCGATTGGCCCGACCGGCCCGACCGGGAAAGCAAACAATATGCCTTCAAGTGAAACAAGGAAATTGTAGTTGATTGTAGAGCCACGGATGAATGCAAAGAATTGTCTAAGCAGAACCGATAAATAAGAAACCTCTTTTTTTCTTTCTTCTCGAACTTCTTCTCGAACTTTTTTGAAACGCGGAACGAAAGTGTTACCCACTTCTGAAACTGCTGATGGTAGGAGCAATGAATTGGCAGCTGGCATGGTACAGCGTAAAAAATATTGATGATCGAAACAACTTGGATATAGGACTTTGTTCTCGGAGCGTGCAATCAATCTTGTACAACATTAATAATATGTTGTGGGCACAATTGCTTCAATGCTTTTCTTGTCATCACAGTTTCTGTCACAGTTTTATTTGGCATGCCATGATTATGTCTGAGGTAGTGAATGCAAGTTTTGGAGGTACTAAAAGGAGTAAATATATGATTGAAGATCTTTGTGAAGTACTAAACTATTGGTACGTAGCATGTGGATTCATAAATGAATTTATAAACAGAGTTATGATTGAAATAGATGGGACTCAATGAAATTTTCTTTGCAGTGAAAAGCTGTTTGTGATCATTTTTGGTTTTGGGAGGAAGAAATAATGTTTTGGTAATATGTTATTGTTATGCTTTAATTCTTGCTCTTTTGCGGTACATTTTGTATTGTTACATTGTATGAGTATGCAATGGCAACAATATTATCTGTTAACACAATCATAGATACAATCCAAAGGCATTTTTTCTGTACCTAATTCAGATCTAGTCTGCAGCTGCCTTGAGATGCTCCTACAAGGTACTTTGGACACGACACAGATTATATAGGTAAGAAAAAAGTAACATAATCTTGTGACTTTGATTTAACCGGACAGACTCAGATGCTCTTAAATTTTGTCCCCGAGCAGCCAGCTGTCACCATGACCCATGGCTCAGTGTAATTGCAGTAAACAAAAGAGAGAGAGAGATGAATAAATTGTGAATCATAGATCACTCTTTATTATCAAAGGTGTATGGTTCTGAAAAAACTCACATTTCCCAGCTCTTGTAAGGTCAGCTGTTAGCATGAAAGTTGTGATCTTTTAGATATTTCTTAACATATGTAATACACTGATTGAACCAACAACAACAATTAGGAAGATACAACAGGTTCTGTTTCTGGTTGTACTCAATCTTTGTGATTCAAATTGCCATTCATGGAAATGGAAATGAATATGATATGTATCTATACACACATGTATGTCACAAATATGCTACTCTTTGCTACAAGCCCTGTGTCACCAGGTACACCAAGAATAGTAGCCCATTCCTCAGTAATTCATGATTTAATTTTGAAGCATGATTGCGCCCAAGCACAAATAAATAAGACCAACTTGATTCCAAAGCTCCATAAGTATTACCAGCAGGTGCACAGAAAATAGAGTCAGTCTAGTGTTGAGATTAGATGCAATTCAAAAATGAAATTAATGAGCAGTATTCATAAATTGTAATTACAGACTAGGTTTTGTTCTGTCAACTCCTCTTGATCTCACGAAGCCATTCATATCAAATGGCAAAATTAGGGTGAAAGAAGGGATCTTGAAGTTTCAAATATTGTCTACCTGCAGTTTGGATTTTCTCAACAAAGTGGATTTTTAGAATAATTTAAAAAAATCAATTTAGTTCCATTTTAACAACAATACTTGAACAAATAATATTTAGCTACACAAACTCCACAATACAATGTAAGATCAAAATTCAATTGGCACAGTAAACATCATGCCCAAACTGTTGACATTAGAGATACATTGATTGTCAACTCACAGCAATTTGTTTAGCCTGCTTGTAAACTATTAGAAGAAAATAATGGTGTCAAGCACATAGGACAAAACCTGTTGGAAAATAAAAAATGTTCAGATTTCTGTTGAATTCCTTTGATGATTGGCTAGTGGATGCTACCGTACTAGTAATGTGCGTACGCAAAAGCAATGTAATAGTTTTTGTTGCTACATGGTGTGTTCAAACCAAAGCCTGAGATGAAGTTTCTAGACCAAGTTGTTCTTGAAAGTAACACAATTAAAAACAAAATTGAGATTGAATGTTGAGGACGAGATGCAAATATTTCTGTATCAACCACCATACATTGCCAAATTATTGAGGAGAACCCCGGGTCATTATAGATCAAGACACTGTTACGACGTTAGACAGCAATTATTGCTGGAAAAAGCAGCAACCAATACTTTACTGATATGTATGTTTTGTAGTATGAGAATGGAGGTTCTTGAGGTATGAAGAGCAAACTTGTTGAGGTCATAATCATATCTTAGTAAATAATCATTGCATGCGACCTTGCAGTGACAAAATCTCAAATTAAATCTTGACCACAATGCAGAATGAAACGTTGGTTCTGACAGCTATGTAGCATTTCCTCTTGAAAGAAATGCACAAAGACGATAGGACCACAGTGAATATGATATGGATTAGCTGGGTAATTGTTATTTTTTACCACATGACTACAACCGTGACGTAGTAGTAGTAATACTACTAGTAGTAGTACTACTACTAGTGTAAGTGCAACTTGTTGAATTCCTCTATGAAGTAACAATTTATTCTTCTTCTATCAAACTGACATGACTTGTTTTGCATTTGTTGCCTCACAAATCACTATGATTCATGATTCATACAGACCAAGTTGAATGGCTTGTTAGTAATACTACTAGTAGTCATTGAATAAAAGTCATCTTATCACACAACTCCATATGACTACCTGTTGAGGTAGAGAGTGAAGAAGAAGATTTGTTGTACCGTACGGGTGACGAAGACTCTGTAAAATTATTTATTTTTAGGATGCGCAAAAATTCTTGAATTGTGACATTCTTATCTCAACAACCCCACCTCGGCTGAAAATGCTCAATAGACCGGCATAATGCTGAGATAGTAAGGATTGATTCACTCTTATATGACATAGTCAACCGATCTCTTGTTGTCAAGATATTAGTGACACAAGATTGGGGCCTTAACAAAATCCCTCTCCAAAAACTATGGAGAACCCTTACCTTTTTAGATAAGTAAAATAACTGTTGCTTAACGCTCCGTGCAACTCCTACTAGCCTATGCACGCTTGGAGCCTGCGCGCAAGCCAACCGAGGTGCGAAGAATTGGTTGATCGAGGTGCAAAGATATTATTTTCCTTCTGAATCCGATCCGTTGAGAGTCTGATTCAAAGGCTTCTGAAGAACAGCAACGCTGCGTTAGTGTGTTAGTAGACGAACGATTGTACTCTACGCATGACAATTGTGTTTGGATACTTTCGGCAACGGATAATCGGACTACAGGCGAGACTAGGGAAACGCCAGATCTCTTCTTGCTGTGACTTATTCAGATTGCAGCGAGACAGACCTTAGTATGTAGATTACAAGTAGTTGGTAGCAACTAGTGTGAATTTTGGGATATAAATCAGTTGAATGTTAAAAGTATGAGATAAAGTGAAATCTTGCCGAAATGCAAGATATCTCTTTTATTGAGATGAATACGTTGCAACTGCTGTTGCGTAGTGATGAGATTACTCGCTGATTATTTCCGTACATGTATTGGTCGTTGACCATATATATCTGTATGCATGTATATGTATTGTGTGAGAATCACACGCCAACGGTTTTCTTCTCTTGTTCCGTTAGGAAGACGTCATGATATGTTTATCATTAAGGTCAGGAATTGCTCCTGTAGCTTGTGTGATATTTTATGAAATCAGAGTTTGCTCACCGAAGAACAATGGCAATACTGTAAAACAGGGATTGCTCACCGTTGATGCGCGATGGAAATCGATGCGCCGTGGGAATCGATATGCCGTGGGAATCAATTACTGAGAATGATACAGGACTCATTGATTCGTACGAATAAAATCTACCATCTGGTAGCTTTGGTACTTCTGGTCACGAAAGGAATTTAATAAAAGAAGAAACCAACCAAGGTGCGAAAGAAGAAACCAACCGAGGTGCGAACACCGTAGTAGTACCGGTACCATAGGGTACTACATACTGTAGTAATGTACAGTAGAATGGAAAGAGGTGCCCTAACCCTAATCCAACCCTAAAAAAGTGAGTCCTAGTCAGTTTTACACCCTAATTTGCAATTAGAAAATAGAAAATCAGATATTTTGTGTGATTAACCCATAAATATTGTTCCTGTTATGGATAAGTTGAATCATGAAAGAAACAGAAGTGAGTTATCTGTCATGGTTTGTGTGTCACCACCTAATTAGTGCATTTGGGTCCTGGATTTGGAGGAAAAATACACACTAATTTGCAGTTAAGAATTCCAAAATCAGATATTTTGTGTGATTAGTCCATAAATATTGTTCCTGTTATGGATAAGTTGAATCATGAAAGAAACAGAAGTGAGTTATCTGTTATGGTTTGTGTGTCACCACCTAATTAGTGCATTTGGGTCCTGGATTTGGAGGAAAAATACACACTAATTTGCAATTAAAAAATAGAAAATCTGACATTTAGTGTGATTAGTCCATGAATAGTATTGTTCCTGTTATGGATAAGTTGAATCATGAAAGAAACAGAAGTGAGTTATCTGTCATGGTTTGTGTGTCACCACCTAATCAGTGCCTTTGGGTACTGGATTTGGAGGAAAAATACACATTAATTTGCAATTAAAAAATCCAAAATCTGACATTTAGTGTGATTAGTCCATGAATATTACTGTTCCTGTTATGGATAAGTTGAATCATGAAAGAAACAGAAGTGAGTTATCTGTCATGGTTTGTGTGTCACCACCTAATTAGTGCATTTGGGTCCTGGATTTGGAGGAAAAATACACACTAATTTGCAGTTAAGAATTCCAAAATCAGATATTTAGTGTGATTAGTCCATGAATATTGTTCCTGTTATGGATAAGTTGAATCATGAAAGAAACAGAAGTGAGTTATCTGTCATGGTTTGTGTGTCACCACCTAATTAGTGCATTTGGGTCCTGGATTTGGAGGAAAAATACACACTAATTTGCAAATAGAAAATCTGACATTTAGTGTGATTAGTCCATGAATAATATTGTTCCTGTTATGGATAAGTTGAATCATGAAAGAAACAGAAGTGAGTTATCTGTCATGGTTTGTGTGTCACCACCTAATCAGTGCATTTGGGTACTGGATTTGGAGGAAAAATACACACTAATTTGCAATTAAAAAATAGAAAATCTGACATTTAGTGTGATTAGTCCATGAATATTACTGTTCCTGTTATGGATAAGTTGAATCATGAAAGAAACAGAAGTGAGTTATCTGTCATGGTTTGTGTGTCACCACCTAATTAGTGCATTTGGGTCCTGGATTTGGAGGAAAAATACACACTAATTTGCAATTAAAAAATAGAAAATCTGACATTTAGTGTGATTAGTCCATGAATATTCTTCCTGTTATGGATAAGTTGAATCATGAAAGAAACAGAAGTGAGTTATCTGTCATGGTTTGTGTGTCACCACCTAATTAGTGCATTTGGGTACTGGATTTGGAGGAAAAATACACACTAATTTGCAATTAAAAAATAGAAAATCTGACATTTAGTGTGATTAGTCCATGAATAATATTGTTCCTGTTATGGATAAGTTGAATCATGAAAGAAACAGAAGTGAGTTATCTGTCATGGTTTGTGTGTCACCACCTAATTAGTGCATTTGGGTCCTGGATTTGGAGGAAAAATACACACTAATTTGCAATTAAAAAAAAAAATCTGACATTTAGTGTGATTAGTCCATAAATATTCTTCCTGTTATGAATAAGTTGAATCATGAAAGAAACAGAAGTGAGTTATCTGTCATGGTTTGTGTGTCACCCCCTAATTAGTGCATCTGGGTCCTGGATTTGGAGGAAAAATACACACTAATTTGCAATTAAAAAATAGAAAATCTGACATTTAGTGTGATTAGTCCATGAATATTCTTCCTGTTATGGATAAGTTGAATCATGAAAGAAACAGAAGTGAGTTATCTGTCATGGTTTGTGTGTCACCACCTAATCAGTGCATTTGGGTACTGGATTTGGAGGAAAAATACACACTAATTTGCAATTAAAAAATAGAAAATCTGACATTTAGTGTGATTAGTCCATGAATATTGTTCCTGTTATGAATAAGTTGAATCATGAAAGAAACAGAAGTGAGTTATCTGTCATGGTTTGTGTGTCACCACCTAATTAGTGCATTTGGGTCCTGGATTTGGAGGAAAAATACACACTAATTTGCAATTAAAAAATAGAAAATCTGACATTTAGTGTGATTAGTCCATGAATAGTATTGTTCCTGTTATGGATAAGTTGAATCATGAAAGAAACAGAAGTGAGTTATCTGTCATGGTTTGTGTGTCACCACCTAATTAGTGCATTTGGGTCCTGGATTTGGAGGAAAAATACACACTAATTTGCAATTAAAAAATAGAAAATCTGACATTTAGTGTGATTAGTCCATAAATATTGTTCCTGTTATGGATAAGTTGAATCATGAAAGAAACAGAAGTGAGTTATCTGTTATGGTTTGTGTGTCACCACCTAATTAGTGCATTTGGGTCCTGGATTTGGAGGAAAAATACACACTAATTTGCAATTAAAAAATAGAAAATCTGACATTTAGTGTGATTAGTCCATGAATAGTATTGTTCCTGTTATGGATAAGTTGAATCATGAAAGAAACAGAAGTGAGTTATCTGTCATGGTTTGTGTGTCACCACCTAATTAGTGCATTTGGGTCCTGGATTTGGAGGAAAAATACACACTAATTTGCAATTAAAAAATAGAAAATCTGACATTTAGTGTGATTAGTCCATGAATAGTATTGTTCCTGTTATGGATAAGTTGAATCATGAAAGAAACAGAAGTGAGTTATCTGTCATGGTTTGTGTGTCACCACCTAATTAGTGCATTTGGGTCCTGGATTTGGAGGAAAAATACACACTAATTTGCAATTAAAAAATAGAAAATCTGACATTTAGTGTGATTAGTCCATGAATAATATTGTTCCTGTTATGGATAAGTTGAATCATGAAAGAAACAGAAGTGAGTTATCTGTCATGGTTTGTGTGTCACCACCTAATCAGTGCCTTTGGGTACTGGATTTGGAGGAAAAATACACATTAATTTGCAATTAAAAAATCCAAAATCTGACATTTAGTGTGATTAGTCCATGAATATTACTGTTCCTGTTATGGATAAGTTGAATCATGAAAGAAACAGAAGTGAGTTATCTGTCATGGTTTGTGTGTCACCACCTAATTAGTGCATTTGGGTCCTGGATTTGGAGGAAAAATACACACTAATTTGCAGTTAAGAATTCCAAAATCAGATATTTAGTGTGATTAGTCCATGAATATTGTTCCTGTTATGGATAAGTTGAATCATGAAAGAAACAGAAGTGAGTTATCTGTCATGGTTTGTGTGTCACCACCTAATTAGTGCATTTGGGTCCTGGATTTGGAGGAAAAATACACACTAATTTGCAAATAGAAAATCTGACATTTAGTGTGATTAGTCCATGAATAATATTGTTCCTGTTATGGATAAGTTGAATCATGAAAGAAACAGAAGTGAGTTATCTGTCATGGTTTGTGTGTCACCACCTAATCAGTGCATTTGGGTACTGGATTTGGAGGAAAAATACACACTAATTTGCAATTAAAAAATAGAAAATCTGACATTTAGTGTGATTAGTCCATGAATATTACTGTTCCTGTTATGGATAAGTTGAATCATGAAAGAAACAGAAGTGAGTTATCTGTCATGGTTTGTGTGTCACCACCTAATTAGTGCATTTGGGTACTGGATTTGGAGGAAAAATACACACTAATTTGCAATTAAAAAATAGAAAATCTGACATTTAGTGTGATTAGTCCATGAATAGTATTGTTCCTGTTATGGATAAGTTGAATCATGAAAGAAACAGAAGTGAGTTATCTGTCATGGTTTGTGTGTCACCACCTAATTAGTGCATTTGGGTCCTGGATTTGGAGGAAAAATACACACTAATTTGCAATTAAAAAATAGAAAATCTGACATTTAGTGTGATTAGTCCATAAATATTTTTCCTGTTATGAATAAGTTGAATCATGAAAGAAACAGAAGTGAGTTATCTGTCATGGTTTGTGTGTCACCCCCTAATTAGTGCATCTGGGTCCTGGATTTGGAGGAAAAATACACACTAATTTGCAATTAAAAAATAGAAAATCTGACATTTAGTGTGATTAGTCCATGAATATTCTTCCTGTTATGGATAAGTTGAATCATGAAAGAAACAGAAGTGAGTTATCTGTCATGGTTTGTGTGTCACCACCTAATCAGTGCATTTGGGTACTGGATTTGGAGGAAAAATACACACTAATTTGCAATTAAAAAATAGAAAATCTGACATTTAGTGTGATTAGTCCATGAATATTGTTCCTGTTATGAATAAGTTGAATCATGAAAGAAACAGAAGTGAGTTATCTGTCATGGTTTGTGTGTCACCACCTAATTAGTGCATTTGGGTCCTGGATTTGGAGGAAAAATACACACTAATTTGCAATTAAAAAATAGAAAATCTGACATTTAGTGTGATTAGTCCATGAATAGTATTGTTCCTGTTATGGATAAGTTGAATCATGAAAGAAACAGAAGTGAGTTATCTGTCATGGTTTGTGTGTCACCACCTAATTAGTGCATTTGGGTCCTGGATTTGGAGGAAAAATACACACTAATTTGCAATTAAAAAAAAAAATCTGACATTTAGTGTGATTAGTCCATAAATATTTTTCCTGTTATGGATAAGTTGAATCATGAAAGAAACAGAAGTGAGTTATCTGTCATGGTTTGTGTGTCACCCCCTAATTAGTGCATCTGGGTCCTGGATTTGGAGGAAAAATACACACTAATTTGCAATTAAAAAATAGAAAATCTGACATTTAGTGTGATTAGTCCATGAATATTCTTCCTGTTATGGATAAGTTGAATCATGAAAGAAACAGAAGTGAGTTATCTGTCATGGTTTGTGTGTCACCACCTAATCAGTGCATTTGGGTACTGGATTTGGAGGAAAAATACACACTAATTTGCAATTAAAAAATAGAAAATCTGACATTTAGTGTGATTAGTCCATGAATATTGTTCCTGTTATGAATAAGTTGAATCATGAAAGAAACAGAAGTGAGTTATCTGTCATGGTTTGTGTGTCACCACCTAATTAGTGCATTTGGGTCCTGGATTTGGAGGAAAAATACACACTAATTTGCAATTAAAAAATAGAAAATCTGACATTTAGTGTGATTAGTCCATGAATAGTATTGTTCCTGTTATGGATAAGTTGAATCATGAAAGAAACAGAAGTGAGTTATCTGTCATGGTTTGTGTGTCACCACCTAATTAGTGCATTTGGGTCCTGGATTTGGAGGAAAAATACACACTAATTTGCAATTAAAAAAAAAAATCTGACATTTAGTGTGATTAGTCCATAAATATTCTTCCTGTTATGAATAAGTTGAATCATGAAAGAAACAGAAGTGAGTTATCTGTCATGGTTTGTGTGTCACCCCCTAATTAGTGCATCTGGGTCCTGGATTTGGAGGAAAAATACACACTAATTTGCAATTAAAAAATAGAAAATCTGACATTTAGTGTGATTAGTCCATGAATATTCTTCCTGTTATGGATAAGTTGAATCATGAAAGAAACAGAAGTGAGTTATCTGTCATGGTTTGTGTGTCACCACCTAATCAGTGCATTTGGGTACTGGATTTGGAGGAAAAATACACACTAATTTGCAATTAAAAAATAGAAAATCTGACATTTAGTGTGATTAGTCCATGAATATTGTTCCTGTTATGAATAAGTTGAATCATGAAAGAAACAGAAGTGAGTTATCTGTCATGGTTTGTGTGTCACCACCTAATTAGTGCATTTGGGTCCTGGATTTGGAGGAAAAATACACACTAATTTGCAATTAAAAAATAGAAAATCTGACATTTAGTGTGATTAGTCCATGAATAGTATTGTTCCTGTTATGGATAAGTTGAATCATGAAAGAAACAGAAGTGAGTTATCTGTCATGGTTTGTGTGTCACCACCTAATTAGTGCATTTGGGTCCTGGATTTGGAGGAAAAATACACACTAATTTGCAATTAAAAAATAGAAAATCTGACATTTAGTGTGATTAGTCCATAAATATTGTTCCTGTTATGGATAAGTTGAATCATGAAAGAAACAGAAGTGAGTTATCTGTTATGGTTTGTGTGTCACCACCTAATTAGTGCATTTGGGTCCTGGATTTGGAGGAAAAATACACACTAATTTGCAATTAAAAAATAGAAAATCTGACATTTAGTGTGATTAGTCCATGAATAGTATTGTTCCTGTTATGGATAAGTTGAATCATGAAAGAAACAGAAGTGAGTTATCTGTCATGGTTTGTGTGTCACCACCTAATTAGTGCATTTGGGTCCTGGATTTGGAGGAAAAATACACACTAATTTGCAATTAAAAAATAGAAAATCTGACATTTAGTGTGATTAGTCCATGAATAGTATTGTTCCTGTTATGGATAAGTTGAATCATGAAAGAAACAGAAGTGAGTTATCTGTCATGGTTTGTGTGTCACCACCTAATTAGTGCATTTGGGTCCTGGATTTGGAGGAAAAATACACACTAATTTGCAATTAAAAAATAGAAAATCTGACATTTAGTGTGATTAGTCCATGAATAATATTGTTCCTGTTATGGATAAGTTGAATCATGAAAGAAACAGAAGTGAGTTATCTGTCATGGTTTGTGTGTCACCACCTAATCAGTGCCTTTGGGTACTGGATTTGGAGGAAAAATACACATTAATTTGCAATTAAAAAATCCAAAATCTGACATTTAGTGTGATTAGTCCATGAATATTACTGTTCCTGTTATGGATAAGTTGAATCATGAAAGAAACAGAAGTGAGTTATCTGTCATGGTTTGTGTGTCACCACCTAATTAGTGCATTTGGGTCCTGGATTTGGAGGAAAAATACACACTAATTTGCAGTTAAGAATTCCAAAATCAGATATTTAGTGTGATTAGTCCATGAATATTGTTCCTGTTATGGATAAGTTGAATCATGAAAGAAACAGAAGTGAGTTATCTGTCATGGTTTGTGTGTCACCACCTAATTAGTGCATTTGGGTCCTGGATTTGGAGGAAAAATACACACTAATTTGCAATTAAAAAATAGAAAATCTGACATTTAGTGTGATTAGTCCATGAATAATATTGTTCCTGTTATGGATAAGTTGAATCATGAAAGAAACAGAAGTGAGTTATCTGTCATGGTTTGTGTGTCACCACCTAATCAGTGCATTTGGGTACTGGATTTGGAGGAAAAATACACACTAATTTGCAATTAAAAAATAGAAAATCTGACATTTAGTGTGATTAGTCCATGAATATTACTGTTCCTGTTATGGATAAGTTGAATCATGAAAGAAACAGAAGTGAGTTATCTGTCATGGTTTGTGTGTCACCACCTAATTAGTGCATTTGGGTACTGGATTTGGAGGAAAAATACACACTAATTTGCAATTAAAAAATAGAAAATCTGACATTTAGTGTGATTAGTCCATGAATAGTATTGTTCCTGTTATGGATAAGTTGAATCATGAAAGAAACAGAAGTGAGTTATCTGTCATGGTTTGTGTGTCACCACCTAATTAGTGCATTTGGGTCCTGGATTTGGAGGAAAAATACACACTAATTTGCAATTAAAAAAAAAAATCTGACATTTAGTGTGATTAGTCCATAAATATTTTTCCTGTTATGAATAAGTTGAATCATGAAAGAAACAGAAGTGAGTTATCTGTCATGGTTTGTGTGTCACCCCCTAATTAGTGCATCTGGGTCCTGGATTTGGAGGAAAAATACACACTAATTTGCAATTAAAAAATAGAAAATCTGACATTTAGTGTGATTAGTCCATGAATATTCTTCCTGTTATGGATAAGTTGAATCATGAAAGAAACAGAAGTGAGTTATCTGTCATGGTTTGTGTGTCACCACCTAATCAGTGCATTTGGGTACTGGATTTGGAGGAAAAATACACACTAATTTGCAATTAAAAAATAGAAAATCTGACATTTAGTGTGATTAGTCCATGAATATTGTTCCTGTTATGAATAAGTTGAATCATGAAAGAAACAGAAGTGAGTTATCTGTCATGGTTTGTGTGTCACCACCTAATTAGTGCATTTGGGTCCTGGATTTGGAGGAAAAATACACACTAATTTGCAATTAAAAAATAGAAAATCTGACATTTAGTGTGATTAGTCCATGAATAGTATTGTTCCTGTTATGGATAAGTTGAATCATGAAAGAAACAGAAGTGAGTTATCTGTCATGGTTTGTGTGTCACCACCTAATTAGTGCATTTGGGTACTGGATTTGGAGGAAAAATACACACTAATTTGCAATTAAAAAATAGAAAATCTGACATTAAGTGTGATTAGTCCATGAATATTGTTCCTGTTATGGATAAGTTGAATCATGAAAGAAACAGAAGTGAGTTATCTGTCATGGTTTGTGTGTCACCACCTAATTAGTGCATTTGGGTCCTGGATTTGGAGGAAAAATACACACTAATTTGCAATTAAAAAATAGAAAATCTGACATTTAGTGTGATTAGTCCATGAATAATATTGTTCCTGTTATGGATAAGTTGAATCATGAAAGAAACAGAAGTATGTTATCTGTCATGGTTTGTGTGTCACCACCTAATCAGTGCATTTGGGTACTGGATTTGGAGGAAAAATACACACTAATTTGCAATTAAAAAATAGAAAATCTGACATTTAGTGTGATTAGTCCATGAATAGTATTGTTCCTGTTATGGATAAGTTGAATCATGAAAGAAACAGAAGTGAGTTATCTTTCATAGTTTGTCTGTCACCACTTAATAAGTGCATTTGGTTACTAAAAATTTTCAACACCAAAAAGGTTACATGGGGAGACCAATCTTGCTACTGCCATAACTTTGCTTCCAGAGGGAGTTAGAACATTCTAGAGGTATCAGCGCCCATCTACATGCATCGTAGATGCTGATCGAGCTATCTATCGATTCAAACGATTGGCAGGGGGCCTCTCGCTAGAACAATTTGTGTAAATTATCTAAGAATTTTCAAGAACAAAATGTGACATGGGGAGACCAATCTTGCTACTGCCATAACTTTGCTTCTAGAGGGAGTTAGAACATTCTAGAGGTATCAGCGCCCATCTACATGCATGGTAGATGCCGATCGAGCTATCTATCGATTCAAACGATTGGCAGGGGGGCTCTCGCTAGCAAAATTGGTGTAATAGTTCTTTAATGTTATTCATTATCTAGTTCCTCTTGTGTCTCAAATTTGAGCTCTGTTTTCTGTATGATTGCTGCTGGAGCTAAAGCTGCATCCTCATGGAGCTCTATCTTTCCCTTATCATAGCAGTCCTCTGCAAGTGTTCTCACACGTTTTCTTCCTAACTGACTCCTTGGGATGTGTCTCCTCCCCTTTCTATCTCCAATACCATCAACAGCCAGTCCTTCGTGGTCAGCAATAATTTGGAGGGATCTCAGCACCTTGTTGATGTCTTTGGCAACAGTTTCAGGTTTGGGATGCACTTGCCAAACTCGTTTGTATGCACTGGAAAGAGCAGAAGGAGTAGCTTTGGAGAACTTGACTTTGTCTGGTAAGGTCGAAGTGATACGGACATGAAGGTTAACTGCACGGTGCAATTGACTGAATAGTGAAGTGTCAAGAGGACTTGCTTCTGGCCTGTTTCCAACTGGACGGTTATGGTAGCGAGCAAGATTTCCACCAATACCACCAGAGGGACCCATGAGATCATGCTGAGGCAGCACCCATCGATCATAATAGCCTTTCTCTTTCATGTATGCAACACTGTTTGCAGATGTCATTAAAGAGAGAGCATCATGCATTACGAAGCCTGAATCACCCATCAATTCTTGGGTAGAGTTAAACATGTAATCGATCAGAGCAGTGACACAAACTTGGCCAGTCATGCAAACTTTGTCAATCTCCTCCTCCCACAAATCACCAAACCGTGATTCATATGGGTTGGTAGCAGCTCAATGATCAGTAGGAATTGGAGCATCACCTTCCAGACAGGCCTCTGCAACCCAAATGAAATCAGTAAGCCGCTTGAGTGAAATACCAGGAGAAGCAGCAACAATGACCTTGGTTTGAACAGTGTCTCCAGCTAGAGCCTTCAGATGCTTCACCAATGTAATGCCCTGAAGCTGGAGCTTATCAAATGTTTTCTTCTTTAGCTTTGGAAGAGACATGATGGATTCATTTGCATAAACAGCACCTTCTGGACGATTGGCTTCAATCCAAATACTCGAAGGAGTGCCTGTGGAATAAACAGAAGAACAGCTAATGCAGTGAGTATTTCAATGAAAACAGACTGATGCAAAAAACACAGCATTGAAGAACATAACTTACCTTGCTTGGACCTTGCAAAACCAATTGCTTGCAGTCTCAGTTTGTGACGGTCAACACAAGTGATCAATTTTTTCTCAGTATATTCAAAGATAGGGTTTATTTTATGTCCAGCCCCATTTGCATCCATATACACACCAAAAGCCCACCTCCCTTCCTTATCATACTTCACTTGCAGCACTGTTTTCTGCTTAGAATATGTGCCATTTGGATCAAGCTTTCCCTCTAAGTTTCATTTGAAGCTCATGGTGACATCAGGTTTACCAGGACCAATGCGTGACCCACTGACTCCAATATGTGCCTTCTTGTGCATTTCATCGAACCAACAAATCTTTGATAGAGATAAAGGAGTCAAAAGCGTCTCATCATAGCAAGCTGGTGGGTTTTCAACATCATAAGCATCTTCAAGCAACTTAGAGAACATGGGGTGACTGAACTTAACTTTTCCAAACCTCAAGAGCAACTGTGCCACCCACCTGAACGAAGCTCTACACCAAGCATGTTCAATATTCTTGCTACCCTGCTTGCCTTTCTTGATTGACAAAATTTGAGGCTTCAACCTGTTCATGCATCCTCTGACAGCTGAGTAAGTGAGAGAAGGCAATTCATTCTTCTCTCTATACTGATTGACAATGTAGGTGGACATATTGATGGAGTTTCCTGACTCAAGTGCATCTGCAATTACCTCAGCTTCAACACTGTCTAAAGGTATGACACATTTTCTCCCAACTGCTTGGTAATTGCCCTTGCCAGTATAAGGAAGATTGACTTGTTGGCAAAGAACAACATCTCGACACACTTGCTTGACTGTATCACGGAATGATCTTCTATTTGACAGGTCAAATATGTTTGCAATAGATGCAATGGTCTTCTTCTTCTTCCATAAATGTTCAGGGGGGCTTTTCAATATATTTTCAAAATAAAATGCAATTGAAATTCTCATGTCTGCAGGGGAGGACGCTGCTAGATGAGGTGGTTCTTCCCAGTAATCTTCAGGTGCAATCACTTCTTCTTGTAGATCATCCTCTTCCTCATAATTCACAGTAGGTGAACGGGCTGGTAATTTGGAGTCTTCCTCTTCTTCAGGTTCTTCAGGAGGGTCTTCTGGTAATGCTGCTGCTTCAGCATCCACTGCTTCCTCCAACTGCATCTGTTTGAGCAGTCTTTGCTCACGTAGAAGTACAGTGCTTTTCTTCTCCCTCTTCCTTAGCCTGCTTGTAAATCCAGTAGGTCTTTTTTTTCTTTCTGGTGGCATGGTGGTGGTGTATTAGAAACTGGTAGTAATTTGAATTGTGATCTAAATAGATGGATCTAGGAATCTGGACCTCTATTTGGTCTTAGCACTGCATTCAAGTGTTGTAAAGAAATTCAGTTCGCATTGAATTAATATTTTCTGGTACTGATTCTACGTATTTCTACACGCGAAGGGTGTTGTAAAGAAATTCACCTGTTGAATTATTGATTGACATGTTTCGCTCGCTTAATTAAGCGATTCATTATTAATTCCCGTTTGATTGTTGCACTTAATAGTCGTTTCGCGCCTATTAAGTCTGCAATCATGGCCCAAATGGTTACTAATTCCCATGCGTTGGGCCGTTGCAGACTAAATTCAGCTCGGATATTGGTTCGAAATGACTCTAGTACCGGTACTACTGGTACAAATTCTATGTGATTTATTACTGATTCCCGCGCATTTCGCTTGCAATGCGAAAGCCAAATAATGGGAACCACTATTAAGTCTAATTCCCGTGAATTCATCAATATCGGTTCAAAATCACTCTAGTACAAATTGTACGTATCCCTACGTTTGCGCGCAAATTCCAAATTCAAATTTGTAGCCACCTAACGGCCAATGATTGAGTGGGCGTGCGCGAATTTCATAAAACTAAGGCTCACAGATAAATTATAGGTTCATTATTCTTGTATGTTCATATACAGTAATGAAGATAAAATAGTTCTATATTTGGGCTCCATAAAACTGGGAAAATAATATCATATTCTGATGCGCCTTCAAATAAGCTTTTCAAAAATATATGGGTTAATAGGGGTTACACATGATCCATAGAAGTTAGACTTTTGAAAATGCTGCTTCTTTGTGACCCGTACGGTAGCAGGCCCTGTTCTCGTACAAGTAACGTACCGTACGGTACCGGTAGTGAACCCTTCGCACGGTAACGAGTAACGAGGCTTTTTTGGACGAAACATGCCAGGCGAGAACAGAGGGAAACTCTGAATCATAGATTATTTTTTTCTCGTCGACTTGAACACGCGTTACTTCTCCCGCAAAAGCTGAAAGGATCGGTAGAATGACAGACGTATTGTTATTTTGCGTCGCACAGATCACAGAAACCCGGAATCCCTTGTTCGTCTGTACCTCAACCGGACAGAAAATGTAAAAAAACGTACTTCAAGCGAAGACTTTCGTGTACTGTTTCTACATGCAGGGCGGCGTACGGTAGGACGAAAGGTGTCAAAAAGTTCCAACTTGAGTGATGATGCATGTCAGCGTCTTGCTGTTGGATCCACCCAATTGTTCTGTAGGGATGACACAAAGACCGTGCTTACGATGGACCCTGGTAGAAATCGATGAAGAAATTCTTCCTCGATCCCGAGCGTGAGTTAACTTACATCATCGCCTCATACGTTTTGTTTTTGTTATCCTGTGGTTCTTCCGCCCCACTAGCTGTGCATCAGATCAGCATCTAACGCTCTCTTGCCCTCCTTGGTTAACTTCCAGCTCCTTGCAGTACTCGTAGTTGTAGCAAAACCCTTCTATCTGAGGGTCAAAGGAATACGACAGCAATAGGTGCTTCTAGATAGGATTCAAAGAAGGTATTAAATTGCAACTCAGAGAGTGTCTTCCGAGAATCAAGCAGTCAACAACGATCCGTTCGAATCGAAGTGCGGAATAGTGTTGAATTTCGGTCCTAGATTTTTTGCACAGAGCTTGAAGCCTGCGGCGCTTGTTGAATGAGAAAATCATGCGGAGAATAATTATTTGTAGCCTTTCGTGTTCCGTTTGGATATATGGATTGGGGATTCTGTTGGTTTCGGAAAACAGTCCGATCGAAGCGCTGAATCATTATGGTTGTACAAAAATCAATAACAGTGTACGGCCGTCCGTACTGCCATATTCATCTATGCTATCTTACACTCCACCAAAACAAAGAATAAAATCTCTCGGGTCGGCAACATCGACCACGAGGATTCAAAGCATGACGACAGATCCGGGAGCGGGTTTGTCTGTTACTCCGCGGGACTCTGAGGAAGACGACACCGATGAAGATGAACAAGTAGATCACCAACTCGATCTCCACGATGTCAATAACGATGATGACGAAGGTGTGTCGAAACCATTCACAACTTCGTCTTATTTAGCAGCGGTGTCTCCCCAGGAGCAGTTGACACGAAAAAAGCGAAAAAACAACAAAGCAATGAAAGATATTTCCTTCTTGAGGAAACGCACATCTACTCTTCTTTCACTCACTGCTCCCGAAAGTTTCCTGACAAATCACCAGGAACCTCCACACCAACAGCCCCATCTTAGTCGAGGAATGAAGATCAACATAAACACATTCAATTTTTTGATCGATGGTTGGGCATTTTCGGGAGAACCAGATGCATGTGACAAGGCGATGATCTTGTTGGACCGGATGGAGGAAATGTACTACAAATACGGCGAGGATTCTCCCGTATGTCCCGATGTTCGTAGCTACACCAAGGTTATCAATGCGTTGTCTCGCTCAAAACTGCGTGATTCGGCATACTTGGCAGAACAACTTTTGAACAAGATGGAGGGACTCGCGGAAAACGGGCAAAACCCATCCGCGAAGCCCAATACATTTACGTACACGGCAGCGATCGAGGCCCAAACCTACAGTGGAATGGAGGGATCACCTGAGAAGGCCGAAGAATTGCTCGAAAGGATGATCCACAAGTACCAGAGTGGTGATCAAGATGTAGTCCCTAACGCTCGATGTTTCAATGCCGCTATATCGTCGTACGGCAAAAGCGCTCTACCCGGGGCGGCGCAGCAGGCAGAATATCTCTTCGACAAGTTGGACGGGCTGTACATGTCGGGAGTGGAAGAAGCAAAGCCCAACTCCTTCAACTACAATAGTCTCATTAACGCCTGGGCCAATTGCCCTGATCAAGAGGACGAAAATGGTGTCTGCTCCGCTCGAAAGGCGCAGGAAATTCTCGAACGGATGGAACAGTGTTACGCAGCGGGCGACGAATCTTGCAAACCGACCACGGTCAGTTACAATGCAGTGATTGACGCTTATGCTAAAAGCAAACAGGAAGAGGCCGCTGAGCGAGCCGAACAAGTTTTGCGCCGCATGGGCGCCCTCTACAAGGAGGGAGCGGATATACAGCCAAATACCCGATCCTTCAACACGGTAATCAACGCATGGGCGAAGAGCGGCAGGGAGGACGCAGCAGAAAAAGCACAGGATCTCCTCGATTTGATGTCTCGTCTCTACGAAGAGGGAAACGATGCTGTCCGCCCCGATGCCCACTCTTTTTGTACAGTCATCAATGGTACGTGCTTCAATCTTTTGAATATTCGTGTCGATATAATTATGCCGATCCGTACATTTTTTTGGTGTAGATTGGAATGCTGTAAAAACTTGGCGCCTTGTGCGGAACCACTTTTGTTTGCTAATTGGTTGACGATGCCGGGATTACCTCCCAATTGCTGTACGCAATCTGCGTCCGAAATCTATATTATCTGACATGAATTCTTGTCTTTTTTTCCACGCACACTATCTGATTTTCTTCATCACACGCAAACCAAAACCTAACGAACGAAAGCGTTTGCCCGTAGTAATCAGTTGAAGGACAAAGCCGAACGTGCGAATAACTTGTTCCGAGCCATGATGGATGCCTACGAGAAGAACCCGAAAATGAGTCACTTGAAACCAAACGTTGTGGCCGTCAATGCCGTAATGAACGCATGCGCTTACACCGCACCAGGTGACATTCAGGAACAAAACCGAGCCATGGAGATCGCCCACAACCTGTTCAAGGTGTTGGAAACCTCTAACTATGGTTCTCCCGATCAGATCACCTACGGAACCTTTTTGAAAGTTTGCGCCAATCAAATGCCTGATTGTTCCACTCGACAACAAATCATGGAGGTTATTTTCCAGAACAGTGCCCGGGATGGGCAGGTAGGGAATCTTGTCATACAGCAACTCAGGGCAATGGGACCGCCGGAACTGTATTATCGTCTGACTGGTCACCATATCGAAGAAGATATTCGAACAAGAGACCTGCCTAAGGATTGGTGGTGCAATGTTGTAGAAGGACGATGGAGGAAGCGCCGACACGACAGCAACAGCTATAAGAACAGCCTGTAGAGTAAGTTATCAATCATATTATAGTTTAGCCCTTGTTTGTGTTGACCCCTTATATGACGCCGATATTTGGAGGTGATTATGATTATACAATACTATACTTTTAATTCACAAAAATAATCATGGAAATAATATTCATCCAAGAGGAAGCACAACGAACACGCTGAAGGAGACTTATGTTTTAGGATCACACCGAACGGACGACGAGGACATCTTTGATCAAGAGCAATTGCATTCATGTGGTGCATTCTCATGCGCTAGTCTACTGTCACGACGACCACCATCGATAGAATACATTTTTGTGAATCATTACTGACCGCTACGCTACTTAAGAAAATACACCATGGAAATGAGATGATCAGTATCAAAATACAGCACACCGAAACTAAAACTAAAATTTCTATTACACGATTTGATTGCATGTCGGTGTCGTGTCTCCAAAAACAGAAGACCACCACATTACGTTTCGGGTACAACAGATCTTTTCCCGTATCGACTTGCACCGATTGACGGTTCGCGCCATAGTATTCTTACGATGAAAGGGCGGAAGGCTGATCCAAGTCATCCAAGATCATTTCCCTTGAATTAATACTGCTATATCAGCGCTTCAGCCTACTCATGCCAAACTATCATTGAATTTGAAGTATTTTGCATATTCGTATCCGAAAGAATGATTCATTCGACTTTCTGTTTAACAGGACATTTTACCGGATCATGCTGTACAGTGCTGTACCTGCCTTTTCATTAGAACTCGATAGGAAATCAACGAAGAGGGTAAAGGGAATTGCATCGTGAAGCGATCGATCGGTACACATCCATCATTCCGCAGTTATCGGCCGAAAGTGTCTGCTCTTGCGAATTATCTCGAATGCTGTAGTAGACACAATTTGTCTGTCGGCAAAAGTTCTAACGATGATCGAAGAACGACGACGAGGCGTTTCGATGGCCGGGGCCTACGATCCATTCCTTCATTCACTTCACCCATCAAAGCAGAATTCGTCGCAGCGATTGATTAGACACCCCACCACGACTTTCTCCGTGGCCCACGGCATCAATCGAATTCAATCCGGCTCAATCGAAAAGATTCCATCAATCGCATTTCTCATCGGCTCGTTCAGCTCGCTCGATCCAACAGCATCGTCTGACGTTCCATCGGAATGAATTTTATGTTGTTCCATTCCATTTCATTTCACAATCGAACGATTCAATCCAATTTTTCTATCGTCCTAGGTCATGGCGGAAGAGGCAAACTGTTACTCGACACGAGTTGTTCTTGTTCCTCGAGAAATCGACGTTGAGCCATTCGGACCTGCCGTTGAGCCTCTTTGCATCGTCGCTGTTTTTCCTTTTTCTTCGTGTTGCGGAGACACGGATCACTACAACGAAACGTCCCATTTTCTGCCGTCGGCAGTGACGGCGGCAATCGTGTCAGGCTCCAGTTCTTGACGTCGTGGGTTAGAGACTCCACCACGTCGGAAGTACTTCCGAGATGTTCGCTTAGCACCATCCCGGAGGATGTTGGTGTGCTGATGAATGTAGGAGGGGATGTTTCCGATTGCAAGGATTGTCGTTGTTGTTGTTGTTCTTGCTGCTGCTGTGGTCTACTGAACCACCACTGACGAGGAGGAGAGGACGGGCTGCTATTGCCACCGATGTTACGCGTAGAACTCTCGTCACTGAGCGTTCGTCGCCGCAACTTTTTAGACATCTTGTCAACATCGATGTGGTTTCGATTTTTTCGGCCTTCGTAGTAGCAGTTGTTGTTGTTGTTGTTGTTGTTGTTGTTGTTGTCGTCGTCGTCGTCGTCGTCGTCGTCGTTTTTTACATCGTTCTCATTGTAGTTGTTGAGGGATCGGCCGCTTCTGTCCGCCACCAGAAGTGGGTCGATGTGAGTTTTCCGTTCCATCGTTCGTTCCATCGTTCGTTCGTTCGTTCGTTCGATGACTGATTGATTCAGCGTTTCCGTGTATTCTTAAGATATTGCTTCAGTAACGTAATCCGGACCAGGCGGCTGCTGTCAGAGATGGCTACTCGTTGGCACCATTGTCGCTGAAAC
Organism: Pseudo-nitzschia multiseries; assembly: GCA_037355745.1. Classification (NCBI taxonomy): domain Eukaryota; phylum Bacillariophyta; class Bacillariophyceae; order Bacillariales; family Bacillariaceae; genus Pseudo-nitzschia; species Pseudo-nitzschia multiseries. Next base: position 7,334,900 of record CM074783.1, read on the forward strand.
CGGAATCCATTGTGAAGAAGGAAGAGGGATTACGGCAGAATTATCGTTGGAACGAACAGAACTGAACGGAATTGCAGATCAAGTTGCGTTACCAAAATTTAGTTTGTTGAAACAATTTGAAACTACTTTTACTACACATGTATGGTACGAGTACGACGTAGCTGTGTGCTGTTACGATTACGTACGAGTTTAGGTGCGAATGACGATGAGACCAAGTAGGCCCATGTAGAATTTGTACCAAGGCAAAATGTTCAACATAACACTCATGATTAAAATTGGTCTCATGACTGATTATTTTGATCGAAATTTCCGTTTTTTCTCTCTTTATTACATGTACCATACGAGTACGACGAGTACGAGTACTTCGAACCTCTATTGCGAAACTCACGAACCTCTATTGCAAAGAAACTCGAACGCGTCCTCACTTCTTTGCTTCCTACTCCATCTAATTGCAACTACTTTAACAGCACCACTGAATAACAAATAAACATTAAACTAATTGAATTAGTACACTGTAGCGTTACTTGTTGTTGCTGCGTAGGCGGGCGGCGCGGGGAGGGGGGAGCGCTTCGGGGACGATGACGGCGACATGGGTTTTTGCCCTTCGTCGTCTCCTCTCGTTGTTGCTGTTGTTGCTGTTGTTCCAGCTTGTTTCTCCTATACCACTCGGCCAATCGATTCGAAACTTGCGGGTCTTGTTGATCTTGGTGTAAGGAAGGGATTCCCAAGTAGCGGGCGCCTCTGATGCTATGGTTAAGGAATGGGTTGGCTGAGACCACTTGGTATTCTGAATGGGTGTGGTAATGGAGTGTTTCATAATTTTCATGATTTTCTTGACCGGAAGAATCATAAAGTTCGAAGGGGTTCCGGCGCGCGCAACCCCTGCAAATTGGGTATCTATGGAGAGCTCTTGCCCTCGCCAATTCTGGCGCGGTGATTACTTTGGTCAAGAAGTTCCAGGTGGAGAGTAAGATCAAGAAGACTAACAGGACCCAAATCGATGGGTGTAGGAGGGGTTCGTAAAAAAAAGCTGTCTCAAAATGGTCACCCTACTTAACACCTATACTCGTAGTCCTACCTTCTGTAAGTATGGTCATATGGCACCTCGTCGGACTTTGGTCCAGAGACTCGTACCCGGTGTCGTATGCCTCTAGAAAAAGGTACTAAAATAAGGTTTATGTATTGGTTAAAAACTAAGATTGTGAGCTAGCTCCCCTGTCAACTACTCCGAGGAGCATTTGGGAGCTTGTAACAGTAAACAGGCGTTGAATCGGAATTCAACGTACATTGTACATAGAGAATTTGGATATGTTCTTCATCCAGTCTTCAATATTGAAGACCGGCTTGCTTTTCAGATTTTCTTGAATCGTGGGTAATTTCAATCGTGAGCGTTGGAATACCACACTCTTCTCCTTCTCGTAAAAGTTCGATTGGTGGCACAGAATTTTGTTAGTCGTGTGCGACCATTATTGCTTAGTAGATAGGAAATTTTTTAATTGGCGTGATATGGTTTCAGATTTCGAATGTTCATACGTTGGATAACGTGATTTCTTAAGAGAAAGGAAACTGTACCATTGGTGTGGATTTGCTGGATAGTATACGGGCCTTTGCTTCTTGCATCGAAAGCTCCAGGAATTTGCTTTTCATTTTTCACCATAATTTGGTCTCCTACACTGTAATCATGAATCTTCCTGTGGCTGTTCTCTTTCATAGCATTCTTATCTATCTGAGCCTGTCATTTGTTTCTGACCATGGCCAAGTCAGTGATTACAGGGATTGGTAGGAACATGTCTCGATGGAAGACAAGAGCTCCAGGCGTCATTCTGAAGGTCTTGTTGATGGTTGATCTAACTGCAAACTGAGCGGAAGCAAAGACACTATCGATGATGTCCGTGGCTTCCTGGAGGGTCTGTGGCGGATTGGTATTGAGCTCTGTTCTCATTGCCGACTTCATTGTATCATGGACTCTTTCAAGTACTGCGTTGGATTGTGGGTTTTCGAACTGAGCAGACCTTGGCCTTGATTCCTAGGTTGGCAAGGTGGAGTTGGAAGTCATTGCTCATGAAGTTGGTTCCTTGGTTGATGATACAATTTACTGGTTTGGGATATCTGGAGAGCCAGCCATTGTCGAGGGCATGCTGGACTGCCATGAGGCTGGTTGGATTTACTTGTGGGGCTCGAATGATTTCAAGGAGGTTGGTGCACATGTCCATGATGGTAAAGCCATTGAAGGAGACTGTTCCATGGCCAGGGATCTTGATTTTCCAGGGACCTACTCCGCTGATTGCAATAGTATCCCAAGGGACATATTGGTGTTCTTTGGTAGGGAGTTGTCCGTGGCTTTGGTGGCTATTCTTTTATCGTTGGCATGTGTCACAAGTTTTGCAGAAGGAATTGATTTGGTCCTTCAAGTTTGTGGCAGTATACGAATTGGTTAATGGTTTCGATACAATCTTTCTGCGCCAGCATGGCCAAGCACATGATGGTAATACTTGATTGTGGCTTGCACTCGGTTCGGAGGGAGTACAATTTTCTGTCAACCGTTGGAGTCTACAACTTTCAAGCCGGTGCCATTGAAGTTTTCAGTTGTGTACCAAGGATTGGTAGAGATATCTACATTGGCTGCTTGATCTTGGGCGAGTTGGTCAAAGGCTAAGGGGTACATGGGGATATCTTCTGGGTAGTTAAGAAAAAGTTCAGAAAGAGAGAGAAGGTCGGAGTCGGTTGTAGTTTGCAAGGTCCGAGTCGGCATCCATTGGATCGGGAGCTGGAGTTGGACCAAAGAACTCCTTCTTCTTCTTGGAAGTGTCTTGCTGGAGAGGGAGTCCTTGAGAGGGCATCAGCAATGACATTGTCTTTGCCCTTGATGTATTTGAATACTGGGGAAAATTCTTCAAGGAGCATTCGCCAGGTCATAATTCTGTGGCTTGTAAGATTTTGCTGGGTTAAGTTGATGTGGTCTGTCCATACTATGATTTCAGCACCCCATAGAATGGTGCGAAATTCCTTGAAGACTTCTACAATACAGAGCATCTCTTTATCGACCGTTGGGTATTTCCGTTGAGCGGCGTTGAGTTTTCTGGAGAAGCAAAGGATGATTTTGCCATCTTGGAGGATGACAGCTCAGAGTTGGTAATCAGAAGTGTCAGTGTAGACATGGAAGGGCTTGTTTGGATCAGGAAAGGCAAGAAGGATATCGTTGGCAATGAGGGCCATGGCTTTGTTGAAGGCTTCAAGAAGTTCCGGAGTTGGAGAGATTTTGCCTTTGGCTCTTCTAGAGAGGTCGGTAAGGGGTGCAAGGACTTCAGATCGTTTGGGATAGAAGTTCCGATAGAAGTTGATCATTCCAAGGAAGGATTGAAGTTGGGTTGTCGTTGAGGGAAAAGCGAGTTTCAGGATAGGAGAAATCTTGTTTGGATTGGGTCTAATTCCATCTCGAGAGATAATGTGGCCAAGCCAAGGAGCTTGGGATTGAAACCAGTGGCACTTGGAGGGCTTGACCAAGAAGTTGTGGGACTTCAGTAAGGAGAGGACAGAAGAGACTGTTTTACAATGGGATTTGAGCGTATCTGAGAAGATACCAATGTCATCGATGTATACTTCAATGTCCTTCAAGTGTAGGAGCATTTGTTCCATACAGCCTTGGGCCCAACTTGGAGAGTTGAGGAAGCCCATTGGCAATCGAAGCAGTCGAAACTTTCCAACATGGAGTGACAAGGACACAAAGCCAGGTGGAGGCCTCATCAAGTTTGAAGGTGTGGAACTGCATGCTAACACCAATAAGGGTGACATATTTGAAGCCTCTTCTTCTGTGGAAGATATCTTGGAGCTTTGGAAGTGGATAGTGAAGTTTCTTGGTGACTTTGTTCAGTTCGCGGAAGTCACTGATAAGTCGACAGAAGCCATCTGGTTTTGGGACTACAAATGTTGATATTCCCCATTCTGTGGCATAGCATCTTTCTAGGATGCCCAGTTTCACTTGTCGATTGATTTCTTTCTTCACTGCTTCTTGTTGGTACAGTGGAATGGAATATGGTTGTTTCACGTGATATGGAGTTGCGCCTTGCTGGAGATCAATGTGGAACGTTTGATTAGGGAAAATACCTAATTCCTTGTCGTTCAATCCTTTGAAAAGTTCTTCATTTTGGAGGAGTATTGGTAACAAGGCTTGTTTCTCTTGGTAGGAGAGATGGTTTTGTTTGGTGACTAACTTGTGGAGGTCAGTTTTCTCATACTTGGTGGTTCCATCCACATACGATTGTTGGATAGATTGGTTGGAGTAACTTTCTGCAACGGCGTGTGGTTCTGCAGACAAGACCTTGTGAAGCAAGTGTTATCGAAGTAATTCCTTGGGTGGAAGTCCATCGTCTTCTCATACCATTCAATGGTGCAAGTTTCGAAGTCCATCTTCATTTCAAGGTCTCTCATGGTTTTCCTTCCAATAAGGAGGTGGTAGTTGATATTCTGAGAGACTACAAAGCACTTGATTTGTAGGACTTTCATCGAGTAGGATAGTTCTGGAAATACGGTGTTCTCCAAGGTTACGTAGTGGTTGCAAGTGGTTTTGCCGTTTGTTGTTTGCATTTGAATTGGTTGGTCTAGGAGGTGCTTCTTGATTCCAGAGGGAATTGCTGATTCCACTATGAGGTTGTCGGTTGATCCAGAATCGAAGAGAGTTTTCAAGTAGTACTTGCCAAGGGATCCATTGATGGAGTTACAGACACTTACTGTGGTTGGAGCAAGGTCGATGTCAACATTGGCGTTGCTAGGAGCAACATCTTGCTTGTTGTTGTCGGAATCGGTGTTTTCAGAAGGAAATCTTCGAAGATCTGAGTTGTAATATTCTTCATCGATATCCATGTCTACATGGAAGAGATCCAGCCAAGGAGTTGCAGGGATAGTAGTTTCTTCTGGTTCATTGATGAAGACACACATGTGTTGTTCTGGTTGATGAAAGCTACTGCCTTGTGAAGAGGAGGTAGTGGATCAATTGCTGTTGTTGGAATTACTCCGATCATTCACATGCGAGTCGGTATTCTCTCTGTTGTTGGACTGATTGAAGTTGGTGCCATACTTGTTGGTGTAGCATTGGCCCCAAGTGTGGTTGGTACCCAGATGGATAGGACATGGTGAGTCATTGGAGATTCTTTTCGGCCCTTTGTTGTTGCCTTGGTTGTTGTTGCGTTGATTATTGTTGTTGTTGTTGTTGTTGTTGTTGCGTTGATTGTTGTTGTTGTTGTTGTTGTTGTTATTGTTATTCCGAGTGCGGTTGTTGCGATTGTTTCGGTTGTTGCAATTGTTGCTTCCATTACGGTTGCTACGGTTGTTGTTGGTATTGTTGTTGCTGTTGTTGGTGTTTTGAGATGGGTTATCTGATTTCTTCTTTCTATTCTGTGCATATTGATATCGTTCAAATCTCATCATCATTTCAGAGAGGGAATCCCTATGGGGAGAGTGGTGTTGTTGGTAGGTGTGTTTCCAATCCTCAGGCATTGATTCAAAGATTAGATTCTTGAACTCTCGATCCTTGATCTCTGCATCCTCAGGTGGGTGTCCTGGGAGTAGTGGAAGGATGACATGGTTGTGGAAGTTGACTTGTGCTACAAATTGGTGTACTGTCATGGTGGTTGTCTTCTTGATATTGGTGAGGAATCGTCTGTGGTTTTGATATGCGTCAAGGTTGTTGTCGAACTTGTAGTTGACAAATTCTTCCACTGTGATTTGGAAGTTATCCACAGTTCTCTGTGGAACATTGGTTGATACATAGCTATTCCACCAGCTACTGCCGGTGTAGCCTCTAAGGAGATCTACAAATTTGTCATAGATTCTTGGTCCGGTGGTTAGGTTGAGCATCTTCTTGGATCAAATGAACTCATTGATGGTAAAAAGGATTTGTAGTTTGGTTGATCCTGCAGTAATCAAGGGGATCTTGATCTTGGTTACTTCTTGAACTCCATTGACTTCTTGTGTGTTCTTGAACTCCACTTTGTCGATAGACTCTTGATCAAAGTCATACTTGAAGGGAATGATGGAGTAAGACATTGTTTCTCTTGTTACTGGACAATCGTCAGGATCAGTTGTTTGTTTGTTAGAAATAGTGGTAATTTTTATTCGCGTAGTTGAAGTAGTCTTTACCGGTAGTAATAAGGTCGAAGCGGTTATTCGACTGTTTAAACAGTGTCGTATGCCTCTAGAAAAAGGTACTAAAATAAGGTTTATGTATTGGTTAAAAACTAAGATTGTGAGCTAGCTCCCCTGTCAACTACTCTGAGGAGCATTTGGGAGCTTGTAACAGTAAACAGGCGTTGAATCGGAATTCAACGTACATTGTACATAAAGAATTTGGATATGTTCTTCATCCAGTCTTCAATATTGAAGACCGGCTTGCTTTTCAGATTTTCTTGAATTGTGGGTAATTTCAATCGTGAGCGTTGGAATACCACACCCGGTATGTACACGTACCGGGTACAAGGACCGGGACTCGTACGTACCGTGAGGGTGCACAATAAATACATCACAAAATACACAATACAAAAATTGTGTACAACTCTACGTACCAGTAAAAGATTTTTTTCCAAGTCTGAACATGAACAAAATGCAATGTATGCCATACATCAGGATTTGGTGCAGAGGGAAAGTTATCACTATTGTGATTTGGTTCGGCAGGAGGAAAGATGGATTGATTTTAAACAGCATTGGAATACCCATTTAAAAAGATTGTACTGGGTGGTGTCGCCGGAGGAATTTAACGATGGCACAGATGATAGAACCGTATATCGCCGACAGAGAAAGGAACATAAGAAAGCAAAAAAAGAGGATGATTCAGTTAGAGCAAAGTCTGTGGCATATATGGATACCAAATACCATGAAATATTCATGACTGAAATAAAGGATGGAGAGAAAAAGTAACTGATCGAAGAACAAATGCTGAACAACATTTCAAAGTTAACTTATACTCTGAGCGGTGACTGTAGTGGTGGGGAGAATTACTTCAAGCAATTCCAAAATGTATTGAGAAAAGGAGAATTGAAGTGCCGTTATGAATTACCAGAAGCAGTTTGTATGGAGAAAGCAATACAAGGTTTTTTAAAGTTAAATCTGCCGAAAGGAGATCTCAATAAAGCATATGCGGAGTGGATGGAAATCACCGGAACTCTAAAAGAGGATAAGGTGTGGATCTATTTTAGAAATCATTGGACTTGTTGACTAGAAGACATGCACAGTAAAGCAGTACACCAGTCAGCATGAGCCGAAAGACAATTTATAGAGAGTAATTGGAAGCAAGCTATGAAGAAGGATTTTGACAAATCGGACACGTATGATGGGATTGAAAAACTGACCAATAAAGGGAATAAGGAGGCAATCCAAGAAGTCCTGAAATACATAGAAAACTACAAACATACATCAATGCCTAATGGAGCAGAATATTACTTCAAATTAATGGAGAACATATTTGAGGCCCTGAAGCAAATTGATAATTATGTTACACCGATTGAATTAAGAATGCGAGTCGCAGCAACACAGTTTTGTAACTGCGAGCATGAAGGAATTCTTATGTGTGCCATACATAAGAATTGGGTAGAGAACCAACATACTGACAATGATAGGATGAGGGAGCAAGACTGGATAGATTTTAAACAGCATTGGAATGAAAGTCTACGAGACATATATCGTGAAAACAGACAACTTAAAGAAAAGGCTGAAGCCGGTGATAAGTCAGTAAAAGAGATGGCTGAAAAATATATGAATACAGAACAGCATACAATTAACCTGAGTAAAATGAAGGATGGACCAAAAAAGCAAAAGCTCGAAGGAATGCTGGATCAAATTTGGAAATTAAAACTCTGTCCAAAGAAGGGTGTGAAGTATTACTTCAGCAAATTTGATGCTCTATGGGAAGAAAATCATTCAACGTGCCATTATGACGTACCCCCAGAAATTTGTATGCAGAAAGCAACGTGCGCAATTCTGAAAGCCGATCTACCATGGAACATGACTTATCAAGCCAATTTGGACTGGTGGAACAGGATGAGTACTATAGAGAGAAAATGGGTGGGACTCTTTCAAAATTCATTGGACTTGTTGTCTAGAAAAGATCAATGTGGAGAATAACACAAAAGATTTGGCCGGCGACATTGTTGGGGATAAAAGGGGAGACAAAAACAAAGATGAGATCAATTTGTTTTTCAATGCTAATGGGGATGATTCTGACATTGACAATAATGACAAAGATAATGACAAGGACAATAATGGGAGGGACCAAACAAAAGCACCGCATGGATGGAATAAAGTGTGTGAGAGGTGTGCCAACAAAAAGTTCAAAAAGAAGTGTGAACAGTGTCAGGAAACATGCCGTAAATGCACGGGGGAATCGGGTTTCTTGTGCTGCATAAAATATGAAACTTGTGCCAGGGTACCGGCGAAAAAGAGAGGAAGACCTTCAGGTTCAAAAAACAGTAATAAGAGGAAAAGTCCAAAGAAGAAGAAAGTTAAGAAAGCAGAAGAGGCAAGTAATGAAGGTACTAAGAGTGGTAATCCACAAAACAGGAGGAAAAAGGACCCACAGGTATATTCTAACAGCAAGCAGGCACTTAAAAATCCTAGTGGAGAAGATGGGGAAAGAAAATCTGATTAATGGCAGGATCAAATTGGAGGACCAAACACCAGAACAAGCTCTACAAAAATTGCAGCCTCTCATAATATGACAGTTGAAGAATTGTTGGTTGCAAACAACATATTGAAGGATGACAACCCAGAAAATCTTCTGGAAGAAAAGATACAACGGCCAGGTATTAAAAAACTGAATTACAGAGATTTTAGTTCCGATGACGATTCAAATGAAAAGAAAGAAACGGAGGATGAAATAGAAAGTGGCAAACAAGAAGTAGACGAATTGCCAAAGAAAAGAAGAATTCATAGGGAGGAAGAGGAAAAGAAAACGAAGAGGAAGCGGCAAGTGAAACGGAGCCAATTGAAGTTGCAACGGATCCAACATACAATTCAAATGAAAAGGAAGAAACGGAGGATGAAATAGAGAGTGACAAAGAAGTAGATGAATTGCCAAAGAAAAGAAGAACTCATAGGGAGGAAGAGGATAAGAAAAATCAAGAGGAAGTGGCAAGTGAAATGGACCCAATTGCAGTTGCAATGGATCCAGTATTACAAAAGGGCGATACAGAGAATATAGAAGAGAAAGTGGCAAAAGTAATGGACCCTATTGAAAACAAAGAACGGAAAGAAAACAAGACAACATGGAAAGATTATTTACCAATGTTGCCATCATGGTAGTAAAAATGAATGGTGAATGTGAGGGAGGAAGAGGATAAGAAAAATGAAGAGGAAGTGGCAAATAATACGGTGCAAATTGCAGTTGCAACGGATCCAACATTACAAGAGGACGATAAAGACAAAAACAAAGAGGCAGCGGCAAATGATACGAACCCAATTGCAGTTGCAGCGGATCCAGCCTTACAAGACGAGGATGATACAGAGAGTATGGAAGAGGAAGCGGCAAGTGAAACGGACCCAATTGAAGACTAAGAACAGGCAGAAAACAAGACAACATGGAAAGATTATTTACCAATGTTGGCATCATGGTTGTAAACATGAATGGTGAATGTGAGAACAAATGTAAATTGTACGGCGAATCAACCAAAGATTAAATAAAAACAAAGAAAAAGAATAATTGATAATAATATGACTTCTATTATATAACGTATACAACAATTATCAGAAACAATAAAGTAATGAATTATACTTTCAATATGGTACATGATGCATGAAACAAAAAATTAGATGCCGTTCTTCTCAGATAATGTCCAAAAGACAGTAGTTACAGGAAGTTGAGGTGGAAGGTGAGGGGGGAATGATGTGTGTGTTGGAGCTGGATACTACAATGGGAATATTGTTAGAGGAGGAAGAAGAGGATTTAGGTATATCATTTGTGGCAATAGTTTGTTGAGGTAGAAAATGAGTTGGTAGAAATCCATTTCTACTCAGGACGGAAGAAAAATTGCAATATTGACTGACAGACTCAGAAACATATGGTAACCATTGTGATTTGCATCAAGGACATGTATCGAAGTCATGGTAGTTGTGAGAATAATGAGAAACAGAGTAACAAATGTTGCAGATAATCAGACGAGAATGAAGCATTGATTGTTGACAATGTACGCAACGTTGCCGCATAAGGGAAAGGCAAAGGTTGATCGTGTAATAGTCGAGAGATTACTCATAGGAACTTAAGTGGAGTTTAAGAAGTGGTAGGGATATTGTTTGCAGGCCTGGAGAAACTGGGATTTTTAGATCCGAGAGTGAAAACAATATGTGTTTGCATACCGGATGGATATCAGGACACGAACAGATAATAGTTTTGCTGGAAGCAGCTATGGTGTAAACATTGCCGGAAGAACCAATGACAAAAAGTGAGAAGGAGGATGATGCTTTGGAGCTGTGTTGGAAAATATAAAATGATTCTGAAACTGAATGGCGTAAACACTTTTTGTTGACAAACAGCCAAACTGTGCAGAGAAGGTATAAGAGAAAATGAGGGTCTCGTATGCAAGCAGGCAAGATCGGAGAAAGTGTAAATGTAATCAATAATGAACGGAAAATATAATAAGGAGGAACTTACTGGAGCCATTGTGTTTGGAAGAAGACATGGTCAAACAGAAAGAAAAAGGAATGTTGGGGTAAAGAGTTAGAGCGCTGAAGCACAATTAGAAGTAATGAAAGTGATCGTAAGCGTAATTGTTCATTCTTGTCATGAAGTATCGGGCTGTCAGGAAATATTTCGGGGGATAAAGGAAAGCAAAATGAGGAAAATAAATGGCTGAATGACAATTGGAGCATTATTCTCGAGGAAGATAAATGACCGCCAAAGATACGGGGAATATAAAGTATTACTACTAGCGTTCGTAGTAGGGAATTGAATATAGATATAACGATCAATTAAAGGCAGTTAAGTTTACATAGGAGAGGAACCAATCGCGAGGCTCATTCAAATATAAGTAGATAGAAAAGACCCGATAACAAGACCCAGTAGCAATAATAGCCAAATTTGCAGCAGGCACGGAGGCTACTACCAAAGATTTGAAAAACCTATTCTTAGGCTCTAGCCCCGCGGTAGAGGCTCATCATGGATATGGTTCTTAGTGTAGAAAAGTATGATGGATCGTTTCGTACTGAGCGATAGCTTCAAACCTTCAAGCCACAATACTGTACTCGTACAGTGAACAACAATCAGCGACACAATATTTCCCAACCATCAACACTCGCCTCCATTCTCAACAGTACGAAGTGATAGTGATAGGACATAGGACGGCGTTGAACGTAGCAAGATCAACGAATAAGACAACACTTGAGTATCGACTGACAATAGCAGCAAACTACCGACAAGCGGGGAAACCATCAAGCGCTCTCTTTTTTCACGAATCACACACACACGGCTTGCGCGTCGATATTAGCCAGAATCGCAACAACAAAAGCAAAAGTTGCCCAGCGTTTCCTTGAATTGAGAGTTGCAACTTAAGTTTTGGTCTTGGTGCATTGCCTCCTTTTCAATCAAAATATGTCATTTGTCCGTGCCGTTCAATTGCGAGTGCCAGCAGCTGGTGAGTTGAACTGTGCGGAAACAAGTTCGATTGGGTGTCGATTGGGTGTCGATTGGGTGTTGTTGTTGTGTTTCGGAATCCACGAAGAGTACGATGTTCATGCCGTCGTTATCGCCCTCCTATGAAATGCCTACTTCGAATATGATGTACAGTTTTATGCATAGAATACATACAATGGCACTGGATTGTATCTGCAATAGGGTTTGACAATCCATATGAAATATCGACGGAAGAGTCTTTTTATTGGTTGTTGCTGGCAAGCTCTGAATTCATTCCTCACAGTTTTGATCCACCTTGTTCTGTTCCATTCTCTCCTTTGGGAAAAATGAAATCGAAACCACATTGCAACAACAAACATTGCGACTGGTAACAAACAACTGCGCGTAAAACAATGAATCACTATGTTGCACACGACACAACAAACACAGCCGCCAAACCAGGCCCGGCCATCGGTCAGGCCCTCGGTCCGCTCGGAATCAACATGGCCCAATTCTGCAAGGAGTTCAACGACAAATCGGGCGAAATTTACGAATCCAATACTCCATTACGGGTCGAACTTCGGGCCATGTCGGATCGGTCCTTCACCTTTTCGATTCGGAGTCCACCGACGGCTTGGCTCGTCAAGAAGGCCGCGGGTATCGAGAAGGGTCCCCAGAAGCCTAACATGTTCGAAGGGCCCTCCGGGTACATCACGCCGGAAATGGTCCATAAAATCGCTCTCATCAAACAGGGAGATGACAACACGTGGCACCTGCCGCTGGAGGGAATCGCCCGGCAGGTCGTTGGGACTGCACGGAGCATTGGAATCAAAGTAGCGGAGGAGGAAGACATACCCAAATAAATGACTGTACTTAAAAGAATGAAACGACATTAACGTGGTACCTGTATAGACACTGCAGACGTAGAGCCGTACGGAAGTACGATGGAGCAACAAAAGAGTCATATCGAGGTTCAAGGAAAAGCTTATGATTTTGACATCAAAACTTTTGTTCGAAAGCGTGCCGTATCTGCGATCGAATTGATTGTGTTGGTTGTTTTAGTTGACACACATGGCTCTTGAGAGTATATCTGATTGGTGGACACTACCATACTCAAGGCGGACTCGGATAAGTAGGACTCAGAGCAAAGGTGAATAATACGAAGTCATTGAATCTAAAACATAACTTATTTTTTAGTACTGCGTAGACATAAAAAAATAATTTCCGTCTTCATCCGATTAGAAAACTAAGGCGATGAGCACGACTCCAAAACAATTGAGATGAGATGTGTCTGGATCTAAAACATACATAATTTACTACTGTGTTTACATATAAGAATTTATTTCCGTCTCCATCCGAAATGAAAAACTAAGGCGATGGACACGACTTGCGAAGAAATTGACATGCGTATCTCTGAATTGTTCTTCGAGACTTAATTTCCGTCGTCAGTCAATTGTTGGTAATAATACTGAATTTTGTTTTGGTTGCCTCCACCGTACTGTTGTTGAGCATTGTTGTTGTTGTTGTAGTTGTTGTTGCCATACTGATTTCTGTTTTGGTAATATTCCTGAGCGGCTTCGTAGTACTGTTTATCGTCATTGTTGTTGTTGTTGTCGTTGTCGTTGTTGTTTTGTTGGTTGTTACCATAGTCATTGTTTGCCTGGTAGTTGTTGTTGTTGTCTTCTTGGTTGTTACCATAGTCATTGTTTACCTGGTAGTTGTTGCCGTAGTCATTGTTTACCTGGTAGTTGTTACCATAATCATTGTAGCCACCGTTGTAGCCACCGTTGTAGTTGCCGTTGGCATTGCCACCGTTGTAGCCACCGTTGTAGTTGCCGTTGGCATTGTCGTTGTTGTTTTGTTCGTAGTTCCCGTAATCATTGTTCACCTGATAGTTGTTACCATAGTTGGCGTTGTATTCTTGGTACTCGTACGCTTGTCCTCCAGCGTAATTGCCTTGGTAGACATTGTTCGAGCTAGAAGTGAGATAATCGGCAGCATCCTCCTCGATCTTGTAACCCTTGAGGGAAGAAGGCTTCTTTCCTCGAATGGCGACCTTCTTGGCAATCTTGTACAAGACGGCGGCCTCATCCTTTGTAGGGAAACCCGAGGTGGAGTAGGACGCCTGGAGGCGTCTTGCGTTGGCGAAGAGTTCCGAGTTTTCCATATCGTCGATAACCACGCGATTGTACTTCGGCATGTATCCGGTCATGGTAGCGTAAATGACGCATCCGTAGAGGAATGTTCCGTAGGCAGAAGGGTGAACACCGTCGTCCAAAAAGAGCTTGGGCCAAAGGTCAGTGGGGCTTTCCTCGTAGACGGCCAAATAGGCGTTTCCGACAGGAGCAACGTGGGCGTGGTTGAACAAACCAATGCGCTTGTTCAGGTACTTTCGGTAGATCTCAGCACCTTCCATGATGAGAGCAGTGAAAGAGGTCAAATCGGCGAGGGCAGCCGAGCTCGCTCCAGATGAAGTGTAGGCGTGGGGCTGGACAATGATCGGGGAAATGTGGTTCTCCTTGAGAATGGGACCGAAGGTGTAGTTGAAGGCCATGAGGGCTTCTTTGCGACTCGCGTCAGAGGCCATGGCCTTGGACTGATCCGTGATGACAACAAAATCCCATCCGTGATCGAGGCCGGTGGATTCGTGGTACTCTCGGTAGGCATCTTGCTGGAAGCACGGGTTCTGACCGTCGTTGACAAAGGATCCAAGTTGGTTGTTAGGTGAGATCATACTATCGTGTCCGGTCAAGAGTTCAGGAACGGAGCACGAACCCATATCGTACAAGTACTTTGTGGTGCCTTGGTTGGTGTTGAATTTGACACCGTTCATCATGGCGTTTGTGGTCGCCCACTTGTTCCACATACCGTTTCCGGTCATGATAACTTGGAGGAGGCTAGCTGAATTGTGGAGCACCGAATCTTGCGTCACGTGACCTCCAGCGATGTTTTCCACAAATCGTGGCAGGTCGTTAGCGTAAAAGTAAGAGTTTCCAACAAAAGCCACGTTGATGTGGGAAGGAAGGCAGGGGACCGTCCCCCAGCTGCGACAAGGGATGAGATGGTCACAGCTCCGATGGCAGCTCCTGCCACCAATGCAACCTGTCCAGCCTTGGAGAGACCGAGCCAGAAGGCGAGAAAGCCAGCCGAGCATGCGGTGACGCGGTCCATGACTTGTTCCTTCACGGGTTTTGTTTCCTGTTCGACGTATTCGCCGTCAGCGGAGCCATCGGTGACGAATACGCTCTTGGTCTTGGAGAGTGCGCTCAGGACAAAAGTCGAAGCCTTGCTGACAACAGATTGGTTTCTCCGTCACGTCAGATGCTCCGCTGGTTGCCATTTCTTCGTCCGGAAGAAGAGACGCCTTCTTGCTATCGTTCCTTCCAGCACTGGGAACCATGACTGCATCGTCTCCCATAGATGCCATACTAGCTTCCACTTCGGTTGAGGAGGAAACAACATCTGCGGGTGCGGGTGGGGTGTACGAAGAAGCCTGAGCCGGTGGCGCCTTCGTCTTGATTTTCTTTTTTCCGAAACAATCCCATGTTTGTTATACTGAATTATGCGTTTAATTTGTTTGTTTGTTTGTTTGGCAGACTTAATAGTTGCTTAGTGTACTAAAATGACGGTACGTTCTTGGAACTCAACGCAAACGATCGATGAGTTTTGATCTGGAGAATATGCCGGAGTAGGGCTTGATAGCACGAGCTTGGGTTCGACTCAAATTATTGTTTGAATGGAACGCATTAAAGTATTGAGATAATAATAAGTTGTATCGGAGGAGGATTACTATCGAACGCAAAAAGAAATGGTTTTTGGAAGGAGGGAATGCTCCAAAAAATCGAAAAAATGATCGGCGCGGGTTGTTATTAAGTCTTCACCGGATAGTTTTGGGTAATCGCCGGAGAAAACGAAAATTTGGCGGAGATTATCCCTTTAAATAGGATTATTTGATAGGGGAATCTGTTTATATCGATATTCAAGTCTATACATATTAAATATTCGCACATCGTAACGTGATTTTAACGCTAAGTAAAAAGCGCGGGATTGGATATACTATTCCGAATTCCGACATCGTCATTCGTACCTATTTCATATAGACACGATGCATACGATGCTATATCGCGTGCCGACATTCAAAAGGTCACACTTCGTTTTGGTTTGCTTCTCATTTTTTTCATGCGATGTCGACATGAGCGTGACTCAGCGCAAAAAATCCTAACGAAAATCGACATCATGTTCTTACTTGGTCTCTGCTCGACATGATTATTTCGTCAGAAGGATAGTTGTTCGTCAATACAGTACCGGTATTATGAAGAAAATTCGTACGAGTACCGTACCCCGGAGTATTGAAAACTGATGCAACGCATTCAACTCCCGTTTGTCCCACAAACATTATACATACAAGTCACAGACAATCTTTTTCAGACAATGAAGATAACATCTAGCGCTCGAGCGACGATCCTATCGGTTGGACTCCTCTCACCTATGGGCATGGTAGTGGACGCCTTCACTCCAACTTCATCAAGCGACAATCTATCATCAACCTATCGGAACGATGTCGGATCCACCTCCGCGACACAACTCGATGCCTCATCGCTTGCGGCTACCTCGAGAGAAGAAGATCTCTTGTTGACAAGGCAGCTAATCATGGACCACGAAAAACGGTCGACGACCGCTTCGAAGGAACAATTTATTCAACAAATGGAGCGGCCTTCGGTGGAGTCGTCGTCCACGAAAACACCCACAACCAACGCGGCCACCCCCGAAGCCACGGACAGGGACGTATCTGTTCCGTACAATGCTGCCGCAAAACTTGCCTACGAATCCTACGAAGACAAGTCCAAGATTTCCTTTGAGGCGTTCGAAGCTCAATACCTTGCGGATGCAGTAGCAGATGTGAAATCGAAGCAAGCGAAAGAAACGACGGAAATGACCTTCGACGCTGCGGTTGCGACTCCGTCATCGTCACCATCGTCTTCGTCCTCCTCTTTTTTCGATACCGACCCAGCCATTCGCGAGAAGCAGCTGATCGAACAGACGAAGCGACTATTTAACGACAACATCAAGCTGGGTCTCGCGGATGGAGGAGAATGCCTCGCCGACAATTTCCAATTTTGTGCCGCGGTAGTGGGCCCAATCGGAAAGGAAGCCTTCATGGATGCACTGGGCGGATTCAAGCTGGAAGATTCCTTTGACATTGAGCAGAATCGATTCGGATACTCTGTCTCACCTACGCAACCCAATCGTGTTTATTTCTTGACTTCAAACAAAGCAACCATGACCAATGATTTCATGGGCGTGGCACCACAGGACTCCCCCAATCAAGAGTTGGTTCTCCCACCGGAATGCCATCACGCCGACTTTGATGAGAAGACAGGAAAATTGACCGAATACGGATTCTACACCGTAGATCGGCAATACGGCAACACGGGAGGTCTAGGCGGTGCCTTCGGATTCTTTTATGGTGTTGGCAAGGCTCTCCCATTCCCCGAAGCCAAACCCTTCAAAAAATCCATTCCGTACGCTCTCTTCAATTGGATCGGAAATCGTATTTCGAAGAACAAGAAGAGCGAAGATGACACAACCGCATAACGTGAACACAACAATCACACAACAACAGAAAACGTAGCCACAACGTTGGAGCACAACTACTTTTTCGATATTCATCGTTGTCTGTTGCGAGGAGTGCGCTACATCCAGTAATTGTGTTGTATTGAATAGTACAGCAAAAGTCCAACCGAGTGCGTATTTCTCTATGTTAGCAAGGCTGACAGAACAGGAAAAAGATTGTTTTATTGCACGCTGCCAGATCAAGCAACTTTGTTAAGAACTTAAATTCCGTAGATATAACGTTGAGTCCAGTGTCAAGATTCCAACACGCTCATAAGTTTTGATTGGAAATGAATGCAATTAGTTATCTCTCCTATCAACCTTAATCGACTAGGCTATACAAATCAATGATACTGATGTAGTCTGCAACATTGGGTATGCAATCGCAGCTTAGGTGTAATGTTGTGTAATCCCTGTCACTCGGATAACTTATTGTACCGCATATGCACCTAGGGTGGTATGAAAGTCGTTAGAAGGGACGAACTATCGAAGTCATGAAATACAGTATGAGCATGAGTCTCAATGCATTTCATGATATCCCTTTCGTCGATAGATTATCGTGAACGGCCACCACGCTTTATTAAATTCTTCGTGTCATCAAACGTGAGATCGTACCAACGCGGTGGTTCAAAATCTTTCTCTTCAACCATTGACTTTCCGTCGGAAATCATCGCATCAAGAGCCAGGGAAGCTAGATGTTGCCTTATCCATTTCTTCGACTCGTTCGTCCTATATTGTTCAAACAGAAGAGTTTCCGTTGAACGATTTGAACCCATGGAAACCGATAAAGAGAGCTTTTCAGGATACTTAGATGACGCTGGGGTTTCACCAAATTCATAGGAAACCACCATTCCGATGTCGAAGAGCTGTTTAAGGATCACCAATGAAGTCTGTTTTTCGGGATTGTAGTCAACATCATTCTTAAATCGTACAGAATGGTGACTCTCTAAGAAGTCTTTCATGCCTTGAAAGGTCAGATCGTACCATCGGGGTTTCGATTGTTCTTCCCCATTGGTATGGTTCTCATCTACACCCTTTCCGGCATACATGATTGCTTCGAGAGCCAACGATGCGAGATACTGTTTTGTCCACGTTAAAGACCGTCTTGACGAGTCAGTTGATTGCGAAAACGATAATTCCTCTGACAAAAGATTGCCCAGCCTTTCATCTCCTGAAACCGTCAGTGTAACCTCTCCGTTGGACGACTCGCCAAATTCGAACCCTCCAACTAGCTCAATGTCACACAGCTGTTTTAGAATAACCACAGCATTTTGGCTATCTGGATTCCTTACGGCCACAGGGATCCGTTTCGATTGTCTGTCGCCCTTTTGACCGCTATAGTTGCTGTCTTGATTGACGGAGGCATCGACTTCCTTAGCTCTTAGCAATTCGAAACTTTTTTTCTTCTTGGACTTGAGTGAACCACCGTACACATCAAGAGACGAACCAAATGCTACCTTGTACGGCATTTTCAAAATTGACGCCTCTGTCCCGTTGATCAAGGATCCAAAATCCAGATGATCGATATGAATATTCTTTTGACCCCTTACTTTCCAGGGGATATTTGATTCTATCGACGAATCATCAAGCATTGTAAAATTGATGGAAGGTCGAGGGGTCGGAAGATCCAAACTTATAACACGACTGACTTTTATGCGATTGTTGGGTCGAAGACGTGAGAAATTATTAGCAGGTGGAGGAGGTGGTTTGAATGGATGCTGAATTGATTCCCTGGTTCGTTTCATGACTGTCCAGTAGTGGTCGCCGAGGAGAATACGACGGCCCGTGAAAAAATTAAAAGCAGAGCCGTCTTCGTCGTCTTCTGCAGTATCTTTTTCTCCTCCCACAATCCTTTCAACTTGTGCAAGTCGTTCAACTTCAGCGTCAACTAGAGTCTCGAATTGTTTCAAACGGAAAAAATTATCGACCGGATCCATGCATTGAGAATAAAGATCTTCTACAACTTCATCTTTGATGAGCGAGTAGGGCTTGGGCACCAAGTTTTTCACAGAAATAGGCAATGCTGCTAAGCAAGCTGCGCCGGCACTAACAGAACCACCAGGCGCGAACTCACGCAAAAGCTCCGCAGCACCGACGTCTCTCTCTTCCTCAACAGCTTTTTCGAAGAATGCGGATATCACTCTACCCGAAGGCGCGAGACACTTTCCATAGTTGTAATGGTAACTTGGGCAAACACCATCTTGATATGTCTGCAAGGTCCAAACGAGACCTGCAAGATATCGTTCTACATTTGCATCAGCGGGTCTCGTGATCTCCCATTCATAGTCCGTTCCTGCATCATTTCCACTGGCATTCGTATTTACATAATCCAACAAGGAAAACTCTTTCAATGCCATTCTTGACAACATTTTCTTCGCTTTTTGAATGTCCTTTGAAGAAGTATTAATAGCATTGACTCTCACATTGTATTCATGATAGTCGGCTTCGTTTTCATTGCCAAGAGTGAGTTGCATCATTTGCATTTCAGATCCATCATCTGTTGTCTTTTCGTCGGCTTCTATATCGTCGTCGTCTTCATCTTCATCGTCGTCATCATCGTCGTCGTCATCCTCCTCTCCTAACATCGATTCTCTGCCTTGCATTTCCCTCTCATCTACGTCATACTTTTCGCCATCGATGCTACCACCGACGAAACGGAACTTGACTGGGGATGGAAGAAACCCGATTGCGCTCATATCGTTCACTATCGATTGATAGGTCCTTCTGGCGGAAAACTTTACACTGTTCCAACGATCTTCCTCAGATGGTGCATTCCGCCCTAGTATGTGGAAAAATTCAGCGCAAAAGTCAGACCGAAAGTTTAATGTGTTGGGATCGACTAATCCGACGTTTCGGCTGCTTCCTTGCCGCTTGATCCATTTTTCAAGTAAAACCAGATAGCTTTTCAGAACGCCTCGAAAGCCCACGGCTACCACACGAGGAAGATAATCATTGCCGTTCAACATGAATAGTAGGACCATGTCGGTACGTATTTGCAGGAGCAAGTTCTGATCGCTAGGGTTAGTTTCGGGATCATAGTACTCTTCGGAGATATTGTTTCGACAGTAATCATCCAAACTAAGGGTCATCTCCCACAAACTTGTGCAGTGCATGAGAGCGTTCTTTTTAAATCTCCTGTTCGAGGTATAGTTGCTGTTATTTTTGGATGGAGACTCATTACTAGTCGTTGTCTTGCCCTTGCTGTCGTTGTTACTTGAGGCAGAGGATTCATCAGGTCGCAAGACAAAGACGTTATGCGTCCATGACGGTGGAATGACCATGGCTTCCAGTAACAAATCGGCATCGCCACCCACTAGGGCAATAGATTGACCCGGGTTTTTAGCGAGGTGACCTCGATAGTTATTTATCCATTCCAGCAACTTGATCTCTCCCTCTCCCGGAACAAGAGAAGACGAAATGTAGATCTGAACCCTTGGCAGCAATCTAGAATTTGGTCTCCCCTGCATCTGTAATCGTTGCCAAGCCCAATACAATATTGCCGCTTCCATTGTTTGCATGCACTCTGTCCCCGGTGATAACTGTAGAGATTGTAGTTCGGACTTATAGTTTCTTAGTCGTTTTGCCCGCTTCCGCTTGCTCATCCGCAGTTTGTCTGAGTGTTTCAGTTTAAACTGCGTGTTCTTGAGGATCGAGAACCGACGCTTTCGTTGAGTGGCCAATTTTGCTGCTGCCGGAGACCCGTCTATGGCCAAGACCAGAGATAAGGTTGGATTGCATCGATCGATCAAGGTGTCCAATTCGACCATCAGCAACTTGGTTGCCTGTTCCATGTTTCTCGATCGTCTCAAAACCACGTGTAAAATCTGATTCATATCGATCAAAACATGATCGAATCGATCCTGATGTTGATCGACATCAACGTTCCGAACAGCATTTGGAAATTGATCTTGAAACCACGCACGAAAGCCTTTGATACCGAAAAGCGTTGTTGTCGTTGACGGAACCGTTGTTATTCTCGATGGTATTATTCTCGCGAATGTTGATGTGGATCGTGATGCTAGTGCCTTCTTTGCCGATACAAAGTTAGGATCGTGAGAATGATATACGAACGCCAATGCAGTGGGAATGCTATCAGCGAAAAAGAATACAGCCTGCAGCATGCAACAAGAAAAGATAACCAACCGTGTCAAACGGCTCACGTTTTGAATGCATGACACCCGACTCTGAGAAAGATTCTTGCTCCGACTTATGTTGGTACTGAAAAAGGGGGACTCCCTTCTCCGCCGCTTTCTACGTTCTGTGACAGTGCCACCGTCGATTCGTTGAGTGGTTTTCATTGAATCTTGCAACAATTGGGCTAAATCCCGACCGTTCCGTTTTATTTTCCCCATTGTTGCTGTATGATACGTTGAAAGTCGATGTGTTAAATAATTCCGAACTTTTCTTCATCTGCTGCTAAATCCTTTTGAAACCAGTCTATATTTCTCGTTGGTTCGGTTGGTGTTTGTGATCAATCGGATGAATTTCGGTTTCGCTTCTACCCCAA
Source organism: Pseudo-nitzschia multiseries (assembly GCA_037355745.1). Taxonomy (NCBI): domain Eukaryota; phylum Bacillariophyta; class Bacillariophyceae; order Bacillariales; family Bacillariaceae; genus Pseudo-nitzschia; species Pseudo-nitzschia multiseries. The sequence continues at coordinate 7,356,610 of CM074783.1, forward strand.
GAATGTGCGTGCGTTCGGGGTTGTTTCTTTCTATGTTTGTCTCGCCTCTTCCACTCAAGTTGCATCACGTCCGAGAATTGTCAATGATGCTCTAGGAATGCCTGTGTGGAGGCCTTGTCTTTTAATCAACTACTAACAACGGCAAACGACCAACGATCAACTATTGATTGTTGGCTTTGCTTCGTTGTCTACAACCGTACGAACCGTAATTACTCTTACTTAATTATGATGGATTCATGAAACGGATCTCAAAATTGGAAGGTACGAGATGTCACATTTCGGTTGGGACTTAGGACGTACGGTTCTACCAGTACGTACGTGCGCTTTACGTACTCGTTTCGTTCACCATACTACTGTTCACTGTATCATCGGTATTACATCACATCAATACTCGTACTGCACGCGGTTGACGTGTGGTGCGCTGTAAAAAAGAATGATGTGATGCGCTGAAACTTGCGCGCAACGTGAAAGAACTTTGATTGGAAAACGTAAGATTGCGCACCGGAAGCCGGAACGAATTTCCATGTATTAGTACGTATGAGTACGTAATTTGTACTCGTACGCTGCCACTCGTACGTACGTCCTACGTCGGATCAGTCCATCGATTCCCCATTTTTAGTTTTTCAAATAAATACTAAGAGATTATGTATACTAAGTCAGAGAAAAGTCAGACCTTGGTCTGTAGGATTGTGTGCAGTTTAACGGTTAACTGTAATTTCCTCTGACTTGGTCGAATAACCACTTTTCGCAATTCTAACCAATCAAATTCAACCATTTCAGAAATTCCAACCAATCAAATTCAACCATGTACGCGCAATGTCGGCCTGGTCTGGGTTTGGTTCGAATTTTGAACCAATGAAATGCAACTGTAGATAAAGGAACCCGGATATATGGCCGGGATTGAGTAATTGCAGTACAAAACCTACACTGACTCCGGTAAAATAATTCTCCTTATTAATTCGTTCCAGTATTAATAAGTCAGTTATTATATACTCAAGTCAAAAATCGCGTGCGCGCAAGTCAGTCAGGGAGTCTGACTTGGTGTCGATTCTGGTAAAAATAATAAGAGATTATTTTTACCAGAATCGACTCCAAGTCAGACTCCCTGACTGACTTGCACACGTGCAATTTTTGACTTGAGTATATAATAACTGACTTATTAATACTGGAACGAATTAATAACACGAGTTATTTTACAGAAGTCAGTGTAGGTTTAGTACTGGACTCTTATTTTAGTACCACGAGACACTACTTATTTCATTTTACTCAAGTCAGTGTAGGTTTTGTGCTGGACACCACTTATTTTAGTAGACTAGTACCGCACCTCTTCTATCCAACGGACCAAACCCGAACTCGAAAGGGAAGAGTGTTCTCCACTTTAGTTCTCCACGTTAGTTTTTAACTCACCGGCCGAGGTGAATCCCAAAATGTTTTCACAAATTATTTCAGTTCTTCGATACTCACCACGTTGTTTGACACTCAAGGAAATGGGAACGATTTCCACGATCGGTTGAGATTGGTTGGAGTGATTTGTTGCAAAAGGAAGGAATTCTAATTTGCACGTGATTCTACTATGTAACACGCGATATTACTAGATAACAAGTGATTCCACTTCATAATTTCTACTTTTGCAACATAGTGCTCATAATTTCTAATTTGGAACTAAACTCTGCATCTTTTTTGGCTCTGTAAACTTGGCTAAGCCAAATAACCTTGCAATCAAATCGACCATGGGATTCGGCCTAAAGTAATGCTAAGGAAAACAACTTCCGAACCTCTGAATCAAATCGAATCGACCATGGGATTCCTCCTCCACCAATCACCAATCACCAATCGACTCGCTCTCCTCTCCAATCCGCGGCTCTTCCCCTCTCCAATCAACAATGGACTCTCCTCTCCTCTCCACCAGTCCGCGGCTCTCCCCCTCTCCAATCAACAATCGACTCTCCTCTCCTCCTCCTCCTCTCCAATCCTCGGCGGCTCCCCCTCTCCAATCAACAATCAACTCTCCTCTCCAATCCGTGGCTGTCCCCCTCTCCAATCCGCGGCTGTCCCCCTCTCCACCAATCAAATCGATGGAGTCTCCTCCTCTCCAATCGAATCAATGGAGTCTCCTCCTCTCCAATCGACTCTCCTCTCCAATCTGTGGCTCTCCCCCTCTCCACCAATCAACAATCAACTCTCCTCCTCTCCAATCAAATCGATCAAGTCTCCTCCTCTCCAATCAAATTGATTGAGTCTCCTCCTCTCCAATCGAATCGGCTCTCCCTCTCTCCAATCAAATCAATTGAGTCCTCTCCAATCAAATCGGCTCTCCCTCTCTCCAATTGAATCGGCTCTCCCTCTCTCCAATCGAATCGATCGATTGAGTCCAATCAACAATCTACAAAGTCGCTGTCAACAACCCGTTCGCAAAGCGGGATGGATCAATTATAGATTGGGATGCTGGAATAACAAGTCGAAATGACTTAGCCTTCCGGACATGGTTGTGGAGTGATGTCAGCGTGGTTTTTGCCATCATTAAGGCATCACCTTCCTCCAGAAGTACCTCTAAGGATTTGCCAGAATGAACTCTATCCTTGATGAACTCTATAATACACTTGAGTCGCGAGAACTGCTTCTGCTCGGCCGCGCTATAATGCTTCCTCCAACGATTGCCGAATGTCTTTTCAAGCTCTTCAATCCCTCCAGGGAAGTCATCTTCTTTGAAGTCCTCAAGTCCAAACCACTCTTTCCACATCGACGACACCGTGGAATGCTGTCGGATTAAGGTTTTTTGGGGAATAAGGTTAGTACTACCTCGTGCCCTGGCGGTTGTTGTTGTTCCGTCTGCTTCTGTTGGGAGACGAAAGGCCGCCATGTGCTGCAGGTAATGGTGTATTTGTCTGTTGATCGCATCTTGTTTCTGTTCAAATTTGCTAACCTTATCGTCTATCCGTGTAACATCCTTTGAAACATTATGGACTTCCGTATGAATATTGTGAAGTCGGTCGCGAAACCCCGGAAGTGCCACGTCCATACTTCGTTGGATTGCGGTAGTACTACCTCCTCTCTCCTCGTCGAGTCCTGCTCCCATAACCTTTTTGATGACTTGTGCTTGATAAGCCTGGAACAATTCCGAGTTGAAAACAGGCAAGGAGAAGAAGCAATTCGGTCTCTTGTTGTGTATCAAGACCGCGGCATCCTGCAGTACGACACATTGCAAATTCAAGAGGAGCTCAAAGAATGCTTGAGCAGTCGGTTTGTTGGGGGCGGCACAATTCACAATTGTGTCCATCGCCTTGCCAAGGAACGGGAATACTTGACGACGAAGCTCTGGAGGTGGGTTGACGGTACCACGGGGTAAGAAGAAGCTGCCTTTCTCTTGTGCATGTCCAGCCAAGACCCGCATCACCTTCAGTGGGAGTTTTGAGGAATACCGATCTTCTCGGACATCAAGGTTCCAATTTCCAATCATCTTGATGTATTGGGGATCCACTTCTTGCATCTCCAACGCAACTGCACCTGATCCGCGGCTGAAGCGAACAAAATGCTTCGATGCGACATCCAACGCCGTGCATGCTTTCTGCATCGTTTTTGCATACGCTTGGTCTGTTATGGGACGGTGGTTCTGCGAGTGATTACAATCGGTGAGTAATTTGACTTCAAACCATGATGCGTTCTCAACAAAGTCGTACCACGCAAGTTCTCCGGTTGCATGGAATCGCACCATTAAGTAGAAGCCCAAAGCGCCAATGGGACACATGTTGACGTTGCGGTGCCTGATCACACGGCCGTACAAAGTTCGCTGACCGTTTGTTTTCCCTGTAATGATTTGCATGATAAAGATCAGGCAGGAGTGTACGCCTTTGTCAGCTTTGATGATGATGCACAGATCCGACAACGTGCATTTGAACAAGGACTCCCCGCAAAGAACACCACAATGGGTCATAAGGAAACAGAATCGGTCCCTCAAGGCAGCGATGTGGTAGTTATGTTTGGTACAATGCTTGTAGAACAAGAAAGCCTCGATTCGCTTGATGCTTGACACCGTCATGTAGGGGGACAACGCGTGATCGATTTTCTTGTCGTGTCGAATCATCTTGATCCGTTTCTTTCTTACTTGGACAACGCGGAGCAACTGTGTAACCCTGCCACTTTGAAGGTGTTCCTTTGTAAGAGTGTTGGCGTTCTGACTTCTCTGATGCCGCAATATTTCAAGGATGAAACAAAAGTACTGATTCACTGTATCATAACCTACAGGGTCTGTCTCCAGCATCGGCTCGCAAGAAGCGCCAGCATGATTGGTGTTGTTATATTTGGCCATCACGGCGTGGTAGTCGACGGGGTCAAAAATTTGTGTTTGCGATTTCCCCTTCTTACGCCCCCCTCTTGTCCTCCGCGTCCAGTAGGCCTGATAGAAGAGGAAGCCAAAGACCTTTTCTTCAGTCACTATTTGAGTGGAGTAACCAAAGGAAGAAAACACACTGGTGCAAAACTGAAGGAATTCCTCCCCTTTTCGACCTTAGGCAAGTTGAGTATTCATTGGAATACCATCATTGTCATCATGTTGGACTTGCCATGCTGCTCTGGCAAATATTTCACTTGTGTAAGACATTTTTGTTGCTGGAGACCAAGGGGAGTGTTTTGTTGAGGATAGTGGTGTTATTTTGTGGAAATTGCAAGTGTTTTGGCTGTTTTGTTCTTTTTTTCGTTGCTTCGTTGCTTCGTCGTCGTTTTTGTCGTTTTTGTGTCTTTGTGTTTCTTGCCGGAATCAAAGTGTATGTGTTTGCTGTGTTCGTCGATCGACTTAGCCTTCTGATGTTTCTTGTGGGTTGGTGCCAGCCGGCGGCAAAGACTTGTTCTATGTTCATGTCACATGTCACATGTTCGCTTTCATGTGTTCGCTTTCCTATAAATATGTGCTTCATCTCGTTGGTTGGAATTTCTGAAATGGTTGAATTTCATTGGTTGGAATTTCTGACATTGTGGAATTTGATTGGTTAGAATTGCGAAAAGTGGTTATTCGACCAAGTCAGAGGAAATTACAGTTAACCGTTAAATTGCGCACAATCCTACAGACCAAGGTCTGACTTTTCTCTGACTTAGTATAAATAATATGACTTGGTCGAATCACCACTTTTCGCAATTCTAACCAATCAAATTCAACCATTTCAGAAATTCCAACCAATGAAATTCAACCATGTACGCGCATGTCGGCCTGGCCTGGGTTTGGTTCGAATTTCGAACCAATGAAATGCAACTGTAGATAAAGGAACCCAGATATATGGCCGGAATTGAGTAATTGCAGTACAAAACCTACGCTGACTCCTGTAAAATAATTTTCCTTATTAATTCATTCCAGTAGTAATAACTGCGTTATTATATACTCAAGTCAAGAATTTTCATGTGCCCGCAAGTCACAAGTCAGTCAGCGAGTCTGACTTCCACCCTTTTTTGGTATAAATAATTCGTAATTATCTACCGGTAACTTACTCGTAATCTTACTTACTGTACCGTATGAACTTGCGACGTCTAGACGTGTTCATTAATGGCAAACATGAACAGTCTCGTGTTGATCTAATGTGGTATTCAAACCCTCACGATTGAATTCCCACGATTCACAAAAATCTGAAAAGATTACGCCAGCAACAATGCCACGCCAGCCGGCTTTCTACCTTGAAGGCTGGATGAAAACCATATCTAATTCCTCTATGTGCAATATGCGTTGGATTTCAAGTTCAACACCTTTTTACTGTTTAGCAAATAAAGACAATCTTTTCTCAATGCTCTTCCTCGAAGATGTTGACAGAGCTTGCTCACAATCTTACTAGTCTTAGCTCAAAATTTCAATCATATGTACCCACTAGTTGTATTACTACATTACCTTATGTTTAGAGGCATTTGACACTGTTTAAACAGTCAAATAACTGCTTCGACCCACTACTAGTACTTAAACTACTCGAGTAAACACTAACAAGCAACCAACCTCTCCTACCAATTGTCCAGTAAGAAGAATGACAGCCTACTCTGATATCCCTTTTAAATTTGACTTTGAACAAGAGTCTCTGCTGATGATAGAGATCAAGCATACTACCACTTCCAATGGAGTTTCTGAGACTACCAAGCTCAAGGTCCCACCGATTACTGCAGGAGTATCCCTCTTACAATTCCTTTTTACCATCAATGAATTCACTCTTGCCAAGAAAACACTTGGCTTAACTACAGGTCCAAAGCTGTATGATAAGTTCTCTATTCTTCTCAGAGATTATATCAATAGGAACTGGTGGAATAGCTATCATATAGCAACCAATGTTGCAAACCGAACGGTTGACAACTTCTCAACAACCATTGAAGAGCATGTCAACTTCAAGTTCAACAACAACTTTGACACATACAGCAAGCACAGAAGGTTCCTTACCAACATCAAGAAGAAAACCAACATGACAGTAGACCAATTTGTCTCCCAAGTCAACTTCCACAACCATGTAATCCTCCGACTACTTCCAGGTCAACCACCAGAGAATGCAGAAATCACTGATGATGAATTCAAGAATCTTATCTTCGAATTCATGTCCGATGAATAGAAGATAACCTATCAAGAACACCACTCTCCTCAAAGGGGCACCCTTCCTGAAATGATGATGAGATTGGAAAGATATTAGTGTACGCAAAACATGAAAAAGAAAAACAATGAAGATTATTCCTCACAAAGCAGGAATAACCACAATAACAATAGCAACAACAATTGTAACAACAATAACCGCCGCAATCGTAACAATTGCAATGGAAATAATCGAAACAATGGAAACAACCGATTGAACGGCAACAACAGCCAAAACCGACAACAGGGCTCCAACAACAACCAAGACGACGACGACAACAACAACAACAACAACAAATCCTCAACAAGAATCTCCAATGACTCACCGTGTCCAATTCATCCCGGTACAAACCACACTTGGGGGCAATGCTATGCCAATGCCTTCCGCAATAACTTTAACCGGTCCAACAACAACAGCAACACTGACACACATGTGAATGATCCGAACTCCAACAACAATCGCAATAACAGCAATCGCTCCAGCAATTCCTCTTCCTATGGCAGCAACCCACATGGACCAGAACAACACATGTGTGTTTTCATCAATGAACCAGAAGAAACCCTTCCATCAGCCTCACCTTGGCTAGATCTCTTCCATGAAGATATGAATGTTGATGTCAAATATTATAATTCGGATCTTCAGAGATTTTCTATTGATGAAGCACAAAGCTCCAATTCCGACAACAACAGGGATGATGTTGCTCCTAACAACAACAAGGACGTCAATCTTGCTCCAACGACAGTCAGCGTCTGCAACTCCATCAATGGTTTATCTGAAAAATACTATCTGAAGACCCTCTTTGATTCCAGGTCCACAGACAACCTCATCGTGGAATCAGCAATCCCTTCCAAAGCCAAGAAGTACTTGTTGCTTGCCCAACCAATTCAAATGCAAACAACCAATGGTAAGGCCACTTGCAGCCACTATGTGATCTTGGAGAACACCATGTTTCCAGAACTATCCTTCTCCATGAGAGTATGATTGAAGATCAAGTGTTTTGTTGTCACACAACGTACGAACGAAGACATCAATTAGCACTTCCTTATTGGTCACAGAACCATAAGAGACCTTGGAATGAAGATGGACTTCAAAGCTTGCACCATAGAATGGTATGAAAAGATCATGCACTTCCACCCTCATAACTACTTCAATAACAAGACCCTACTCCACAAGGTCATGTCAGCAGAACCTCACTCTGTTGCCAAAAGCTACTCCAACCAAGCTGCTCAACAAGTGTATGTTGATGAAGCCTCCAAGTATGAGAAGACCGACCTGCACAAACTAGTGTTGGAACAAGAACACCTCTCTGACCATGAGAACTTTTGCTTGCTGAAGATTCTCCTTGAAAATGAAGAACTCTTTGAAGGTCTGAATGACAAGGCATTAGGCATTTTTCCTAATCAAGAGTTCCACATTGACCTGCAGCAAGATGCAAAGCCATATCACATCAAACAACCATATCCAGTTCCACTCCACCAACAGGAAGCTGTGAAGAAGGAAATCAACCAACAAGTCAAACTTGGTATCCTTGAAAGATGCTACGCCACAGAATGGAGAATGCCAACTTTTGTGGTCCCAAAGCCAGATGGCTCCTGTCGGCTCATTAGTGACTTTCGCGAGCTCAACAAAGTAACCAAAAAGCTCCACTATCCAGTACCACAGATCCAAGACATCTTCCACAGAAGAAGAGGGTTCAAATATGTCACCCTTTTTAGCATGCAGTTCCACACCTTCAAGCTTGATGAAGCCTCCACTTGGCTCTGTGTTCTTGTCACTGCATTTGGAAAATTCTGGCTTCTCTGATTGCCAATGGGTTTCCTCAACTCTCCAAGTCAGGCCCTAGGCTGCATGGAACAGATGCTTCTGCACTTGAAAGATATTGAAGTATACATTGATGATATTGGAATCTTCTCAGACACCCTCGAATCTCACTGCAAATCTGTCTCTTCTGCTCTTTCCTTGCTCAAGGCTCACAACTTTTCTGCCAAGCCCTTCAAGTGCCATTGGTTCCAATTACAGGCGCCATGGCTTGGCCACATCATTTCCAGAGATGGAATCAGACCCAATCCAAACAAGATAGATCCAATATTGAAACTGGCTTTTCCCTGAACAACAACCCAACTTTGATCCTTCATTTGGATGATTAACTTCTACCAAAACTTCTATTCCAAGCATCTATCAAAAACAGGCTGAAGTTCTTGTCCCACTTACAGACCTCTCCGGTAGATCCAAAGGCAAGCTATCTCCAACTCCAGAGCTCATTGAGACTTTCAACAAAGCCAAAGTCCTCATTGCAAAAGACATCTTGCTTGCCTTCCCTGATCCAAACAAACCCTTCCATGTGTACACTGACGCGTCTGAATATCAACATCGGAGCTGTTATTATCCAAGAAGACCAAATTGTCCTCTGCTTCTCCAGAAAACCCAACACTGCTCAAAGGAAATACCCAGCAATTGACAAAGAGATGCTTTGTATTGTTGAAGTTCTCAAGGAATTCCGACCCCTTCTTTGGGGTGCAGAAATCATTGTATGGATAGACTACAAAAACTTGACTTGTCAAAAACTCTCAAGCCATTGCATTATGACTCGGCAAATGCTTCTTGAAGAATTGTCTCTGGTCTTCAAACATATTCCCAGCAAAGATTATGTGATTGCTGGCGCGCTCTCCAGGCTTCCAATTCAGCAATCCCCAGAGAAAAGAAGGAATCCCCAACTCCAACAGATTCAGAAATTGCAACCAACCCAACAGGCAACCTAACCAACGTTCTCTCTCTTCCTGACTTGTTCCTCGACTACCCGGAAGACATTCCCGTGTATCCGTCAGCCTTCACTCAACTGGCCGCCGGCCAAGCTGCCAATGATGTAGATATCTCTACCAATCCAAGGTACACAATAGAGAATTTCAAGAGTACCAACTTGCAAATTGTTGAATCCAATGGTCGACAGAAGATTGTACTCCCTCCAAACCAAGTACATGCCACAATCAAATATTACCACCATGTGCTTGGCCACACCGGCGTTGAAAGGTTGTATCAAACCATTAACCAATTTGTATACGCCCAAGGACCAAATCAATTTCTTCTCTTGTTCCTGTGATGCTTGCCAAAGATACAATAACACCCACCAAAGCCACAGCCAACTTCCAACCAAAGAACACCAGTATTTTCCTTGGGATACCATTGCAATTGATGGAATCGACCCTTGGAAGATCAAGATCCCCCGGCCATGGAACAATTGCCTTCAATGGATTCACCATCATGGGTATGTGCACCAACCTCCTTCATGCCCTTGACAACGGCTGGCTCTTGAGATGTCCGAAGCCAGTTAACTGCATCATTGACCAAGGAACCAACTTCTTGAGCAACGACTTCCAACTCCACCTTGCCAATCTTGGAATCAAGGCCAAGGTCTGCTCAGTCCAAAACCCACAGTCAAATGCTGTTCTTGACAGAGTACATGACACTATCAAGTCTGCAATGCAAACAGAGCCCAATACCAATTCACCACAGACCCTTCAGGAAGCCACCAATATCATCGATAGTGTCTTTGCGTCTGCTCAATTTGCTGTTAGATCTACTATCCACAAGACCTTTGGAATAACACCAGGTGCCCTTGTATTCCACTGAGACATGTTCCTTCCAATCCCTGTAATCACCGACTTGGCCATGGTCCAAAACAAAAGACAAGCTCAAACCAACAAGAATGCCATGAAAGAAAATAGTCACTGGAAGCTTCATGATTATAGTGTTGGAGACCAAGTTATGATGAAAAATGAAAAACAAATTCCTGGAGCTTTTGAAGCAAGAAGCGAAGGCCCGTACACTATCAAGCAAATCCACACCAATGGTACAGTTTCCTTTCTCATAGGAAACCATGTTGTCCAACGGATGAACATTCTAAACCTAAAACTATATCACGTCAATTAAAAATTTCCTATCTATGGAATACTGGTTGCACGTGACCACCAAAAATTCTGTGCCACCAAGTGAAGCTTTTATGGGAAGAAAAAGAGTGTGGTATTCAAACCCTCATGATTGAATTCCCACGATTCACAAAAATCTGAAAAGATTATGTCAGCAACAATGCCACACCAGCCAGCTTTCTATCTTGAAGGCTGGATGACAAACACATCTAATTCCTCTATGTGCAGTGTGCTTTGGATTTCAAGTTCAACGCCTTTTTACTGTTTAGCAAATAAAGACAATCTTTTCTCAACGCTCTTTGGAGATGTTGACAGAGCTTGCTCACAATCTTAGGTTTAGCTCAAAATTTCAATCATATGTACCCATTAGTTGTATTACTATACTACCTTATTTAGAGGCATACGCCACAATTCCTTCCTAGTAATACTACAGTAGTACCAAACATTGAAAGCAAGTCAATAGTATGGTGGGTATTGATTGTTAGAATAGGTTGAAAATACGTTTGGTGTTAACAGTGTTTGCTAGTTAATTATCATGTAGCTAGGAAAATATGAGTCCTCCGACTGCTTGATTTGATAGTTATTCACTCAGCAACCCTTCACATGTATTATCTCATGTTAATCTAGTACAACTCTTCATGTGTTTCATATATTTGTGACTTCGTTTTCTTTCTGTCTCACTGAGCCCTTGACATCTTCATGTGATTGATCTCTATTGGTGGCTTAGCTCGTTTGTTTCCATTCTGCTATATACATGTATATGTATATAGTATGTTGTTAATCAGATTCTAGGCTTCTGACACCATCCTGAAGTGAGATTTTCCTTAGAGCCACTCTTTCCCCGGAGTGATTGATTCACTCTGGGGAGCAATTAATCCTTCTGGTTCACTTAACCAGATTTGTCTCCATAAATTGACTCATTTGAATCATTCCAACAACACACTTCCCTGTTTGCATGCTTAGCCAAAAAGCTCTTGCGCTGTACTTGTCAAACAACTTCTTCCAGGCATTCTTGGTATGAACATCTGCTGTGTTGTTGTCTCCTGCAATCCATTGCACATTGATAAAACCCCTCTCTTTGAGTTCTCTGATGTAATGCATCTTAACTCCAATATGCCTGGTTCTTCCTCCCTACCGGCCAGTTACTTTGCAATATCCACGTCACCTTGGCTGTCACACCATAAGGTCATTGGTAACTTCAGTCTCAGCCTCATTTGGATCAATATTCTGTGTACAAACATCACATCCTGTATAACCAATATCCCTGAATACAATTTGGCCTCAGTCGTTGACAACGTGATGATAGGCATCATCATGCCAAATTGCTTAACTGGTGCACCTTCCAGATATGTAATTCCTGAATTCACAATTGTTCTTCTGCTGGAATGCTTTGCATACTCCAAATCACATTTCCCAGAGATTTTAGATAGCCTGTCTTGTTTACCATACCAGTGTAACACACTAGGGGTTGAATTTGAGTAGGAGTGATAATTATGAATGGATTAATACTTTACGAAAATGGATGGAAACTTAACAGATAAAATAATGAGCGATGGAGCTGGCTGTGTTTGATCGCCCATGAATATTCATATAGAGAGTCACGATATGAATCGTGCGCCTGCCTGGCATCGGTATACCATTCTATACAGATAATGCTTCACTACTTAATGATTCTTAGTGTATACAGATAATGCTTCACTACTTAATGATTCTTAGAGTAGCCCAAGTCTCATTAATTTGATTGTACGTATCCTTCGATGGTATCTTGGATAGTACGACTTGTACGATAGATTGTAGTACATAGATTGTAGTATGTAGCTTGGTACGTACGTAGCTTGGTTACGTCCGATCGCAGTACGTTACAGAGTCCCCGAATGAGTGACTTGAGGATTCTCATAATCGTTTCACTACTAGACTTCTTCCATGTCTAGATCATTGTTGGCCGGTGCATCATCTTGTGCTGGATCATCATTTGCTGGGTGCTCTTTGTATGGAGTAAGCTTTCGAATGTTGACGGTTTTCGGTGACATTTGGAGACAGCCTCAATTTCACTGTGCCATTGGTGTGCACTTGAACAATTTGGTATGGGCCTTTCTTCTGAGGTTGCAATTTGTCTGGATCTGGTTCTTTCATCCATACTTTGTCATCCACCTTGAAAACATGCTTGATGCGCTTGGCATTTTGTCAGGAGTAGATTCATGTTGATACCTTGTTGTCAAATTTGCTGTAGCGCAATGAGGTTAGATGTCAGTGGGATATCCAATAGCATGTCCCTGTTGAAAACCAGGGCTCCTGGAGACAAACCCATAGCTGCGTTGATTGCGCACCTGGATGCATGCATACAAGTAGCTAATGCATTGTCCATGAGCTGTGTGGCCTGGGTGTTGGTTTGAGGTGGATTCACATGTACCAGTATGCGAAGGGTGTCTGCAATGGTGTGATGTACTCTTTCGCATACAGCATTGCTCTGAGGATTCTTGACTGTGGTAGCCACACCTTCAATTCCATAGGTTGCAAGCGTATTTTGGAATTCGTGGCCTAGGAACTCTCCACCATTGTTGTAGACACACTTGACAGGTCTTGGATATCGGGATAACCAGCAATTGGTGAATTGGTTGGAGACATGTTGACTTGACTTATCTCTGATGCGAATGATTTCCAGTAGGTTGGTGACTGGGTAAATGCATGTGAGAGCCTTGAAGTTGTAGATTTTTCCTTGGGCTGTTACTTTCCACGGTCCAATCAGATCCACATGTACTTCACTGAATGGTGCCAATGGCGCTTGCTTGGACACCAGCAATCCATAACTAGCATTTCTGCTCTTGTACTTGATGCAATCATCCGGGCATGTGTATTCTTGGCATAGCTTGGCGAGTCGTTCCACGTGGAACCTGGCCGCTATTGTTTGATTGAGTCTGGTGGATCCACAGTGCCCTAGTAGTAGATGGTACCACTTGAGTAGTTGAGGAGCAAGGGAGGTTGGAATGTAAATTTTCTATTCCTCTCTGGTTTCTACTTTGGAGTAGCATGCAATTTCCTGATTACCAAGTTGTTGTTTGAAGAAGGTTGGTAATTGCAGCTTGGCCGGGAGCGTGTCATCGTTTTGTTGATGTTGAGCAATGTTGGTGTAATTCACTGGGCATTCCATTTCCTGGAGTGTTGGCAGGTTGGCCAGACACTCATTGTTCGTAGACATGAATAAAATTCAAAGTCCGCGTCATGGCATAGGTGTGGGAATACCTCTGGGAATTCTTGCAGAAAAAGTTCTTCATCTGCTTGCTCAGGGACGTCTAATTTGAGAAAATCAATTAGAGTGCCTTTACCTTGCTTCTGTTTCTCCCCCACTGTAGGTGGATCCATCCTGGATAATCTTGAGAATGAATCCGCGAGCACATTCTTGGGGCCTTCCACATAGTGCCACTTGAGGTTGTATTCTTGTAGAAAGAGATTCCCTCCGAGTACTCGTTGTGGAGAGAGGGTTTTGAAGGTGAGATTCTTGTGGTCTGTGTAAATGTTGAGTTCACAGCCTAATAGTAGCTTTCTGTATTCCTTGCAACACAAGACTATTACAAGTAGTTCCTTTTCCGTTGTTGTATAATTCTTCTGAGCTGCATTCAGCTTTTTGGACCAATAAGCAATGGGCTTGCAATTTTGTAGGATGGCTGCGCCGAGCTGTAGATCTGACGCATCTGTGTAGATATTGAATGGGAGATTGAAATCTGGGGATGTGTTCAGCGCGTCACTTGCTATCATTGCTTTCATTTCTTCAAAGGATTTTTCCTGAGCCGGCCCCCATGTGAAGGCTGACTTTGTTGATTTGGGCTGCCCATTGGCAGTTTTCTTGGGGGTTCCCGTGAGTTCAAATAAAGGAGATAGGACATGTGAATGTCTCGGCCACATATCCCTGTAGTAATGTTATTTTCCTTCTGAATCCGATTCGTTGAGAGTCTGATTCAAGGACTTCTGACGAACAGCAACACTGTGTTAGTGTGTTAGTAGACGAACGATTGTACTCTACGCGTGACAATTGTGTTTGGATACTTTCGGCAACGGATAATCGGACTACAGGCGAGACTAGGGAAACGCCAGATCTCCTCTTGCTGTGACTTATTCAGATTGCAGCGAGACAGACCTTAGTATGTAGATTACAAGTAGTTGGTAGCAACTAGTGTGAATTTTGGGATTTAAATCAGTTGAATGTTAAAAGTATGAGATAAAGTGAAATCTTGCCGAAATGCAAGATATCTCTTTTATTGAGATGAATACGTTGCAACTGCTGTTGCGTAGTGCTGAGATTACTCGCTGATTATTTCCGTACATGTATTAGTCGTTGACCATATATATTTGTATGCATGTATATGTATTGTGTGAGAATCACATGTCAACGGTTTTCTTCTCTTGTTCCGTTAGGAAGACTCCATGAAATGTTTATCATTAAGGTCAGGAATTGCTCCCGTAGCTCGTGTGATATTTTATGAAATCAGAGTTTGCTCACCGAAGAACAATGGCAATATCGTAAGACATGGATTGCTCACCGTTTATGCGCGATGGGAATCGATGCGCCGTGGGAATCGATATGCCGTGGGAATCGATTACTTAGATGGATACGGGACTCATTGATTCATGCGCATAGGAAATCTACCCTTTGGTAGCTTTGGTACTTCTGGTCACGAAAGGAATTTAATACTCCCCATGTCTCCTTGTGAAGGGTCATCACGCTCTACATGATGCTTCCATCATCCTGGAGAAGGTCACCAGTATTACCACAGAAGTGGAAGATGGGCCTGAGCAGTGGATACACAACTGAGTGACTCCAATGCTTGGTGAGAATGTCTGCACAGTTATCCTTACCTGGGATGTGCATCATTAAAATGAAACCTCTCGCTATCATGCTCCGTACGTAGTGAAACGATAGAATGTTATGACGCTTATGCAACCTTGCGTAAGGAAAGGTCGACGTCTGGATCATCTTTTTGTTGTCACCCCAAGAGTATGAGATGTCATGTACTCGTGTTCCGAGATATCGGAATGAGTGCCGTAGGTCGACAATCTGTTCGATGCAAGTTCTTCCGGCAACAAATTCAGCTCCAAAGGTGGCTGTTTCCGTAGTAGACTGCTTCTTCGAGAACCACATCATGGGAGTCTTGTTCGCGAAATGAAGAATGCCGGTAACGGCCTTGCCACTGAGAATATCATGCATGAGGTTGGCATCATAGAAGTGTGATAACACTACTGTCTTTCCAAGCGGTGCAGGAGCGTCGTCGGGTAGCTCCTCAGAATGCTCCCCATAGACGGTATTGGACCAGTCGATGGTGTCGGGTTTAGTCAATATAAAATCGGGCGGTTCCACGCGGAATCTGATTTTAAAATGTCTAAACTTGGAGATATATCCATAGATACGTTTAGCACGTTCGAGATGCCCATCTCGTGGCTGAGCTCTGAAACTTGAGAGCGTCATCACGGCTGTTTGTACATCGAAACGGCCAATAGCGATGATCCATTGTAGTGAACCGATCATACTTTGGTATTTCTGTATACCGGTTTCTTCAAGAAAGGCTGAGGAGTCCAATTCGGGATGATCGTTCTCCGCGATGGGTGATCGGAACCTAGTGTTAGGTTTGCATCCGAACATTTGTTCGTAAGATGCTTCCATCTTTTCGATGAACTTTATGGGATTCATGCACAGAACGCCATGTTCGTCGCGCTCAAATCCACATCCTAAATGAAAGTTCATAGGTCCGGATCCCTTCAATTTGAAGTTATATGGTGACGATTGCAATATCTTCAAGAAGGAATTGGGATCTGCCATGCAGAGACATAGGTCATCGACATATGTGCATATGAGCTCATATACCCGTTCACCATGCTTGTTCGTTCCGGGTTTGAGGAATATTTCCGGTTCTGCGCGGGATCTTTCGAAGCCGAGTTCGATGAGACAAGCCGCGAGTAAGTCTCCAAAGCACTTGCCTGAAGACCTGAGACCATATAGGGCTTTGTAAATGACCAACAGGTGACCCTCCAGCGATCCGAATTCGGGACCTGCCTTGATGCATACTTTCTCGCAGGTGACTGCTTCTAAGTAGGCGTTACCTATGTCGGTACCCCATGCTTCTAGATTGTTGAGTTCAGCTAGGAAGAGGCACATACGTAGACCGCAAAGAGATACGACGCCTGCGTAAACACTGTGGATAGGGGCCTCAGTGAGATTACCGTTAGCAACGAGGCGAGCCTTGTGTCTTCCGTCGTGTTTGACAGCGTATATCATGTGTACCTTGATCTGTTGGAATCCCATGGGAATGGAGCTTGTCTTGTATACGCCTTTATCAATGAATGTATTGTATTCATTGAGTTGTGCCATTTCCAGAGTGGTAGCATCTTCCCATTTGGTGTTCCCGTTGGCTTGATCAAATCGGAGGGCTTCTTCGTGGTTACGAGGCACTTTGAATCCATATTGATACTGCGGAGTGGTACGGAAAGAGCGTAGTTTGGCTTGGTGCACGAGTCGATCAAGTTTCTTGGTTCGTCGGGCTAGGTTGGTGATTCTCCTGAGACGTTTCCAACCTGGGAGGTCAAGCAAGTTGTTGTCTTTCCCATATTTTGCAACGGTGACTGGGTCATCAGCCGCAATATTGGCCAGAGGTTCATATGTGCGTTCCATATTCTCCCATTCAATCCAGAGGTTATACTTGGAACCTTTGTATTGAGGGTGCTTGTTATCCAGTGGACCTTGGTGTCCTAGGATGCGGCGAAACGACCAGAGTTTGCCGTCTTCTTGTGTTGAATCACGATGTATGTAATTCATGACGTCATTGTATGCAATGATATCATCGAGTTCGTCATCGGAGTGTTTGCACTTGAACTTGATGAAGTCTTTATTGCGTTCAAGACTGTCTTCAACATCGACAATGGTGAAACGTTTCCGGGTGCCATCGAGATTGGTTACAAGGAAGGAACGTCCTTGTAGATCGGCAATCGGGATCGTAGGAATGGTAATAGGTTTACCATCATCGTCAAATTGTGCGTTACCTTCTTCGTCGGTAACAACTACCTGTGATGGGTCTACTGAAGGAGTAGCGGGGTTGGTGTGTGGAGTTGTGACGTCACTAACATCAAAGTATGCTAATTCCGGTGGATCAAAATCATCTTCAGTAAGGAGAACGCCATCGGATGTCTTGCTGAAGATGTGTGTCGTAGGAGGACCATCAAAACTCTCCCCATAGTTGTTAGGGAGTGGAGAAGGTGACCAGCTTGGGCTGTCATCGACCTTCTTATAAAGAAAGCTCGGTAACGAGGGGTGGGCGGGTGGTTGAAGAATTGGTTGAGTGCCAGATGCGTGGGGCGTGGTATCTGTTGGTGCAGATGGAACGGTGTCATCGGCGGTGTCACAATCAGCAGGTGAACCGTTAGGGGAAACTGAGCTGTTTGGTTTAGTAGACTCGTCAATGAGTTTATTCTGATTGGTATGCTCCCCATGTTTGAAAGCTGGAGCTTCTCCAGTGGCGTATATACGGGGTAAGGAATCCTTTGCATTACGCCATTTGATGAAACCATCATCAGTAAATAAGCCCGCGCGTTTGTTACGTGACTCAGGTGTAAGAGCAGATCGAACACCGGACCGGTCTAGTAACTTGTTGGTAACTGGATCCCAGATTCGAAAGCAGAGTCCATTGCCAACATGTTCGGCGATGCCGACGAAATGACCTAGGCGTTCGGTAGATTTGGTACCGAAAGGAGAGTCATTGGTCTTGAAATACACAGGTTCAAACCAGAAGAAACTGGTGTATGCGCTGATGTCGCCAATTGTACCCGTGGCAATGAAGATCGGTTGTTTATCGGACAACATAGGGTCAGAGACAACATTGAGGAGACCCGCGACGTATGTCATGCACAGTAACCACATGTGTGGTGGTGTGCCGGTACGATCCATGACGCGATTGACAATGCGTTTGAACGTTTGGTATCGTCGTTCGAATTGATTCTGGTGTTGATGGTACGGTTCACTTTGCCAGAGTCCAATCCATAACATTTTGAGGTAATCCATGACTTTCTTACTTGATTGATAGTTACCGTGGTCACAAAGGAGGCGGATGGGCCTGCCCCATTTTCGAACAAAGTTCTGAAAGCAGGGTAGGAAATCGCCGGTGGTACGCATTTCTTCAACGTGAATAATATGCGATTTGCGGCCAAAGAAGATTTGAGCAATCTTGGATCCACCATCAATTGCTGGGACATCTGAATAGACTGCATCGGACATAACATCGTCATTGAAGGGGCGAACGTTCATGGCCGGTTGAGGGGAATGAAACCGTTTGAAAATGTTACCATCAGGACTAACCGCTAACGAACCGTATTGGGTTGAGTTTTCAAAAGTAGCCTTGATGCGATCGGTGGAAACCCAACAAAAGAAAGGTTTGAGGGATAAGTAGTCATGTTCGTTGGGGTATCTTTCGCGGGGCGTAGCTGCAATGCGCGTAGTGTCACTGGCTGTACAGTCTGTCGGAAACGCAGTGACTGTTCCAGAGACTGCGGTTGGCGCGCAGCATGCGAGACGTTCTTGATGAGCGTAGTCAGTGGAAGTAAGCCAAAAGGAGTGATCGTTGTTCTTATGATCATCAATTGGAAGAAAGGGAGATCAGGTGGAATGGCTGGAATACGAGCTAAGGGATGTGACCGTGGAGGACCCGGGAGAAACAGATATATCGAATCCTTCAAGGCAGCGTGGGTTCCCATATTCGTCGTAATCGGCATAGGGGAGTTGCTGTGGTTGGGGAGGATATTTCTGGAGAAATTGTTCATCCTTTGCACTGATCGTGGTATCGAGAACAGATGGGTCCCAATGTTTATCGGACGTCATGATAACATGTGGTAGCGTGTCAAATTCGACAGTCGTATACTTTCGCATCGCAAGGTATGGTAAGCCGTGTCGTATGCTAAGAGGCAGTGCATAGCCATCGGAGGTGGTGATGACCTGTCCTCCGCCTGCTTTGATGGACGTGTCGTCTACAGTGGAAAAATATGCCTCCATCTGGCCGGATGACAATATAGAAGGATGTCGTCCTGTATAGGCACATTCATTGAAAATAAGAATGACGGGGCCTCTGTTTGACATGGAATATGCTCCGCATGTAGCAATGGGGATGTTTTGTACCTGATGATTGTTAATGCCGGTGACGTTAACATATCGTGGTGGAATATCCTTGGAGATGAGACATGCATCATTACCGATGATGCAGCCATTTGCGCCGCGATCGACCATGGCAAAACCAGGGCTAGTAACCGTAGTTTTGTGTATGCGGTATGTGTATGACGTTGCGGGCCCATCATTAGGAAAGGTGAGATCATCCTCGGGAGTATACCACTGGTGAAAATTGGCGGAATACGATGGTGTTCCGACAGGTATTTGAGTGTCACCGTCCTTTTTGTACTGAATGTCAGGGTTGTTTGAAAGGAATCGAGCTGGATGCGCGGGTGACACGGAAGACTTGAGAGGTCACTGGTCCTTAGACGAGGAGGTCGTTGATTTGTATACACCTAGAGATGCATGGAAAACGCCTCTACGATCATTCTCTACAGCAGGATGTAGGTCTGCTGCGGAATTGGCATGCTCATCCTTGGTCGAAGTATCGTCTTCTTGAAAAGATACCGAGTGTTCATGTTGGTATGCCTTTCGGGTAATGGGTTTGACACTGTTGGGGTCAGGTTGGTTAGTGTTAAGCAAGTCGTGTCGCAATGAGGCAACCACGATTTTCTTTCCTTCCGGAGAAAAACTGAGCCAACTCTTCATGTCCTGACGTGACAAGGCCTTCCATATGTTTGTAGGCAACCTTGTGGTAGGGTCAGGGGTACGTCCAGCCTTGAACACAGCATAATCTTGATAGTCTCCTTCAAATTCGATGGGGAGAGCATAGTCATCATGGTGTTGGATCGAGTCAGAAGAGAAATCATGAACGTGTGCACGTACGGTCGACCGAGGAGCAGACATCGCAGACTGGGAATCAAGTCGAGTTGCTTCGAGTAAAAGCGTGATTTTAAGATCGTGGATAGCAGCGGCTTCGGCAACTGCATCCGTTACGGTACTATTCGTCCCACCTGGATCCTTGACTTTGGCAAACTGTTCGCTTAGCTGGAAGCTGGAATAACATGCCTGACACAATGCTGATTTTACAGTGTGATACTCGAGGGGCTTGTTGGGAGGACGGAGCTTGTTGAGGTGATTCAATTCATCAAACCAATGTGTGATGAATTTCACCTTGGATTCCTTCCAATTGTTGAGGTTCAACTTGAGCAACGCTTGTAGCTGGGTCGAGTTGTCGTATACCTTTGCTT
Source organism: Pseudo-nitzschia multiseries (assembly GCA_037355745.1). NCBI lineage: Eukaryota > Bacillariophyta > Bacillariophyceae > Bacillariales > Bacillariaceae > Pseudo-nitzschia > Pseudo-nitzschia multiseries. The sequence goes on from CM074783.1 coordinate 7,377,443, forward strand.
TTGATTGGCTATGAAGGTTTACGAAGTCGAAGTAGGCCTGGCGTCCATCACGAGTGGTAGAATGACTGTGTACACATGATGCAGAAAGGTCACTCTTGAAGACTTCCAACATTAGTACCCAGAAGAAGGCACATTGTTTGATGTAGAGATCACGGGTGTAACCCACAAGCGTGGCTGGAGGCCAAGTTTCATCGAGGAATGTCTCTGTATCGATGTCGTATGCCTCGAGTTTAGCTTTGAAACCGACGAGCCAGTGTTCGAATCTCGAGTCATTCGTGAGAGGTGTAAAGGACTTTTCATCTCGTGCTTTTCGGCACCATGATTCGTACTTTACCTGCTGAGGGGACTTTTTATTACTTCCCGCCGGAGGAGGTGGTGGGTTCAGAACAGATTCGTTACGTAAGCGTTGGGCACGCTCTCCGCGGAATGCCTGGAATTCCATGTATGTATATGACTTTACATCTTTCCAGTCCTTCTCGTCTTCTCCTAGGTCAACACCTTCTTCTTGTAGGTCGATAGCGAAGTCCGCAAGTGCCTCTATGCTCCTTTGGATGGATCGAGGGATATGCGTTGCCAATCCTCGCTCCATATAGGTAAGTTCGCGTGCAAAATCCGGTTCGATAAGTGCGTCGAGGAACGACTTCCACTCGCATAATCCTCCTTCTTTGAGAGCTAAGCACAACTTGCTAGTAATCTCACTTGTTACGTTGAGTAATGATATGAGTATCTTTCTCATATCAGCATCGAAGCTGGGAAAACGTTCGATAGTGGTGACTTCGGCGTCATTCTTCTCTTCGCCTCCGAGTGCATTGACGGCCATTACCGGTACCGGTATGTTCGGCATCTGTGGTGGTTCGGAGCCTTGGAAGGAAGTGCGTGGTAACTGAGAATGGGAACTGCTTCTTGTGCGATGTGCGACGTGCATATGCCAGCGTAGGGATTATGTTCAATTCCATTCCTGTTCCTTCTTGTGTGCAAGCCTTCTTAGAGCTTGCGACTGTTAATCTATTATTTTCCTTCTTAATCCGATTCGTTGAGAGTCTGATTCAAGGACTTCTGACGAACAGCAACGCTGTGTTAGTGTGTTAGTAGACGAACGATTGTACTCTACGCGTGACAATTGTGTTTGGATACTTTCGGCAACGGATAATCGGACTACAGGCGAGACTAGGGAAACGCCAGATCTCCTCTTGCTGTGACTTATTCAGATTGCAGCGAGACAGACCTTAGTATGTAGATTACAAGTAGTTGGTAGCAACTAGTGTGAATTTTGGGATTTAAATCAGTTGAATGTTAAAAGTATGAGATAAAGTGAAATCTTGCCGAAATGCAAGATATCTCTTTTATTGAGATGAATACGTTGCAACTGCTGTTGCGTAGTGCTGAGATTACTCGCTGATTATTTCCGTACATGTATTAGTCGTTGACCATATATATTTGTATGCATGTATATGTATTGTGTGAGAATCACATGCCAACGGTTTTCTTCTCTTGTTCCGTTAGGAAGACTCCATGAAATGTTTATCATTAAGGTCAGGAATTGCTCCCGTAGCTCGTGTGATATTTTATGAAATCAGAGTTTGCTCACCGAAGAACAATGGCAATATCGTAAGACATGGATTGCTCACCGTTTATGCGCGATGGGAATAGATGCGCCGTGGGAATCGATATGCCGTGGGAATCGATTACTTAGATGGATACGGGACTCATTGATTCATGCGCATAGGAAATCTACCCTTTGGTAGCTTTGGTACTTCTGGTCACGAAAGGAATTTAATAAGTAACCAACAGCACCTAGAAAAGAATTGACTTGAGTGATAGTTTTTTGGTCTGTCCATTTGCAGAATAGCTTCAATCTTTTTCTTCCAAGGTTTCATGGCTTCTGGAGTCATCCAAAATTTGAGAAAGTCTGTTTCCTGTACAGCCCAATCACATTTGAGAGGGTTGCACTTGAGTCCATTTTCATTCAGTCGTTGCAGAATTGTATCCACTGTTTGCATGTGATGGCTGAAGGTGCCATTTGTCCAGATTCCAATATCATCAATATAGACTGTGCAATCAGTGCCTTGCAAAATGTCCTCCATGAGTTGTTGTGCCACATCTGGAGAGATTTTGACACCCATTGGAAGTCGTTGATATTCATAGCAACCGTACGGTGTGACAATTGTGCATAGTTTCTTGCTTTCTTCATCCAGTTCAAAACAATAGTATTGCATGGATAAATCAATCTTGGTGAAATGGGTGTATTTGCCTCTTCAGTGCATGATATCCTGTATTTGTGGTATCGGGTATGACCTTCTGATTAGCAGTTCATTGAGTTCTCGAAAATCTGACACCCATCTAACCCAGTTGTCCTTCTTGGGAATGATGAAGGTAGGAAATGCCCATTCCGCTGGTCCCTCACATCTTTTGAGGACTCCATCATCTACAAGATTCTGGAGCTCCCTCTTGAATAGCTCTTCTCTTTTGTATGTGACGGCATATGGCTTCTTGTGGACTGGCTTGGCGTCGGGCTTTAGCTTGAGTGAGATTTTCTTGTGTGGGTATTTGCCTAGTTTTCCATTGAAGACATTTGGATATTTAGACAGGACCGCTTGGAATTGTTGTTGTTCTGCTGCTGTCATGTGTGCTTGCTGCTCAGCAACTGAGGTTGGATCAGTTGCCTCATAAGCTCTGTTGAGGATGACAGGTGATGAAGATACAGCGTCATGCGCAAATAGCTCAGAATCAATGGATTCCTCCAGTAATGCCTGAAAATATGCTTCTTGCAACTCCGGAGTAATATCAAGACTGGCTGTTTTGCGCATTGGAATTTGTCGGTTGTTCCATTGAACCATGCTTCATTCAAATAACAAGTTGATATTGGTGCTGCATAGAAAGTCCCGACCAAAGATAATATCATATCTGCATGATTTGGATTCAAATAATCTGGCTTCACAATGCTAGATTGTTGTGTTTCCAAATTCTTGTAGTTTGAGATTCTTCATTACGACAAACAATGAGGTGTCAAATGATCCATTGGCTGTGGTTGTGATGGTTTTTGTTTTGGATTGGATTGGTAGAACTCCAAGGGGAAGTGCCCTTTTGTTGATAAGGGTTGTTGTACTGCCACTGTCGAGTAGGGCAAGCATTGTTTTTGTTGTTTTTACAGGAATGCCTTGAATGTATTGGATGGTTGTTAAAAGAATAGGAGCCACATCGCTCTTATGTTTGGTAGATACAGGGTACTCCGTATTTGGTTGTAGGGTATTGCTTTGTGCTAGACGAGAGGTCCAGCTTGTTGTCATTGATTGCAACGTTTTTGTACCCATTTGGTCTTTCGTACCCGTATTGCCGATCGAATCGTCATTTGGTTTGGCATTGGCGTCGGTTGTCCCCGTTTTATTTGTATTGGTCTTCTGAATAGTTGGCAAATAGACATGTCTTTCCTCTGGGTGAAATCATGGATGTGCCCGTTTGGTGTGTCTTTACCATGCTGGCCATTCCTGTGATTATCCAATCCGGATTCTTGTCCACCGTCCACTCGTATCATTTCTTCTTTGTTCCTTCTACCTCTTCCACGTTCAACATGTTGACTTGGTGACACCACTTCAAGAAAGCAGCAAACAACACATATCTCAGCTGATTTGGTACCCCAGCAGCCTCCAAAACTGCCATTGCGAGGCTACACATATTGAGTATTCATGTTTCCACTCTTGAATTTCTCTGTGGGGTTTTGGCTATGAACTGTACTCTCCTGAACTGCCAACTGGCTTCATTCATAGCCTTTTGGAACTTAATGTTTTCACCAGCATCATCACATCTCAATTTTTCCAGTTCCTTTCTGGTTTGTTTCATGCTGTTGAACTTTGAACAGAACTCCTCAATGAATCCATTCTTCTTGCTGTACCAGCCCAACATAGCTGCTCTGGAGATGTGTTTGACAGCTACCACCAGACAGTTGTTGGTTGGGAAATCGATGGTTCCTTTTGGATTCTTTGGTTTCTTCAATCTCATTCCATTGATATACCACAGTTCTTCTACCACACTTGGTGGGTTATGCTCTCCCTCTCCTAGGTTCTTCTGTCTGACTTTTCCCCTTGTGTAAGCTTCACACTTTTGGAAGGGGCTTTGTGTTTAAAGTCCAACCCAACTACGTCCAACGTAGTCAGCAATCTGCTTGGTCCTTGTGATGTTGTTGTGTCCACAGAATGTGCGGGTCTTTTCTGCCGGCATCTTGCTTGGTGTTGCAAGGACAGTCTCTGGAGTTTGTGTGACTGTTTCCTCAGTCTCCAGGTACATTGCCCAGAGAGTGTCATTGCCTATGGATTGGATTGGGATATCAAAGTGTAGTTCTTGAGTATCCTTCTGGAGTTTTATCTCAGTCGCGTTACTGATCATCTCCCATCCTTGGCTTATCATCTTTGTTGCGTTGCACAGACTGAACTTGCATGTACCATATTGGGAGCCGGTGAACTTGATTCTACTCTTGCGCTCGCCACCTTTGTTGTATTGGACTCCAGCTTTGTCCAAGATTTTAGTAACTTGTAACCTTGTTCCATTTGCTGCTCCTTGTGGGCTGAGTAGCTTTAGCTTTGCTATAAAGCCTTTCGAAGGAGTAGTTCCTTTGGTGTGGTGAATCGTGTTTGCAGTTGTTCCTATATCTACAACCCGCAGTTGGCTCATATACAAAGATTTCGTTCCGTTAGCCAGCAGGATACATTCCATTGCTTCCTGTCTTTTCTTGGCTTTGGGCTCTGGAATGGTTGCAGACATAAGTACACATTCTTCTATCCTGGGTTCAGTACCACTGAATCCAACCATTGAGATAATTTGGAATTCCTCATTCGCAAAATGTTGGTTGCGTTGAACTTTATTTTCCTCTTCCTCCTTTGTTTTCAAGGAGCCAGGATTGCCCGTTTCCGGTTCCAGCTTATGTCTTTCCATTTCTTGTGGATTGATTCCCCGCTGAATTTTCCGGTACCCCATTCTTATGGGATCCCTCCAATCATTTGTTTGGTTTTCTTGCAGACAGTGTGACTTTTCCACTTCCAGAATGGATGGAGCGGCTAGCCATCCATGTTCTTTGGTTTTGATGTTATCTTCTCCCTGTTTCTTTTGAAACTTGTTGAGTTTATTGCGTTCATAATTTCTGTTCCGGTTGGATTTGAAAAAATATTCATGACTTCCTTCTTGTTCCTTCTTTTTGAATAGTGCTGACAATGGGTTCCCTTCTGGTTCCCCTTCTTTCTTGTGCTCCTTGGACTCCCTGCCACTTCTCCGGCGCCTAGAAAGCATTACTCCTCTTCAATTACTCTAGCCACTACGCTCTTGTCTGAGTTGCTGTATCTTTTCTTTTGGTCTTTCTTCTGCATCCATTTTGGTTTGCTTTTAGGATTCTTCTCCCAGCAGGCCTTCTCTTTGTGTCCGGACTTTCCACAATGAAGGCACTTTGCCGTCTTATTGGTTTCATCACAGTCTTGCTTCATGTGGCCCTTCTTGCCACATCCATAGCACCATGTGTCCTTGCCCTTCTTCTTGGACTTGGAGCCCTTGGACTTGGGCTTTCTTGCTTCAACATCTGATTTGGACTCTCTGGCATACATCACGACTTCATGTTCTCTGTTGTCCTTGGGTTGTTTGGACTTCCAAAGGTCAAATATGTTGAGCCACAGTTCCTTCATGGTGGGGTGTCCTCCATGATCCCTTTGGGCATCGCTACTGACTCTCAATATTGTCTCTTGGTACTCATTTGGTGCTCTCTGCATGATTGTTGATATCTTATCTTCTTCAGATAAATCCATCACTCTTCCTTGACACTTGATATCTATTGCTGTTATTTGGGTGAACAGGGTCTTGGGGTTCTGATTCTTCTTTATTGAGATTTTCCAGAGATCATTCTTCTGATCTACTTTCCCTTTCATGTCATCAGGTGCAAACTTGTCCTTCTTCTCTTTGACAACTAGACATGATTGGCTGCTGGGCCATTTGTCTGTCCTGAACTGTTTGATCCAAGCAACATAGTCTTTGTAGTCTTGAAAGGCCATAGTTAGAGTTGCTATAGCCATTTTGTTCCTGGTAACAGCTTCCTCCTCACTAGAAATGAAGGTCTGTTTAACTTCTCTACCATCCTCATCGTACTTCCTTTCAGCTTCTGGAAGAGCGGGGTCCTTGACCTTGCTCAAAGCTTTGTCAAAATCCTTCTGGACTCTGCAGGCTTGCATCATCGCCCAGCACCATTGGGTAACTTGACGAGGCTTTGTATTTGGGGATGTAAAGCTTGATGTCCTTCAGGCTGCTGGGCATCATGTTAGTTTTCTTGGTCTTTCCCTTCTTCTTGTTCTAGTAGATTGATCAGATCTTGATTCACTTACTTTCAACGCTTACAATTCAAGCGTTCTTTGAAGAATGTTAGAGTAGGTTGAAAACATGTTCAGTGTTAACGGTGTTTGCTATTTATTATCGTGAAGGAAAATATGAGTCCCCCGGCTGCTTCATTTGATAGTTATTCACTCAACCCTTGTTCACATGTATTATCTTGTGTTAATCTACAACTCGTCATGCATTTCATGTATTCGTGACTTCATTGTTCTTTCTGTCTGACTGAGCCCTTGACATCTTCATGTGATTGATCTCTATTGGCTTAGCTGGTTTGTTTCCATTCTGCTATAAATGTGCATATGTATATCTGTTGTTAATCAGATTCTAGGCTTCTGACACCATCATGAAGTGAGATTTTAGTTAGTAGAACCACTCTTTCCCTGGAGTGAATCAATCACTCTGGGGAGCAATTAATCCTTCTGGTCCACTTAACAAGATTTGTCTATATAAATTGACTCATTTGATTCATTCCAACATTGATGTTCACAATGGCGACGAGACTGGCTGGAAAAGCACCGAAGAATTCGGAGCTGACACCAGGTTAGGTTGATGCTCCAGTTTTGCCAAGTTTGTCGGAAGAACAAGCGTCTTCGTTGGCCTTCTTGGAGGAGTGGAGAGGACTACTGGAGGAGGAACTAAAAATACTATGAAAAGTTTGAGTGAACTGTTTCAACGTCACAAACTGCTACTATTGTATGGAAAGTAAATACGGAAAAAATAGTATTGAGAGGCAGGTGTTGCTGTTAGTAGTAGGAGTTAAATTCATTCTAGTAGATAGGCGAAAACAAAACAACGATGTAGAGCCCGAGCCCGGAAAGAGTTTCAAAACGTGGAAAAAGTACGTACCCATTGATCTACCTTGATACGAAGTATTTACTTTGAAATAAATCTTGTCCTGAGTAGTAATGGCATCTTTACAATCAATTCATTAATTATACTTCGTAATATTTATTTATATTTATGTTTTTATATTTTTTTCAAATTTTAGATTTTGGAACGGCTTATTACTGTACAACAAGTATTCATACGGTAGGTAACTTCAACTATCAATGATTTTACTATTCAGTCCACTCAAATCGAAGAGCCAATAGTAGTCACAAGAAGAATGAACCGCATCGCATCGCATCGCATCGCATCGCAGCACGGCGTGGCAATCCCTAGGCCCATTCCCCGCTTTGGCCATCCTCGCGAGGATCGGTGTTGGTGCCGACGCCCGTGCCGTGCTTTTTCCCGGTGGTTCCTTTGCCGTGTGCTCCCCGGGTGGAAGCCGTCGCGGTTGCGGTTGCGGTTGCAGTTGCAGTTGCGGTTGTGTCTCCGCCCCAATCGACAACATCGAAGGTTTCGACATCGAAGGTTTCGACATCGAAGGTTTCGACATCGACTTCGACGCGGCCCCCTTGCGTCGGCCGGGGGTATCGGTTTGTTTGCTGCTGCTGCTGCTTGCTGCTGCTGTTTTTGTCGTCGTTGTTGTGGTCGTCGTCGTCGCGGCCGTAGTTTGTGTTTCGTGCTAGTGTTGTTGGTTCGTCGCTTCATCACCATGGGGGCCAGGGCCACCGCCAGGACCCCGAATATGGCCACGGTGGTCCCCACTACGAGATAAACGACCGCTGCGGTGCTGGGTGAGCTTTGGTGGTGGTTCGCAGCGGCGATGGCAGCGGTTCGTTCCTCCAGGCATCGGTCGTAGCCGTCGCGGGAGGTGGCCCGGAGCGTGCAGAGCCAGTCGATCATGGCGTCGCCTTTGGCCTTGCCGTCGTCGTCGCCGTCGTCTTGTACCGACGAGCAGACGGATTGCCGCTTCCAAAAGGTGTCCCACAGCAGCGGCGGCGGCGGCAGCAGCGGCGGGGCACCGGCACCGACACTGCCATCGGGTGTGGTAATGGTGGTGTTGCCCCCGGGAGTGCCGGAAGCAGTGGTGGTGGCAGTGGTGGCAGTGGTGGTGACGGTCACCAGTTCCTCCTCGAAACGTTCGAGGATGTGTTCGAGACTGAGGGACGACAGGTCCGGAACATCGTAGGCCTCCGCAAAGCTCGGCAACCGCTGCCACAAACCGGCTTCGGCCGTGCGCGCAGGCATTGGCCTCCGCCGTTTGATCGTAGTAGCTGTCGTTGGGGTTGACTTCCGGCACCGGAAATTGGTCGAGATCGAGGTAGTGCGTGGTGTAGTCGAGCAGGGCACCCGACGCGTCGTCGTACTCGACGATGCGGTAGCTCGGATTGGAACCGTAAATGGGGGTGAGCGAGGAAGCGACGTGCAACGGGAGGACCAGAGGCGAAGCATCACCGCTCGTGCCGCTGGTGTTGGTACCACTGCGTGCATCGTTGTCGTTGTCGTTGTAGGTCAGCAAGCGAAATTCTTCCGTGTGCACGTGTCCAAAGAAGCTCCCGAGAATCGGTGGTGCGCCGGTTCCGAGTCGGTGATAGGCCCCGAGAATCGAGAGGTACCGATCCACGTATCGCTCGTGCCACAGCTGGGAATGCCGGTAGCTCCCGATCGACGGGGGAATGTGCCCGGCAATGTAGACCCCGGTGACGGCATTGCTGCTGCCCGTTGCGGTTGCAGTTGCGGTCGCGGCACGCTGGAGCTGCGACTCGAGCCACGCGAACTGACCGAGGGGATCGTCCGTTTCTCCGTTGTCGTCTTTGCTCTCGTTTTCGTTTTCGTTTTCGTCGACGTCCGACGGTTCGTGATTGACGGAGTACACCACCGTGTTCAGCGATAGGATCATCACCGAGGACGACGGAGACATCTCTACGATTCTCGAAAAGTATCCCCCCCGTGCAAAGCTCTGCGCTTCGGTGTCCGAGACGAAGGAATCCCACAGGCCGTCTCGCACCATGGACAGCAACGCGTTTGGAATGAGTTCGTCGTTGTCGTTGTCGTTGTCGTTGTCGCTGAAGCTGCTGTTATTGTTGTTGTTGTTGCTATTGTTGTTGCTATCTGCATTGATATCCGCAACACTAGCATCGGGAGCAACCGCAACACCAACTGTAGATGTGTCCAGGTAATAATCCGGCACCAGATCGTTGTTTCCCAGAACCGGAACGATGGGAGTTCCCGGCAGGATCGACCGGATGGATGCTACGCAGGTCGACAGAATGTGTTCCGTAAAGGCGATCGGATCCTCCCCCCAGATCGCGTCCGTCGAGTGCCGGGAAAAGTCTCCCGTCACCAGCACGAACCGGATGGCACTGGCACTGGAACTGGCACTGTCACTGGCATCACCATCGCCATTGAAATTGGAATCGAAACCGGCATTCGCATTCGCATTCGCCTTGGCGTCACGCAGCGCCGATTCCATCAGCGAGAGGGGAGCATCGCACCCGACCCGCCCGAACGGATACTTGACGAGGGTTTCGTTTCCGGGCAGCTGGCAATCCTTGCCGTTGTGGTGCCCCGCGGCATCTCGGAATCCGTAGAGCGGATCCAGGTGGAGATCGCTCAGCCAGAGAAAGAATCCCATCCCATGCGTGTGTTGTACAGAAGAAGGCTGCTTGTGGTTCGTGTTGTTGTTTGTGCTTGATTGGTTGTTGTTGTTGTTGTTGTAGTAGTTGTAGCAGTAGTTGTTGTTGTAGTTGTTGTAGTAGTAGGTAGTTGCAGTTGCAGTTGTTGTGCGTGGGTGGAAGCATCGGCGGCGACAACAACTGCGGGAAAACAGGATGGTGCGGTGCGGTGCGGTGTTCTGCTCGACGAGTTTTGCGGTGGGTTTTTCTGTTCTGCACCAGTTCGCATTATTTTTTCTTAAAAAGAAACAGGCACGACTGCGTCGAGGGAAAGATTCTCAATTCTACCTCTAGGTAACTTACGAGTAATCTTACGACTCGTACTCGTACTCGTAATCTTAAAATTCCATGTGCCATGATTGATTCGAAGCGCAGTAAGATCTTACGTACGTACATACGGTAAGATATATTCGTCGAAAGAAAGGTATTTGTTCGTTTTCGAGAGTTTCCGCCTTCTCACTTCGACAATTGACTCTTAGCAGCTTGTTTGATATTTTTTTTGTTTCGCTCGAAGATTTATGTGTACCGGTATCCATATGGATACGAGTACCGTTGTTGGCGCTTGGAGGGGCGGGGTACTCATACGAGTAGCGTACGGTAGCGGGAGTTGAAACACGGAAGAAATCTTACCAGTACCAACGCAAATTAAAAGAAATTAACAAACGCGACTCGCAAATGACTTACTATCAAGAGATTACTGTAAACCCCAACTAACAGTGAATGGCTTTACTACTAGTAGTAGTGTATCCATTCAAAAGGTATCACGGGAAATAGATTAGAGTAGAATACACCACCATTTTTAAAAGAACCCGGTATTTTTGTCAAGAGTCCTCTCCCACCAATGCAGCAGATTGTTGGATCCTTGTTTCTATTGCTATTGTCATTGTTTTTGCAAGCAGATGCCAATGCCGAGCAGCAACAACCCAACACCAACGGCAAAGAGTGCAAAGAACACCGCAACAATGATGATAATGACGATGATGGCGTAGACGACATCCTGGGTGTCAACTTGAACAGATTGTACTACTCTAGTACTACCTCCCTGAATGACATCGTGCCAAATTCACGTATGCCTCCTCCTTGTGTACAGAAAGTTTTAAAGCAATTTGAATGGGCTGTTAACTGGATAAAACTAAAAGGAATGAGGAAACACCTCTTATCTGCTAAATTCACTAATGTATTGTGTGCCAGTGGTTGCATTATGTGTCATTTGTTTCTTCTCACTGTGCTGGGCCATTGGACTGTTTAATGGACCCCCCATTTATCACTGACATGTCATGACATTTCTTATGACCTCGTTCTTGTATAAACAAATATCTTGCTCGTGCATGTGCACGTGTTGCGTGTGCATGTTCGTGGTAGGTGCTCCCTGCTGCTTCCCAACACACTCCTGTGAGCTGCTGTGGCTACTGTTGTTGTAGTTGTTGTTGTTGTTGCAGCAGATTGTCCTTGTTTAGTCTTCTCTGCTCTGAGTAGCTTGTGTTGTTCAATCTCATGCTGTCCTCATTATCGATTGTAGGCTGGGATCTCAACTTCATTGATCCCCAGAATCAGGTTATGGAACCTTTGGAATTGCCCTTCCAGTAGTGGCTTGGTAAAGTAGTTGGCAATCATGTCAAGTGTTGGGCAATACTCCACGCTGACTAAATCAGCTTTGATACAGTCCGTGATGAAGAAATATCTGATGACCATACTATGCCTGGTGCGCTTTCTGCTAGACTGCTTGCCGTTCTTCTCAAGCTCCATCAAACTTTGGTTCTTATCCTCGTAGAGAATGCTGTCATGGACCCGGAACCGTTGGACTCTAGGCAGTACCTTGTCTATAGCACCTTGCTTGGTCAGTTCATCATCCACTCCGACTATCTCTGCTTTGGTTGAGCTTTGGGTGTTTAACTTTTGTTTTCCGGATGATGAGCTGACTGCCCCCTGTCCCATTATCATTGTCATTCCTGTGTGACTTCTCATGTCCCCATGCACACCAAATGCCGCATTGATGTGCCAATGGAGCACTCCTGTGTTGTATATCCTGAGGATGAGTGGCAGCCCAATAGCTCCTTGTAGGTATTTCATTACTCGCGCCAGCTTCTTTCAGTCATCCTGGTCTGGACTTTTCACCTGCGTGCACAGGAAAGCTATGGGTGACTGTATATCAGGCCGTGCTCTTTTTGACAAGAACAGCGGCTTGTTGGCAGTATTGGTGTGGAATGTCATGAACTCCCCGTGAGGAAGCTTCAATGGGTCATTCTCTTTCACAATGAATATGTGTTTGCCCACTGGGGTAAGAATGAGGATGAGGACGAGACTGCCGCACCTTGCCCTAGCGTCAGTGTCATGCCGGTATGACTCCTCATGTCCGAGTTCACTGCAAATGCTGCGTCCACATGCCATCAAAGCACTCCTGTGTTGTCAATTCCCAACACAAGCAGCAATCTGATGGTGCCTCAGATACTTCATGACACGTGTTAGCTTCTTCCAATCATCTGAGTCAGGACTCTTAACACGTGTGCACAGGAATGCAACCGGCAGCTGTATGTCAGGTCAAGCTCACTTCAATAAAAATAGTAGTTTCACTGTATTGGTGTGGAATACTATCACCCTCTTTTCAGGAAGCATGTCTGGTGACTCGGTGTTGACAGTGAACAAGTGTTCACCAGCCAGCGTGGCTGACTCACCGGCCCTCATGTTGTCTGGGAGGTCATCTAGCATGCCGGCATTATAGTCACATGTGATCAGCTTTACTTTGCCCAGTTCTGTGTAGTCAATGGTCAAGCCAAGGTAGTCATGCACCTTTCCCCCGTGTCACAACAAGGGAGGTAATTTTGCCATATTGCGCATCTATTTGGTCAAGGGTGGCTGTCACCACATCCGGATCCATACAGGAGACCTTTTGGTGTCCACATGCCACAGGATGGGGCATTCTTGTTTCCCATTGATCATTTTTTTCATCAACCACCAGTCATATGGGTTGGCATCAAATTCCCATGCCTTTAGATCTTTGCTGAGCTTCAACCAGAACATGAGTGCAGCATTCAGTGTTTCATAGGTTGCCGTAAGGCACTTGACGTATAGGTATTTTTTTGCTTCATTTGTCTTTTTTACATGCTGCTCGTAGTGCTCTGGTGGGTTGATTTCTGAGAGGAGCTCCAGCATCACTCCATCAAGGCGTATGTGTGTATCTCCACTTGTATCCTTGGTCTGCAGGAATGTTCCAGGTATGCCAGCTGCCTCAACATCTCTTTCTTCGTAGACATCAATCATACTAGAAAGGATCAGCACTTGGACTGACACAGTTGGAGATATTGTGTCTTCTTTGTTCATCCAGCCACGCTGCTCTCGCCCATCTGCACACCCTTGGCCTTTGATCTTCCCACATTGTTTCTCTTTGAGGAACATCAGACCCCCCAGTGCCTTCTTGGTCTTTTGTTCTTTTGTTCTTGTGTCAATGTGTCATTTGAAAGGATTTATCAATTTGTGGTAATGTAGCTGTTGTAGCTCTTCCTTGACTGCTTGTAGGCCACAGGACCCAAACACCTTTAGGCCAGCATTGAGTCCATATTGGGTAAACTAAATCTCATGGACTTGTTGGTAAAACTGTTTTTTATCTGTATTGTATGCGAGCAGAGCATTGGCTACATGGGTGTGTGCTTGTAGTTCACTTCTTGTAGAATTGGCATACTCCACTGTTTTCAGGTGGTTGTATTGCCGCCGTTGGCTCATTTGAAGGTTATGCCTATTGTTAGGCTGTTGTGGTTTGTCATCATCGCCTTGTTGTGGAGCCGGGGGAGTCTCGTCTTCATCGTCATTGGTCTCGGGTCCTTGCCGGGGGGGCATGAGGTTAGGTGGCCCCTCATCATTATGTCCCTCATCGCTAGGGTCATTGTTACTATCATTGGCTAGTCCAGCGTTGTTATTGTTGTCATTGTCGTCATTATCATCGTTGTTGTCATCGTCATCAAAGGCACTGTCATCATCGTTATTGCTTGTCGTCATCGGCACTGCCGTCATCCTCAGCTGGGAAGGGCATATCGGGATGATGTTCTTTGGCAATTGGGCTCCTGTGTTGGTCCTTGAACACCGATCCAATAGGTGCATTTCCAGCCATGCCATGAAGTCTGGCTATTACATCAGCGGGCATTGGGAGAGGAGTCCAAGAGTTGTGCGCGAGGACTTCGTCCCCTGTCTGCAGGCTGTAGAAGTAGTATCCTCCTCCCTGACTGTTGCTAGTAGGTCTTAGAGCAATAGCACCGGCTGTTCGTTTGTGCGAGGTGTTGTTGTCAGTGGGCTCATGGGTTTGTACATATTCTTCAAATTGTAGCTGCTTGTGCGTGATGTAGTCCAGTGTCATTCCAGCGATGATGACGTGGGGGCTCATAGTGGCGGATATTCCGGAGGCCTTGGGTACTGTGCTGTAGTAGGGGCAAGCGAATGAGACACATGGAAACCCGCTACTTCTTCATTACTGATTGTATCGGAACCGGAGAGATCAGTGTGGAGTACTGTCCAACCTTGGAAATGGTTGCAGATTACTTCACCAAGCCCCTGCAGGGGGCACAGCTTTCAAAAATTCCGAAACATGATCCTAGGAATCAATGAAGAATATATCCCCACGCACAATAGAATTGCGGGGAACGGCATCGAGCAGCAGAAGAAGGACCAGCAACAACAACCAAGAAACAAGGAATCACCCACCAAAACATGAGGCACATCATGAGGAATGAGAAATTACTAGTTTACAACAACGAGGAGGAGGCGATCCCATCGTTATTTTAATTTTATCCAGTTAACAGTATGATCGAATTACTTTAAGGCTTTCCATTAGGCACATACGTGAAATCAGCAACAGCAGCAGCAGCAGCAGCTACAACAACAACAACAACAACAGCGACAACACCAACACCAACACCAACATTCTTGTTGTCGGAAGAAGAAGAAGGTGTCAAGAAGCAAATACCGGGTTCTTCCAAAAATGGTGTTTTTCAATATATTTCCCGTGATACCTTTTGAATGGATACACTCCATCCAATGACGGTCACTTGGGATTTACGTAATCTCTCTATAGTAAGTTATTTTTTCTTAGGGAGTCATTCTTAGGTTGCAAATCATGTTTGTTAATTTCTTTTAATTTGTGTTGGTACTCCTCCGGTGTTTCAACTTGTTTTCCGACGTGTAGTACTAAGGTACCGGTATGAAGAGAAACCAGTTCTGAGTTCTGAGACAGGGCTCGTGACAACAAGAAGTAAGATGTAGTACTAGTACACTGTACGAGTATGGGCAGTTAGCTGTTGGGTCTGGGTTTGTTGCTGGGTAAAAGGTAGCAGGACTTAGTAGCCTGCTGCACGAAACCTGATCAGGCGAGGTGTGTGATTTCGTCCTGTCTTTCACTATTCTTTCACTAACTTGAGAAGGAGCCACCAAGAAGGAGCTGAAGAAGTTCAGGAGTCGTGCGTGGTATTCAACATTAAGTCTGTGCTTGCTTCTTGCTGTTAGGCTTGTTTTTTGCTGCTAGAGATTTGCTTGCTTTTGTTTGTTTGTTTGTTTGGTGGTTGCTCGAGCATATATGCGAGTGCACTGCGACTAGTTGTTTGGTTCCTCGACCGGGGCTTGTGGTGCTACTTAAAGTTCAAAAAGAAACAGAATGAATCAGGAGACCTGGAGTTCATTTGTCTGAATGGAAATGCAAAAGAAATAGTTTCTTCTACTAGAAAGCCCCCAGTGCAGTCTCTATTGCATTCAATGCACAGCCAAACGATCCATACTCATAATGCCCTTCATGATGTACTGTATTGAAAAACAAGTCTGGGATCCTTCAACTGGTACAGTAATGGTGATTCATAACAATCGGAGTGTGCCGTACGTACTCCTACCTAGATGTCGTTCGTTCGCTGAACCTAGCTCGTCCGAATGGTAATTACGATGGGTTTTAAAGCTGGCGACACATTATTGCCAAAACACGACTTGCGTCGGGCTTTGATTCCCAAGAATGTGGCGAGCAGGATCTCATTCGATAATCACACGAAAAGAAAAGAAAACCAAACCAAATCAAAGCACAGAGATGTTTGTTGGCCACGACTGACTGGTGTTCGCTTCATCCATCGCAGTTTTGCGTAGAACCAGCGGTCACAAGATCCAAAACACGGTGTTCCTTTCGTCTCTTGACCAAACATTCACTATCATCCATACAAAGTGTTTAGCAACCGATCAACTATTTACACGTATCTAAAGTGCGGTGCTTGTATTATAGCGCATTCCCGAGTTCTTGTAGTGTATTGTATTGTACTGAATTTCTGTTTCGTCTCCAATCGCACCACCAATACAATGCTATTCCTATTCCTCGTCGTCCGAGGATTCCTCGTCAAAATCCTCGTCGTCGGTAACTTCATCGCCATCGCCATCGGCAACAAACAAATCTTCCTCGTCGTCGTCGTCGTCCTGCTCGTTGTAGGGGCCGGTTTCCACACCCACCGTCAGGGGTATCGTCTCTTCCAGGATCCGGCATTCCAGGTCCACCAGCTTGTCCTTGATCAGGACCACCAGGGCCGAAAAGACCTTGGCGACCTGGCCAAAAGCCACCTGAACGATCAGCAGCTTGAAGGGAAGTCCCACGTGGACGTACCGGTGCCAGGAGTGCCATCGCTCCCACAGAAATCCCGAGACCAGGAGGCGGTTCACGATCGCCTCGATGATCGGCAGTATCTGGACGATGACGACGACCACCGCGAGTCCCACCACCATCGGCAGCCGGTTCCCGTCCAGGAGCGTCGACAGCAGGACCCCCTTGGGTCCCGTGTGCTGGAGCAGGGAGTAGCGGGAGTTGGGGCTGAACCACGAGTTGAGGACGGCGTACCGGTCGTTCCACATGGGCTCGACCTTGGAGGGATCGTCCCGGCGCAACCTGTTGAGGGCCGCGAGGGTGATCCACTTGTCGGTGTGGGCCAGTTCCATGGGTACCACCAGCTTGGAGCCGGGTTCCGGCTCGTAGCTGATCAGACAGTGTCCGGGGTTCTCCTCGGTGCTCAGGGCGCAGTCCCAGTCGGCGATCTGGGGTGGCGTGGTTCCCTCGGGGGTCGCCACGTCCCGGATGGTGGGGAGGGGGAGTCCCCGCTTGGCCAGGGTCTCGCTGAGGTACGTTGCCCGCAGCTGCAGCAGGACCTGCTGCTTCATTCGGTAGGACTGCAGTTTGTCGTATTCGGGGTGTTGTCGGATGTCATTATTGCCGTCTTTGTTGCTGCTGTTGGTTTCGCCTTCCTCGTCGTCGTGCTCTTCGTCTTCGTCGGTGGCAGCTCCAAACAGGCTGCCTCCGCGGGGAATGGTTGTAATGGATCGGGCCGTTGCTGTGGCAAAGGCGGTTCTCGGTGCATGTGCCTGTGCCAGTTGTTCCCGGGACACAGCAAACACCGAATGTCTCTGGGAAGCACCGCCGATGGTCGGAGCGGTCGTCGCCACAACGATTTGCATCAGCAACATCAGCGCAGCAATCAGCAGGAGGGAGGAAACGCCATGCCGCCGACCCCGACCGCGGGAGGATTCGGATCGAACCGGCAGAGACAACACAACCGGTGCTATTCTATTGGCATCCATCGTGGTTGTTCGCAAACGGCACTGTATGTAGTATGCTTCTCGTTGCACTGCACTCGAATTGGACGACGAGACGATAGTTTGATCCGTTCCGCTATCTTGCAGTCGATGTGGATGTCGTTGTCGCTGCTTGTTCTTCGTTTCTCGTGTTTTGTGTACGGTACCGATAACGGTACGGTAATCTTAGGAACTTGCCAGTAATCTTAGCGTACCGGGTACGGTACGGTACGGCACGATCGATCCTTGCATCGATCGATGATGTTTGGATTTTCGTACTCGATTTTTGCTCGAAAAGTGGTTTTACACGTGTAGAGGAAAACCCCAAGTCAAAAACAAAAATGCCGAGTTGTCGCGCGATTTCGCGCGAACATTCACGTCTGTCCGTCAACTACGATACGGATCATTGCTCTACGATAGTGAGCCCTGTAAACCACGAACACCCACTCAATCCCACCGCACCTCTTAGACGAATGCATAACACGTATGGATACATACATACTCGTACGGTACCGTACTGTATTGGCTCGTAATTACCGTACGGGTACGAGCTGACCACGATTACCAGTACGATTACCAGCATTGTACGTCCGATAAACGTACGGGGGATGTCCGTACTGGTACCGCAGCTGCATTGCGCACATGCTTTTTGAGAAAGCGTTCCCGCGCGGTGATTTTTTTAAAATAATGGGCGGCTGTTAGTATGGGTCTTTCTTTCGCGTTCTCGTCTCGTTCGGGCCTGAATCCATCTCTCCAGGCGCTACGTTCACAAACCTGCACAAACCAACCCCCCTGTTTGTTGTCTCCCATTGTCGATACATCTATCTCACCATGGCCGAAGAAGCAGCGACACCGGCGGCTCCCGCCCCCGTAACCGAGGAGGTTTCCACCGAAAAGAAAGCCGATGCTAAGGGAAAGAACAACCGAAAGAAGGACGAGACTCCCATCGAAGAGCTCTTCGATCTTTCCCAGCCCATCCCCCGTGTAAGTGCATCCTACTCGTTGTACGAGTGAGTACCTACCGTACGATCCCTCCAATAAGAAAAATGACCCCGCCCAAAATCCGAAAAATAATTGTTGCTGCACATCGGTCGGACAGACCGATTTCATACCGTACCAGCCCGTGCACAAACACACTATGACACACCACGGTTCGAGTATCAACTGCGAAACAATGCGGGTGGTTTGTCGGAAGAACATTAGTAGTTAATGGCACACCACCAATGGAGGACGAAGGCACGTTGTCTCGGCATTGGACAGCTCTCGAGACACGACACGGCACGATACGACACGACGAAACCTTGTATCGACAACGATTGCTCTCGGCACATATTATTCCGTCTGGAGCGTTCTGAATCCGTTTCGAAACGGCGTCGGATCGAAGCATTGGCTGTTTATGACCGTGAATCGAATGTACTTGGGGCTTTTTTGTTTTGTTTCATTTCGTTTCATTTCATTGGCACGCCAAGACTCACCGTTCCGTTCTACTTATTGCTCTCACTATCGATCCTTGCAGGTCGAAAAGCCCGACAAGGCCGGACACGAGGCCAAGCTCAAGGAATTGGACGCCAAGTTCGATGAATTGAAGAAGGAAAAGGACAAGGTCCAGGCCAAGATCGAGGCCACCCTGGCTTCCGGCAAGAACACCGAAATCGGCAAGGCCAAGGAGGTCATGGTAGGACTCCGCGCAAAGAAGGGCAAGCTCATCGACGAGAAGAAGGCCATCCGCGCCGAGCTCGACTCCCTCAAAAAGACGGGAGACAAGCTCGTCCAGGACAAGAAGGACGCCAAGTCCTCGGTTCGATTCAGCTCCGTCGAAGCGATCGACGCCGAGATCAAAAAGCTTCAGAAACGACAGGAAACGACGTCCATGAGTCTGACGGAGGAA
The DNA here is from genome assembly GCA_037355745.1 of Pseudo-nitzschia multiseries. NCBI lineage: Eukaryota > Bacillariophyta > Bacillariophyceae > Bacillariales > Bacillariaceae > Pseudo-nitzschia > Pseudo-nitzschia multiseries. The sequence continues at coordinate 7,396,763 of CM074783.1, forward strand.
AAGAAATTGATCAAGGAAATGGACGCCCTCATGAATTCCAAGGACAAGGTCAAGGACGTTAAGTCCAAGGACGCCAGCCTCGACGAGATCAAAAAGCAGCGCACCGTCGTCAACGATAGCCTCAAGGCAAAGGACAAGGAAATCGACGCCATCTCCAAAGAAATGGACGAGGTCGGTTCCAAGATCAAGGCCATTGCCGAAAAGGAGACCGACAAGCGCTCCACCCTCGACGCATTGTTCAAGGAACGCGAAAATCTCAAGAAGGAGATTTCGGTCGTCTACAAGGAGAAGGACACCCTCCGTGACGAGTACCGAGAAAAGAACAACTCTTGGTGGAACACCCAGCGAGCCGTCAAGGCCCAGAAACAACTCCAATACGAGGAAGAAAAGAAGGCCCGCGAGGCCGAGAAGGCCGCCTACATCAAGAAGAAAGAGGAGGAAGAGCTCAAGAAGATCCCCTACGAGGAGGAACAGGGACTCTGTGACTACCTCGCCGATTACTTGGAACGCACCTACCTCAACGTCGCATCTTCCGAAATCAAGGTTTCCGCTAAGAAGGAGGAAGTCATTGCCGTCAAGGACGATCCCTTCGCCGGCATGGTTGCCACGTCCAAAAAGAAGGACGACGAGGAGGTCTTCTTCTCCAAGGGCAAGTCCAAGAAGAAACGCCAACGTGCTCCCAAGAAGGCCGCCGCCACCACCCCTTTCACCCTCAGCGTGGACTCCTTCGAGCAATTTGGTTCGATCGGTTTGAACCCTCCCACCAAGCTCGAAGAAGTCGAGAACTCGGTCAAGGAGCTCCGCGCAAAGAAGATCTGGTTCTCGGAGCAACCCCGTGGATCCGTTCCCACCGCCAAGGACATTCGCAAGAAGAACGAAAAGAACTTCCAGAAACTGCGGCAAACGCCGGCCAGTGCCCCCACCGGAAAGTTCTCCGCCACGGACGACGCCTTTGTCCCTCTCGGAAACGGATCGTCCGCTTCGGCCGGTGTCCCATCGTGGGGAGCCGGACTCAAGCCCACTCCCACCCTCTCCGGGGACCAGGTTGTCAACGCCGAGGACCCCACCCCCGCCGATGCTGCCGCTCAGGAATAAATACACACAAAACATTTCATTCGTCCGCATTCGTTCGGATTGTGTTGTTGCGGGGTGAGACAAACGTTGCCGGTTTTCTGAATCCCGAACGAGCACATTCGCCGTCTCGGGTCATCAGCCCATTGTCAACCATCCCTCGCGCAACGCACAGCGCAGACCGGGACCAAAACCATCCACTGCAAACGCAAATATTTCCCAACCCCCAAAAATCATCATCGATAAGATGGCTACAAATACCTAGATGGTCGTTTCGACTTCCTAAATTTATCACAATATCATACTACTAATATTTACTACTTAATGCTTCTAATTTTTTCTCTGTTAGTACGTTACACCTACTACGATTGAAACATATTCTCTTCATATACGCAAGTTACATGACTTATTTGATTTGTGGAAAGGCTGATTGTATCTGGATAGAGCAAACATGGAAAACCTTTTGTCATACACGCAGTTTGAGTTGGCGGACCATGTTTACTATCCCTGTTCGATGTTTGCTGTTTGCTGTTTTGCTGTTTTGTTGTTTACAGTCTACATCTTCGTCCATTGGCTTGGATCGAATGAATGCCCGTGCTCGATGCACTTGCACAGCCCCTTTTTGTGGCACCAAACGTGCATGGCTCGAGCAAGTTTCAGGCCCGAGACATCCCCCGTGGTGCTCAGCCGAAATCGTCGCTTCTTTTCAATGACCAGAGGTGGATCTCCCGCCTCTTTCAGTGGCTTCATGGAGCTCCATCCATCGTAGTCTGCAATAGTGGGTTCCGGAGGAATGGTTAGAATAGTACCGCACCAAAACCTTCACTACTGACATTTCTCGAGCAACAACAAATATATAATGAAGTACACACACGCAAGCGCCAACAAACTTACGATACGGCCCCGTCTGTGTCGTCCCTCCACTGAACGGATCCTTCTTGATGTCGGTGGAGTCGGCCAGAACGTAGAGTTCTTCCTTGGTGCCACCGGCGTATTTCTGAATCCCTGCCGGGGCCGCGTCTTGCTGGATCTGGATCGCGACCAATATAGCGGTGGGTGCAGAATTCAGATTGACGGGAACATACAGCCCCCTTTGTTGTCGCAACCGGTATACTTCCGGCGGACGGTTGGTCGGATCCAGCAACCGCTCGATCAATTCGGTTTTGTTTCCGTTCTTTTTCATCCCGAGTTCGGCACATTTCTCCTTCAAGCTGGAAAGGGTCCACTTGGAATACTCGTTCTTCGCTTCTTCCGGATTTTGCATCTCCTCGCTCGTTGTCCGTGGTTTGGCTCCGGGAGGAGGGTCCTTTCGGCGGCTGCTTGCCTCGGTATCGGCAGCAACCGATCTTCCGAGAGGAATGGTTAAGTATGAACTCTTCTCAAAGGATTGTCGCCTTCTTTCGTCCATTCCGTCTCTCGAATCGAGCTTGAATCGCTTCTGGGCACCCTCGCTCCGACTTTTCGGAACGCCACTTTTGGCGGACTCCACCGAAGGTCTCTTTTGGCTTGCCCGGAGTCGTTCTTTATCCAGCGCTACGGGCTTCAAGCCCGTCCCAGAATCGAAATCATCACTATCGTCGTCGTCGTCGTCGCTGATCAAATCCACCGTCTCGCGCTCCGGACCGGATCGGTGGTCGCCACCGTGGGTGGCTGGATTCGCATTCGCATTCGCATTCGCATTCGCATTCGGATTCGGATTCGGATTCGGATTCGAATCCGGAGGCTGGCATTGGCGTTGACGAAGCGCATGCTCCTCAGATGCGTGATACTTTGCCAGGCGCGAGAAATCCGTCTGCGGCGGGATCGTTCGGACCTTCTCGACGAACTCGTTGTAGGTGAACCTGGCCCGGAGCTTGCCACTCCGTACGTCCTCGGCGACGGATTCGGCCCACCCGGCCAGCCGAAACATGGAATGTTCCACGCTGCTGGTTCGCAGCACCTCGAATCCCTCCGTTTCGAGGTTGGCCACCTCCCGGTCGAAGCGTTCCCTCGAGACCTTGTGCTGGGCGTTCCCCACAAATCCGTTGGACACAAGGTGTTTTTCCACCTTTCCCTCGATGATGTAGGCCATCCGGCAGTTGTCGTATCCAAAGACGAACTGTCCCTGGTACATGCGGTGTTTTTGCTTGGTCCATCGTCCGTCGTCGATGTCTATCGACTTGGCCACGTCTTCCACCGACTTGCGCTCCACCAGGATCGGGCAGAGCTTGTCTCCCGAAAAGAAGCAATAGTCGCCGATCTTGAGCGTGTTGACAAAGTAGGGTATTTGTTGCATATCCAGCTTGTTGCACATGTCGTGGAGGACCTTTCGGTACTTGTCGCCCCCTCCTCCCTCCCGCAGATCGACCGCCAGGCAGATCTGGTCGTACTTGGGGTGGATCGTGTGGAGGTTGCTGGAGCGGTAGTGACCTTTCGGAGCCGGCAGCGAGCGCTTAGAGATCACAACGGCGCGCTCGAAGCCCCTGGGGGTGAGCTCGTAGTGGAGCTCCCTCTTGACCGACCGTTTTTTGAGGTAGGCCGTGACCCCGATCGTTCCGTCCGGCATCTGGACGTCGATCGGCACCATGAGTTTTTCGATCTGCTTGAATTCCGCGGACACGGTGGACTGGGTCCGATAATAGGCGACCCCCCGGTCGGGTTCCTTTTCGCGCTCGAGCCTCCCGGGACAGTCGGGATGCAACCGTCGATCGATTTCGGGAATCAGGTCCAGGAGCGACACGAAATACTCGGATTGGGAAAAGAGGGCGTTCTGCGCCTCGGGATCGGTGGGAAAGCGAGCAGGTGGCTGCTGCCGCTCTTCCATGTTTTGTCTCCATCGCCGGACGATGATATCCTTCATGGCCACGAGACACGCCTCGGCAATCGAAAAGCATCGCTTCTGGCTTGCCGCTGACAGCGACTGCAAATTCGACTTTGCATTGTGATCATGCGTCTTGTCCATGGCCCCGGTAGAGCGCAGCTCCTCGTCCAACCGCTTTAGGTTATCCAGGGTCGAGACCCCCGACCGTCCCCGCTTGGAGATATGGGTTCCCCTGCGAAAGGCGTATTCCCCCAGGGACCGGACCGGAAAGTCGTGGGCCGTGACGGCCAGATCGACGATCCGTCCCGTGTACTGGTCCAGCTGCATGGCCTTGTATGAATCCCTCGTCAGGTTGGACCGGGCAAACCTCCACAATCCCAGGATCAGGTTGGGCCGCAGGTCGGGGTGGAGCTTGGTGGCCGCGCGGAACTTGGGATAGCATAGGCCGCCTGGGCTGCTGCTCGTCGTTGTCGTCGTCGTCGTTGTCGGAAACGGCGGGGTGCCGCTGCGGCTGCGCGGTTGGGTGGCACCGTGTCGATACGAATTGTTCACCACCACGGGGCGGCCCCGTTTCGTCCTTCCACCGGAAGACGCCCCCGTGCCGGTCTTGGTTCCGGGGGGAGGCGTGACGCGGCTTGCGGTGCTGTCGTTGCTAATGCTGCGGCTCGATGCGCTAGTGAGGGCGGAAGCCACCGACGCGCTGCCCGGGGATGGCGTCCGTTTGTTCGCCGTGGGAGGGGTCGTGCGCTTGGCGTAGGGATTGGTCACAACCCTCTTCCGGTTGCTACCATTGCTCTTGTTGTTGTCTTGCCCGGGACGCGGAGGGGAATCGATAATGGACGGATCTCCCGGCTGGAGTTGAACCGACGATGACGACGACGACGAGGATGATGATGATGAGGAGGAACGCAACGGCGTGGGTTTTGTGTGGGGTTTTGCATCGGGACTACCGGTGTGTATGTCCGATGCTGCCGAACGAGGTTGTTGTCTCATGGCCGAGTCGTTTCGTGAACCGGAACCGATTCGCTGTGTAGGAATGTGGGTGGTTGCGGTTGCGGTTGCGGCCGTGAGACCGCTCGGCTTGAGTTGCGCGAAAAAATCGTCGTCATCACTGTCTTCGGCGTCGACGTCGATGCTGTTGTGGCCGAGGACCACGGACGAGCTCCGAGGCCGGGTTCCGGTTCGAGTCTTCGAAGAAGCGGCAGCAGGCGGATGTGGACGGATGCGGGGTGGCACCGTGGATTGGCGGTACCCGGCGCGTTTGGCACGAGCCTCTGCCGGCGGCGGATCCACGATCCAAACCTCGTCGTCGTCATCGTCGTCATCGTAGTTGTCGTCGTCCACAACGATTTCCTCGTGCATCGGAGGAGAATTTCGCAACAGAGATGGTGTTTCTTGATTCGGGACTTTCGTTCGAATCGCCCGTGTCGAGGTCGAGGTCGAGGTCGAGGTCGAAGTCAAAGTCGGATCAGATTTGGCTAATGCATGTGCATTTGAGTTTGCATCTGAGTTTGTGTGGGTCGGAGCGCTTGCAGCAGCACCGCGCGGGGGAGCTGGGATCCACACAACATCGTCGTCATCGTCATCGTCATCGCCATCGCCATCGTCATTCTCCTTCTTGTTGCTGTTGCTGTTGCTGTTGCCGCTGCTGCTGTTTCTTTGTTGTAGACCCGGAGCATTTTTTCCAGTGGGAGGTCCCGTGCCGCAATTCGCGAGAACTCGATCGCGATCGCGATTGCGATTGCGATTGCGATTCGATTCCGCAGAAGCGGTCGTGAGGTCGTATCCGGTCCAGACCAATTCGCGCATCCAGTTCGAGGGACCCGAAGAATTGCGGGGAGCCAAAACAGCACCGCAGGGAGGACGAGGATGTGGATTGGTGCGGGCGGTTTCGGTTTCGGTTGTTCTTGTTCTTGATGTTGCTATTGCCGCCGCCGCCGCCGCCGTTGCTGCTGCTGATCGCACTACTGCTGGCAGTCGCACCGGCAGTGTCAAATCGTTGCCGTCCGCGCTGCCGTCCTCGTCCTCGTCTAGGAGATCCACGACGTCCACCATCTTTCTTGTTTGGCTTGCCTTTCGCCCACTACACTCGTTCGCAACGTGTATATACTGTACCAACTACACGTATCGAAATCGACGGAGCGAATCAATCATTTAATTCCTGTACCGTATTCGTTTGGAAGATGGGTCCAAGAACAGAAACCATTGCCGAGGAACGAACACAATCCACAATACCATACCGGTAATTACCGGTACGATACTTGTACGCGATACACATACAACATGAACCAAGCGTGACGACTCTTCGGTCGGTATCCTTCAATTGTTGCACGCTACCAGTACTACACGACAGCGCACATACACGTTTTCCCCGTACCGTACCGGGTACGAGTACGAGTACTGTAGATCGCGATGCACAAAGTTTGAAAGTTTACTTCATTTTTTGATTTGGCGCGTACTTGTTCGCGCGATGGATTTATTCGGGAGTGAATTCTGCGCGGTGAAAGTACGAGTACCGTATGCATTGTACGTACTTCTGATATTATTTGGTACATACCGTAGCTGCTCGTACAAACACCGATACCATTGATGTTTGAAAAAAATCCTCTCTTTTCACTACGGTACGTACGGTTACGTGTATCTTACGAGTAAGTACGAGTAACTTACTTCGTTGGAGACGAGCGATGATGGATGGAATCCCAAGAGACACCCTATCCTTGCACTACGAGTAATTACTATTTGTACGTACCCGTACTGCAATCCATTGTCGCTGTGTATCGATTGGTAGTTGGTGATAGCCAGTGAGCACACGTTCCTCCATCTACCCATCCATATACTACTCAACAATCGCAACGAGGACAACACCGCCCAAGTTGCAATTCCACTCCCCTCCCTTTCCGTCCGGCATTCCCTCCACACACGCACGCACGCACGCACGCACGCACGATCCGAACAAGCGCCATGCGCCTCCCGCTCCCCGTTCCCGGAACCGCGGCCAGCGCCACCGCCACCCACACGTGCTTCGTCTACGGAACCCTCATGGCCCCGGAGGTCCTCCAAACCCTCCTCGGGAGGGTCCCGACCATCGATCCGCGGCCGGCCTTTCTTCCCGAAGGCTACGCGCGGCATCCCGTCAAGGGCCGGGTCTTTCCGGCCGTCGTTCCCGTTCCCACGACGACGAAGGGCAGCAGCAGCAGCAGCAGCAACAACAACGACTATCGCGTTCGGGGTCTCCTCCTGTCGGGGATCGATTCCGACGAAATGGATCGACTGGACTGGTTCGAGGCCGACGAGTACGAACGACGGACCCTGGCCGTCGAGCTGCGCGGCAATGACGACGGCAATGGCGACGGCAATGACAATGGCAATGACAATGGCAATGACAATGGCAATGGCAATGACAATGACAATGGCAATGAAGAACACGAGCGCACCGCGGAGGCCGTCGACGCGCAGGTCTATGTGTGGTGCGCGGGAGACCACTTTCTGGAAATCGACCAGTCCTGGAACTTTGACGACTTTTGCACCCACAAACTCGACTGGTACCTAGGGTCGACCGTGCGTCCCTGCCGAGAGGACTACGATCGACAGCACAACGACAAGAACGACAACCACCAGGAGTGACGAAGGGTGACGACTCGAACGTGAAGCGAAGCGAAGCGAGATGCTCCGTGCGAAGCGGGCAAGGGCCGAACGAATCGGAACGATGCGGTACGGTGCGGTGCGGTGTGGTAGTGACACCGCAGAGTGGTTTGGGAGGGCCTACGCTATGGTACGTAGTGCGGAGATAAGGCTCGAGCGGGATGATTCGATTCGATTCGATTCGTTTCGATTCGGGGAACGAAGCACTGCCATCGAGGAGGATGCGCGGCACAGACACACACACACACACACACACGATTCGATTCGGGGAACGAAGCACTGCCATCGAGGAGGATGCGCGGCACACACACAGACACAGACATGCACACACATACGCCTGCACACACAAACCTGTGCTGACGTCGAACAAGTGCGGGGTTGTTCGATCGAATCGATCGATCCTCTGGTCCGTCGCGTTCGAATGCCGGACTGCGGCGCAGTGGGCAACAAACCGACACCAATCTTGGTGTGTAGAGATAGTAGTGGCAATAACAGTAGCAGCAATAGTAACAGTAGTAGTGGCAGTCCGAGTAGTAGCATCCCCCTGTCTTCCAAAATGCCTCTCAAACCATCGACAGACGCCGAGTTCCAATTGTGTTCGCAAGGAAGAATGACAGGATAGCAGCCCACCCTTGTACCGTTGAAAGGTCTTTCGTTGCACGGGAAGGCCCGACGGCCCCTCGTGTCGTGACAAAACAGAAGACAGAAACAGCATAGATTGGACCTACAATGAAGCGCATCGGCCGGTGGAAACGACAGCTGCCAAATAGATAGACTGCATAGGCGCCATAGTCATGCCGAATGCCCGCAGCGCATTTGCACCATTCATTCATCAACGATGGGCTGCGCGATGTATCCGAAGAAGAAAGGAAAGAGCAGGTGAGGAAGGTGCATCATCCAAGACGCAGAACTTGGCTGTGCTCTGGCATGCGTGGCGCGCACAAGCGACGAGACACTACCGTACTGCTGCCTGCTGTACCCTGACGATCAATTTCCCAAGGAAGTGCTACTGGAGACACAAAGCCAAACTTGGTGTGTGAGAATCTATTCATATTCCCACTTTATTGGGTGTTTTGATATTATGATAGCTGTGGTGGACTCTCCTTTTTTTTCTTAGATTTTGCATGCCATGCTGTAATTCATAATGGAGTTCCAGGTTTTTCTGATCACGACAACATCTTTCATCTTGCCGTCTGCATGCACTTCGTGTGGGTCCAAAAACGCGATACGACTAATACGAATAAACATATCCGACGTGCCGGACTTACGCCAGACGTACGCGGCATGCAGTACGAACCTGAGCGGGAGTGCGAGTCGAATCAATCAATCAATCAATCAATCAATCATCACACAAAAACCTCTACCGGTACCCGGTACGCATTTTTGAGGAAGTTCAGGCGGCCTACCGGTACGGTAGACCAGTGCATCGTCCCGCCTCCTTCCTGTCTCGGTAGCATTCTCGAATTCATGCTCTTCGCTGGATAAAAACAATAATAATATTAATACAAATACCGAGATCGATACCGATTCCGAATTCCTATCACCCAACAAATATCTTCGCAATCCGTGCCGTACTCGTACTCGTACTCGTACCGGGGTTCGTACGGCAGTGCTTTCGTCCGCACCAAGACTCCAGCAGCGATCTCTTCTAGCAGCGAAGCCCAAGAGATGGCGGAAACAGAACCCATTCCCTCCGACGTCGATCGTCGGAGTTGCTGTCCTCTTCCGAGGGGGGTCCAGACGATTGCATCCATCGAGCGACAACTCACCCGATTGGCCAAGCGACACAGCCGCCTTTTGCCCCCCGAGGATAATCATCACGGCTGCAACAGCAGCAGCAACAGCAGCGGCAACAATAATGGCAACAAAAAAAGTGGCAAAAAGAAAAACCGAAAGGGGTTCTTGGAACGCCGTCACATTCATACCGACTTTCACGGCAATTACGACGACCAGGACGAAACAGAAATAGAAACAGAAATCGCCAACGACGACGACGACGACGACGACGACGATCACAGCCTGTCCCTGTTCGAGGAATTCGCCATTACCGTCTGCCACGCCGGTAGGATTCCGCGGAAGGAACTCTTCGAGGCCTGGGCGATGGCGCTCTACGTCAATCATTACTTTCCGCCTCCTCCTCCTCCGCTTCCTTCGTCGTCGTCCCCGTGCAACGCCGGCGATGATGACCGCCATCGCACTTATTACTCCCGGGTGGCGGATCTCTGCAGCGGGCACGGATTGGTCTCGTGGGCCATTTTGTTTCTGGACACGAGCCGACAGCGGACGGCCGTCTGCGTCGACATTCGCATCCCCCAAACGTGCGACAGCCTGGAGCGAACGTTTCTCGAGCGACACCCGGACGTCGCAACGTTTGCTCCGGTGACTCCCGACGACATTGATGGCGTCATTGACATTGACATTGACATTGACATTGACAGCAACGGCGATGGCGATGGCGATGGCGAGAGCAAGGAAGAACCAGCAACGCCAGCGCCAGCGCTGGCGCCAACGTCCCATTCCGGTACCCATCCAAATCCCAGTCACGCCACGAGACGTCCCAAACGATGGCACTGGGTCGAGGGGGACATTTGCCGAAACGTTTCGGCGGACTCTTCCAATCTGCTCGTCGGAGTCCATTGCTGCGGAACCCTATCGGATGCCATCCTCGACCTGACAATATCGTCGAGGTCCGCACTGGCGCTGGTCCCCTGTTGCCACACGAGAAAGTCCCTTCCCGGCTCCTACCGGTTCCGGCCCAAACACGAATTCGATGCCCTGCTGGAACGAAACGCCCAAACAAACCGTTCGATCCTCCTGCAATCGTCATCATCGTCGTCGTCGTCGTCGTCGTCGTCGTTTTCTGCCAGAGACGATGGCACCGGCATCACCCACGCGAGTGCCCGACCCGCCGAACTCCTTCCCACAACACTGACCGATTTCGTCGACAGGGGCCGGATCCAAAAACTCACCGATGCGGGCTTTGCCGTCCGGGAAGAATACATACCGTCCGTGATCACACCCAAGAACCGAATCATCATCGCGACCCCGCCACCGCTCGGCGCCGTAATCACCACCACGGAGGAGAAGGACGAGGAACCAACCGTCGTCGAGGAGCCGCTTTCGGCTCCGGTCGAAACGCGCGCCAACTCCAGAAGGAAACAAAAACAGAAAAAGAAACGGAATGCCTCCAAATCCTTTTCGATCCCGCTGGCCGACGCCCCCAACGCCCGCGCCATCCTCGCATCGGTTTCGGGACGGACCGCTGCCCGGCTGCGAGAACGAACGATACCGCCGTACCTGTCCCTGTCGGTCTTTCTGTCCGATCCCGACCGATCTCCGTCCGTGGACGACCTCCGGGTGTTTGCGGACTCCGTGGTCGGGGACCCAGCCACGCGTCGGGGGAGCGATCCCTTGGGCGACAGCAACGGCAACGGCAATGGCAACGACGGCAGCAGCGGCGAGGGCGGCGTTGTTCCCGTGGTGGTGCGAACCCGCGTCGGGTACGAAACCGACAAGCCCCACACACTTCCCGATGGCCGCTCTTCGAGGACCATCGGCATCCGGTACGGGGTCGAGGACGACACCGGAAGGGTCCCCCAGCTGACAAAAGAGGAAGCCAAGGCACTGCACACCATCGTGTGCCGGGCGATTCACGAGGGAGGCTTTCCGGGAATCGAGCTCCGACAAGGGTGGCGGCGCCGGAGGGACGCGTACCTCAACCTCCCGCCCAAAGCAGAGAACTAGTTTAAACGGAGCTCGGCACTAGCACTAACACTAGCACTAGCACTAGCAGAAACTTGGGCATGGTATCGCAGGAAGAGCGAACTGATTAGCATTGATTGGTCCAATGATTCGTGCCGTAATGAGTACCGGTACTATAGTTGCAGCACTCAGCACTTTATTTTTCTAGTTCGCATAGATTACAATGCGCCCATTCACGGGCAGCTCCCGAAAGTACGCACAGCACCACGTTGGACGTGAACTCAAAAACCGCGCCGACCAAAGAGAAGCGCCGTCTAGGCCCAAATGCGACGGGCACCAACTTCTCTAGTAGTTTGCCATCAATGAGACAACGGCAGATAGGAAACGAGTGCAGGTAATTTGATGTATCACGTTTAAGCATTTACTGAAGTTTATGTGAAAATATTGGTGCTTACTTCGCATATTATTGATGGCATTTCCAGAGAGAATAACAAACACATCCTTCCATTGCTTGACACATTGTGTTGTTTTGATCACTGGTGGTATAAATTATAAATACGGGAAGTCAAATACCGGTATAGCTTTCCGAGTGAAGGCAAACTTGCCACTGTAGTGGCCTTCACGCATGTCGTATTTTGGATAGTTGGCCAGGAGGTCGGTTATTTCCGGTCCAGATAGTCCCGATCTTTTCAGTAGTAATTGTAGTTGTAGTTCCGGCGGTAATTATTTCGTCTTCCGTTTCCTCTTCCGTACCGTTGGTAGTAATATTGTCCATTGTAGTAATACCAGTATCCATTGTTGTTGTTCGCATAGTAACCATTGTTGTTGTTCGCATAGTAACCATTGTTGGAATTGTGTGACTGACCATTGTTGGAATTGTGTGACTGACCACCGTTAGAAGGGTAGTATCTGTCATACCAGTTTGGATCGCCCCAAGGATGGCCGTATGTTCCTCGTCCGTAGTCGGAGCCGTCGTAATAACCATACTGGCCGTACATGCCCGGCTGATCGATATATCCATAGAGAGTGTAGTGCTCCGTTGGGGTCAGGCCGTAGTTGGGTTGCCCTGGTGGGAGTTTTCGTCGGGATTGTTCGTCCTCATCCAAATCAATGCCATCGGCGATTTCGGTGTTAGTTTCTGTCGCTCCTCTCAATCCGGAGGCGGTTGCAGTCGTAGCACACACGCCAAGGACGAGCACGACCAGCAGTGATTTCAGCGTGATATTCATTGTCAACCAATATTTTCTTCTTTTTGCACACTATTGAATATTACCTCTGAAAGGGATTTTTGGAATCCGAAGTAATCTTAGTTGTTGTGTGATCATTGTATTTCGTTGGCATCAACCTTCTACCTACGGTACTGCTTGTGCCTCTTTGTGCAAGCAAGAAAATGTGACACTACTGACACTACTATGGAACCATAAAATCTGAAAATTTGTTGTTTCGGCAAGTGTGACAAAAGGGAACTATGGGATTGGATCTTGAACGGAACGCAGTCGTTGTGCCAGCGAGAATTTTTGGTATCTCCAACGATGATAGAGGTGAAGACGATACAAAATTCCATTTATTTTTGGTCGCGCCAGATAAAACAACGTTAGTTTTTGGATACGAATCATATACACGGACGTACGAGTATCGCGCTTCAGCGCAGTGTAAGGAAGTGAGTGAGTCCCAAACCACTGCCACATGTTGTTGTCGCACGACCAATGGCATCTTTCAGAAGTTTAGGGTTTAGGGATAAAGACGCGAGGATCGCATAGGTACGTACCGTACGTACTTTATCTAGGATTATACCATTTTGTCACGTATTTCGATTTTTGATGCCTCGAGAAATGAAACGTAAATTGTAAATTGTTCTTTTCACCAACAACATCAATTGTCACTGTCACCATTCCCCATGTACGATACTGTTTCCAGGCAAACAGGAGACAAGATGACAAGCAGGTGTGACATCTCTCTCTCTCTCTCTCACTCACACACACGCACACACACACACACACACACACACATGCCGTGGTGAAGATGCCAGTGAAAGTTGGATTCGATTGTCGGGGTTTTCTTTCTCGCATTGCTTTTAGTCGTCAGGCGTGTGCCATGGCGGTGCGTTCCAGTCGCAGGCAAGCATGAAAACCACGCTCTGCCTTCTTTTGAGATAAATAGAGAGAGAGAGCGCGCGCGACGGTTGGATGCTGGGTCCAAATACAGAGATTGCCCTACTCTTAGCAGTTATCCGTTGTAACAAACTAACCCACATGAGGTCGTAGACGAAGCAACAATGAGCGGCTCTCGTTCTGGCTATCGTGGCACGTGTGGCACGTTTCGAATAGCAAGCCTAAAAGTTATACACAACCCAGCATTGAATACTTACACATATTACATAAACCATACAAAGAATGCATAATGTCTTCACGATTTACTGCCGGTTTCGACGGATCCTCGACACGAACCAACGATTTACACGTTCTTTGGCATGAAGCCTGCCACTCTAAAAATATGCCATGAGTGTTGGAAGCGTTGCCGACTATTTGCGTCATTTCACAAAGCGTCCTCTGTAGACAAGTATGGCGAAACGCTTTTCTCGCCGGCTTTCTTAGATACTGCATTCAATCGGCTATTTCGAAAAGAAACTGCTGTTGAGATGTTGATGCAATTTCCTTCTCGGAAGTCAGCGGAAGCTCTTTCGTTGTATCCACAATCTTCCTCGAACACTCCTTCCTGTTGGGATACGGGCACAAAGGTTCGTTGAATGAACAGTCGAGAAGCGATTGTTGAGGGACGCTGTATACACTTGGAGCAAATAACGAACAATGAAGAAAGCGGCAATGTGGAGTTCATGCCAAGAGTTGTCAGTTCCATTGGACGTTATCGGAACGCGAGTGCAAGGCATCGCAACGGTTTTGGAAAAAGTAGTATTCCTCTTGATTGTTTGGACCACGATATCCGGGGTTCTACCAAATCAATTGCAGGCGGAAGCAATGAAAGCTTCTCCTCATCCGTTCGTGGTGGAACAGGACGGAGAGGAACTCACATTGAAGATCAAAGGCGATGAACACCAGCACTGGGTCACGGACGACAAAGGTATGTGTCGGCGATGCTACTGTTGCTGAACCTTTTCGTTGCATGTTACAACTCGTTGAACCAGTAATTAATGAATTTCATTTTGTTGTTTTCTATTTCAGATTACACGGTGGTTCGAGATGACAATGGCTACTATATGTACGCAGAGCTGTCTCTGGATAACAAAAGGCTACTTCCGACGCAAGACAAGGTCGGCAGGAATGCAAAGAAACACCCGAAATCCAAGAATCTCAGACCAGACGAAAGAATCAGCGACGAGGACCGAAACGATGTAATTATTTTGGATGGTGGACCAGCAGCAACAACTCAGAGAAAATCTAAGTGGCCCAAACGATGCCACAGAGGTGGGACGGGCTGTGGCCTTCGCGATACCAAGCACCCAGCGAAAGAAGACGATCTCGGTACCATTGTTTTTAATACGTTCGATGACCACCATCGCCGAATGATGACAATGCCGGCAACTGGAATCCTAAAGAACCTCGTCGTCTTGCTGATGTTCAACGATCACCAAGACCGATCGGTCCCGTCCAGAGAAGATATTTCTGTGCTAATGAATAGCGAAATTATCGACGAAGATATCGCTCCCACTGGCAGTTTGAAAATGATCTACTGGGAGAATTCCTACGGTAAGCTGACGATTGAATCCGAGGTTACGGATTGGATCATCTTGAATAATACCGAAAGTTACTATGCGGGCGGAGCGTCGGGATTGGGAAGCAACAGAATGTTTCATCGGGCACTGAGAGAGGCGCTCTCGAAGCTAGAAGACGACGGTTTTAATTTTGAAGACTTTGATCAGGATGCGGATGGCCCGGATGGGAGAATTGACAGCATTACATTTTTGACATCTGGCTATGGAGCCGAGTGGGGTGGACGTAAGAATACTTGTTGCCGAGACTATGAAAGCCTGCACCAAAAATTTGACCTTTTCTGATACTTTTATGTTATTTTCTTTTTCTTTTCGTGGAAAGAGGGCTTTCGGGATAGGATCTGGTCTCACAAATGGAGTATAACTGGGGGCTGGAGAAGCTATAGTACTGGTGTCCTTGTTACGGATTACCATGTCTCTCCTTCTTTGTGGGGTACTAGTGGGCAAGAGATTGGAAGGGTGGGGGTAATCGCCCACGGTATGTTGCATTGTCTCATCAGTCAGGAGATAGAAATCATTACATTTCTCAGGTTGTCAAAATTCCAACTCACTCTTTGTACCAATTCATTCATTTTGGTTCCTCTGTGTCCTAGAAATCGGTCACTTTTTGGACTTGCCAGATCTTTACGATACCGATGGTTCTGGTGCTGGCCTTGGATATTTCTGTTTGATGGCCAATTCATGGGGGGTCGAGTAAGTGTGCTGTGTATCTCAAGTAACGCTCGTTCCGGATGATTCTAAAATTTCGTTATCCTGACATTGCCCGCTTTCATTGTAAATTTTCACCGTGAAGTGGGTCGCAACTGAACCCACCTCAAATGAGTGCCTGGTCAAAAATGAAACTCGGATGGACAGAGCCTCAAACTCCTTCTATCGGGGGTGAGAATTATGTAGCTCTATCAGAACGGAATGCAACAACAGAAGTACCGCACCAACTTTATAAGATTGGTGATGGGCAATTTGGCTATCCACTGGGCGAGTACTTTTTGCTTGAATTCAGAAATACAAGTGGGTTGGAAGGAGGGATTGCGATTTATCACATTGACGAGAGTACAGATAGCTACGACAGAGAAGGATACCCTGGTCAAGTGGGAGATACTATGTGGCCGATGAACGGAAATCATTATAAGATAGCGCTAGCAGCGGCCGACGGAATGTTTGAGTTGGAAAAAAATATTAACACTGGCGATTCGAGCGATCTGTACGGCATGGGGCAATCTCTTTTACCGTCCTAAGTCTATGGGCGGTCCTTTTCCCAATACAGACGCATATCAAGGTGGGAGAATTGTACGGACCGGGTTAAGAATTTGTGTCACTTCGGACGCTAACGGACCATACATGACGTTTTTGTTTTCAGATGGCAATCCAGTTCAGCCCTGGATGACGCGTGTCAACGAAAATTTCGAGATGGAAATCAGTGAGGCAATCTCGTTCGGATCGAATGGCACTCTTGTACAACACCATATCTGCCAAGGCCTTAGCTGTGCCCAAATAAGAAACAATGATGGAGCTGGCATGTCTGTAAAGGTGACAATCACTTGCTTGACCGAACTTTCGGTGTCCTTCGACTTTCATTCAATTGGTTTAAAAGTTGGAGCTGAATTGATTGTTGAATATTCTGTAAGTGGTGGTGCCGACGACGCATGGGTTCGCTTGGAGACTTGGACAAGGGGCGCCGATCAGCCGAATGGCTTTCGCAACAGGAGATGGTACTCAGCATTGATAAATTTGACATTGGCTGATGTCGAAGTGCCCATCACAGAAGGATCATACATCACACTGCGCATGCGAACGACAGCGAACAAGAGAAAACTCTTTCTCGACAACCTGAAGATTGAGGGGAAATTCTAACGCTAGCTGCATTGTTCTGTCGGCAAAGTATGACGAACTCTTTTTTCGATCGACTGCTGTTGGAAATATCAAATTTAATCTATTATTATACAGTTGGGTGCGAAGTAAGAAAGTTATAACTAACGTCCAGTAAAATTCTTCATTAGATACAAATTCCTAGATTCAATAGGATGTGATAGGACTAACCTGTATGCGGTACTACAGAGATTTGAACGGCAGGGAAACTGTTTCAAGAAATAGTGAAATACTAAGACTCACTCTGTTCGGATGAAATCTGGAAAGAATGAGGACGTGCAAAACAAGGCTGGAAGTGATTCACTTCATCATGAAGTGGAAATATATGTGGTAGAGAAGTAAATGAAAGGAAAGAAGGATGGTATGCAAATACTGGTAGAAAAAATATAAAAATAAGAAACACAGGCCATCGATATTTTTTAAAGAAGGACACAGGCACCAAATTACGTCTCTTTTCCTTCACTTGTTTCTGATCTAACTTGCCAAAGCAAGAAGATTTATTGACCTATATTTGACAATTGTAAATTGAAGAAGAATGCGAAATAAATCGAACACGAATCAATTTATCCACTGGTATGAATGTCAACTCAAGCGCCGTGAATAGATTGATTTTGCCCTTTTGTCTTCTATCGGCTGGAATTCGGCACACCAAACACTATCGACACTGCTGCATCTACTAGTATGATAAGCCACTGTACTAGTAGTAGCTACTACTAGTATCATCTGCTGCTGCCTGCAGTCATTGAAATCTCAACATTGGATAGAATCATTGTTCTGCTCGTCCCCATCAACTCTAGCTAACGCCACCACCACCACCACCACCACTGTAAAGCATCTTCTTAGGTGATAACTTTACCTCGTCCAATTCAGATTTATTTTCTTAGGCCTTGAGACGAATGCTGAATCTCCACATATGTACTTTACTTTTTGCAATATTATGACACCTTGGTTTTGGATCATTGCAATCGTCTCAACGGTATCTTACTTACCGGGTACGGTAACAGAATACAACAAGGAGCTTCGTCACATCCCTCTTCGTGAAAGAAGAGCTCACATACACACACAAGTTGTGGTATTCTTCAAACCCCCACGATTGAATTCCCTCGATTCACAAAAATTTGGACCACTGATGTCAGAACAAATACCACACCAGCCGGCCTTCAATATTGAAGTCTGGATGAATTACATATCTTAATTCCTCTATGTGCAGGCCATTGGATTTCAAGTTCAACACCTTTGCAACTGTCTGAGTAATAAACACAAGCTCAACACTCTTCGGAGTAGTTTACAGAGCTTGCTCACAATCTTAGTTTTAATCCATTTACACATACATACCTACACACTATTACTACCTTAGTACCTTCTACTTAAAGGCATATGGCACTGTTTAAACAGTTGAATACTAATTGCTTCAACCTACCAAGTATACTACTACTGTCCTACACTCGAGTAGTAACAACCACTAATAAGCAACCAACTGCCCCTACCAATTGTCCAGTAATGACAAGCTACTCTGTTATCCCTTTTAAGCTTGACTTAGACCAAGAGCCACTTGAGAAGATAGAGTTCAAGCACACAAATACTACCAATGGAGTCTCAGAGACTGTCAAGGTTAAAGTGCCTCTCATTACTGCAGGAGCATCCCTTTTCCAAGTTCTTTTTGCCATTAATGAATTCTCACATACAAAGAAAACTCTTTCATTAACAACAGGACCAAAGCAATATGACAAGTTCTCTGATCTCCTCAGAGACTATGCTGATAAGGCCTGGTGGAATGAGTATGTATCGGCCCTAGCAAGTCGAACAACAGATAACTTCTCAACCACCATCGATGCCTTCATCAACTACACATTCAATAGCAACACTGATGCATATTGATGCCACTAAAGGTTCTTCAACAACATCAATAAGACCACCAACATGACTGTACACCAGTTTGCCTCCATGGTTACATTCCACAACCATGTGATCCTTTGACTGCTTCCAGGGCGTCCACCGGACAAAGCAGCCATCAATAATGAAGACTTCAAGAGTTTGATTTTTTAATCCATGCCTACCAAATGGAAGGAAACCTACAAAGAACACCACTCTCCCTACAAGGACACCCTCACACAAATCATGACTAGGATGGAGAAATATCAGAACAAAGCAAACAAGAAAAGTACGAAAAAGAACCAAGAAAATTCCTCCCAAAACAGGAATAACAACAACAACAATGGCAACAACAATCGTAACAACAGTCACTGCCGCAACAAGTCAAGCAATCAAAACAATCGAAACAACCAGAACAATCGGAACAATCGAAACAACAATCGATCAAACAATAACAACAATGGCCAAAACCGACAATGAGGCTCCACAACAGCCAAGGCAACAACAACAACAACAACAACAACACAACCCCTCCACAAGAGTACTAGCAGATGACTCACCATGCCCTATTCACCAAGATATAAATCATACCTGGGGCCAATGCTACCTCAATACCAAGCATTACACATCAATGAAACCTCGGATTCTGGCAACAATGAAGACAATGTTGCTCCTAGCAACAATAAGGGCACCAATCTTGCTCCTATCACAGTCAGTGTCTGCAACTCCATCAACAACACACCAGGAAAATACTATCTGAAGACCCTCTTTGATTCCAGATCCACATACAATCTCATTGTCAAATCAGTGATTCCTGCTAAAGCCAAGAAACACTCCCTTGCCAAACCAATTCAAATGCAAACAACCAATGATAGGGAAATTTGTGATCAGTATGTGATCTTGGAGAATACCATGTTTCCCGAGCTATCCTACTCCATGAGAGTATTGAAGATCAGCCCAAGACTGTATGGAACAGATGCTTCTGCACTTGAAAGACATTGAAGTATATATCAATGACATTGGAATCTTCTCAGACACCCTTGAATCTCACTGCAAATCTGTCTCTTCTGTTCTTTCCTTGCTCAAGGTCCACAACTTTTCTGTCAAGCCCTCAAAGTGTCATTGGTTCCAATCACAGGCACCATGGCTTGGCCACATCATTTCCAGTGATGGAATCAAACCAAATCCAAACAAGATTAATCCAATCTTGAAACTGGCTTTTCCCTCAACAACAACCCAACTTTGATCCTTCATTGGCATGATCAACTTCTATCAAAACTTCTATCCAAGACGTGCTGAAGTCCTTGCTCCTCTCACCGACCTCTCTGGTAGATCCAAAGGAAAGCTCACTCCAACTCCAGAGCTCTGCGCTGCCTTCAAGAAGCCCCAGGCACTTCTTGCAAAATACACCTTGCTTGCCTTCCCTGATACAAACAAGCCATTCAATGTCTACATTGATGCTTTGGACTACCAACTCGGTGCTGTCATTATCCAAGAAGGTCACATCATCCTCTTCTTCTCTTGAAAACTCAACTCGGCGCAAAAGAAGTACCCAGCGGTTGATAAAGAGATGCTCTGCATTGTTGAAGTTTTCAAAGCATTCAGAACCATTCTTTGGGGTACAGAAATCATTGTATGGATTGATCACATCAACTTGACCCATCAAGACCTCACAAGCCATTGCATTATGACTTGGAGAATGCTTCTTGAAGAATTTTATTCGGTCTTCAAGTATGTCAAAGGCAAAAATAATGGGCTTACTGACGTGCTCTCCAGGCTTCCAATTCAGCAATCCCCGGAGAACAAGAAGGAATTCCCAAGTTCAACAGACTCAGAAATTACAACTGAGCCAACGGACAATCCGACCGACGATCCAACTGATCCAAGCCACAGCCCAACGGACATCCTTTCCCTCTCAGACTTGTTCCTCACCTTCCCGGAAGACATCCTGGCGTATCCCTTAGCCTTTGCTCAGTTTGCAGAAGACCAAGCTTCTAATGTAGATATCTCAACCAATCTAAGGTACATCACAGGGAGCTTCAATGGTACTGACTTGAGAATTGTTGAATCCAAGGGCTGACAGACAATTGTACTCCCTCCGAATCGAGTACAAGCCATAATCAAATATTACCACTATGTGCTTGGCTATGCCGGCGCTGAAAGATTGTATCGAGCCATTAACCAATTTGTATATGCTCCAAACTTAAAGGACCAAATCAATTCCTTCTGGAGATACTGTGACACTTCAGAAAGATACAAGAATAGTCACCAAAGCCACGGCCAACTTCCAACCAAAGAACACCAGTATGTTCCCTGGGATACCATTGCAATTTACGGAATCGGCCCTTGGAAGATCAAGATTCCCGACCATGGATCAATTGCCTTTAATGGATTCACCATCATGGATATGTGAACCAACCTTCTTGAAATAATCTGAACCCAACTGGTCTCATGGCAGTCCATGCCCTCAACAATGGCTGGCTCTCCAGATATCCAAAACCAGTTAACTGCATTATCAACGAAGGAACCAACTTCTTGAGCAATGACTTCCAACTTCACCTTGCCAATCTTGGAATCAAGGCCAAGGTCTGTTCAGTCCAAAACCCACAGTCAAACGCTGTCCTTGAAAGAGTACATGACACCATCAAGTCAGCAACGAGAACAAAGCTCAATACCAATCCACCACAGACCCTTCAGGCAGCAAATGACATTGTCGATAGTGTCTTTGCTTTGGCTCAATTCACTGTTAGATCAACCATCAACAAGACCATTGGAATAACACCTGGCGCCCTTGTGTTGCACCATAATATGTTCCTTTGCATCCTTGTAATTACAGACTTGGTCATGGTCAGGAGCAAAAGACAAGAAGCCCAAATTGACAAGAATGCGTTGAAAGAAAATAGCCATAGAATCAAGCTTCATGATTATAGTGTTGGAGACCAAATTATGATGAAAAATGAAAAGCAAATTCCAAGTGCATTAGAAGCAAGAAGCAAGAAGCAAGGACCCGTACACTATCCAGAAAATTCATACAAATGGGACTGTTTCCTTTCTCTTTGGAAACCATGTTGTCCAACGGATGAACATTTGGAACCTCAAACCGTATCCCACCAATTAAAAATTTACTATCTATGGAATACTGGTTGCGCCCGAGCACCAAAAATTCTGTGCAACCAAGTGAAGCTTTTATGGGAAGAAAAAGAGTGTGGTATATAAACCCTAACGATTGAATTCCCATGATTCACAAAAATCTGGACCACTGATGTCAGAACAAATGCCACACCAGCCAGACTTCAATATTGAAGTCTGGATGAATTACATATCTTAATTCCTCTATTTGCAGGCCATTGGATTTCAAGCTCAACACCTTTGCAACTGTCTTAGTAATAAATACAAGCTCAACACTCGTAGTTTACAGAGCTTGCTCACAATCTTAGTTTTAATCCATTTACATATACATACCTACACACTATTACTAGGTTAGTACCTTCTACTTCGAGGCATACGACACAAGTTGTCGTATGCCTCTAGAAAAAGGTACTAAAATAAGGTTTATGTAATGTTTAAAAACTATGATTGTGAGCTAGCTCCCCTGTCAACTAGTACTCCGAGGGCAGTAGGGAGCTTGTAACAGTAAACAGGCGTTGGATCAGAATTCAACGTACAGTTTACATAGGAGATTTGGATATGTTCTTCATCCAGTCTTCAATATTGAACACCGGCTTGCTTTTCAGATCTTCTTGAATCGTGGGTAATTTTCAATCATGAGCGTTGGAATACCACACTCTTCTCCTTCTCGTAAAAGTTCAATTGGTGGCACAGAATTTTGTTAGTCGTGTGCGACCAGTATTCCTTAGATAAGAAATTTTTAATTGGCGTGATATG
The DNA here is from genome assembly GCA_037355745.1 of Pseudo-nitzschia multiseries. Taxonomy (NCBI): domain Eukaryota; phylum Bacillariophyta; class Bacillariophyceae; order Bacillariales; family Bacillariaceae; genus Pseudo-nitzschia; species Pseudo-nitzschia multiseries. The sequence goes on from CM074783.1 coordinate 7,419,328, forward strand.
GTTTCAGATTTTGAATGTTCATACGTTGGATAACGTGATTTCTTAAGAGAAAGGAAACTGTACCATTTGTGTGAATTTGTTGAATAGTGTAGGGGTCTTTGCTTCTTGCATCAAAAGCTCCAGGAATTTGCTTTTCATTTTTCACCATAATTTGGTCTCCTACACTGTAATCATGAATCTTCCTGTAGCTATTCTCTTTCATAGCATTTTTGTTGATTTGCGCTTGTCTTTTGTTTCTGACCATGGCCAAATCGGTGATTACAGGAATTGGTAGGAACATGTCTCTGTGGAATACAAGGGCTCCGGGCGTCATTCCGAAGGTCTTGTTGATGATTGATCTAATTGCAAACTGAGCCAATACAAAGACACTATCGATGATGTCTGTGGCTTCCTGAAGAGTCTGTGGAGGGTTGATATTGAGCTCTGTTCTCATTGCTGACTTCATTGTGTCATGGACTCTTTCAAGTACTGCGTTGGATTGCAGATTGCGAACAGAGCAAACTTTGGCTTTGATTCCAAGGTTGGCAAGGCAGAGTTGGAAGTCATTACTCATGAAGTTGGTTCCTTGGCCGATGATACAATTTACTGGTATGGGATATCTGGAGAGCCAGCCATTGTCGAGGGGCTGGACTGCCATGAGGCCAGTTGGGTTTACTTGTGGGGCTCGAATGATTTCAAGGAGATTGGTGCACATGTCCATGATGGTAAAGCCATTGAAGGAGACTGTTCCATGCCCAGGGATCTTGATTTTCCAGGGGCCTACTCTGTTGATTGCAATGGTGTCCCAAGGAACGTATTGGTGTTCTTTGGTAGGGAGTTGTCCATGGCTTTGGTGGCTATTCTTGTATCGTTGGCACGTGTCACAAGTATTGCAGAAGGAATTGATTTGGTCCTTCAAGTTTGCGGCGTATACAAATTGGTTGATGGTTTGATACAATCTTTCTGCGCCGGCATGGCCAAGCACGTGGTGGTAGTATTTGATTGTGGCTTGCACTCGATTTGGAGGGAGTACAATTTTCTGTCAACCGTTGGAGTCTACAACTTTCAAGTCGGTGCCGTTGAAGTTTTCAGTTGTGTACCAAGGATTGGTAGAGATATCTGCATTGGCTGCTTGATCTTGGGCGAGTTGGTCGAAGGCTAAGGGGTACATGGGAATGTCTTCTGGGTAGTTGAGAAAAAGTTCGGAAAGAGAGAGAAGGTCGGAGTCCGTTGAGTCACAATCGATTGTGGAGCCGGCAGTTTCAAGGTCCAAGTCATCCGTTGGATCGGGAGTGGGAGCGGAAGGACCAAAGAACTTCTTCTTCTTCTCGGGAGTGTCTTGCTGGAGTGGGAGCCGGGAGAGCGCGTTAGCAATGACATTGTCTTTGCCTTTGACACATTTGAATACTGGGGAAAATTCTTCAAGGAGCATGCGCCAAGTCATGATTCTGTGGCTTGTAAGATTTTGCTGGGTTAAGTTGATGTGGTCTGTCCATACAATGATTTCAGCACCCCAAAGAATGGTTCGAAATTCCTTGAAGACTTCTACGATACAGAGCATCTCTTTATGGACCGTTGGGTATTTCCGTTGAGCCAAATTGAGTTTTCGCGAGAAGCAAAGGATGATAATGCCATCTTGGAGGATGACAGCTCCAAGTTGGTAGTCAGAAGCGTCAGTATAGACATGGAAGGGCTTGTTTGGATCCGGAAAGGCAAGAAGGATACCATTGGCAATGAGAGACTTGGCTTTGTTGAAGGCTTGGAGAAGTTCTGGAGTTGGAGAGATTTTGCCTTTGGCTCTTCCAGAGAGGTCGGTAAGGGGTGCAAGAACTTCAGCGCTTGGGATAGAAGTTGCGATAGAAGTTAATCATCCCAACAAAGGATCAAAGTTGGGTTGTTGTTGAGGGAAAAGCAAGTTTCAGGATAGGAGAAATCTTGTTCGGATTGGGTCTAATTCCATCACGAGAGATAATGTGGCCAAGCCAAGGAGCTTGGGATTGAAACCAGTGGCACTTTGAGGGCTTGACAGAGAAGTTGTGGGACTTCAGTAAGGAGAGGACAGAAGAGACTGATTTACAATGGGATTCCAGAGTATCTGAGAAGATACCAATGTCATTGATGTATACTTCAATGTCCTTCAAGTGTAGGAGCATTTGTTCCATACAGCCTTGGGCCCAACTTGGAGAGTTGAGGAAGCCCATTGGCAATCGAAGCAGTCGAAACTTTCCGAATGGAGTAACAAGGACACAAAGCCAGGTGGAGGCTTCATCAAGTTTGAAGGTGTGGAACTGCATGCTAACATCAATAAGGGTGACATATTTGAAGCCTCTTCTTCTGTGAAAGATATCTTGGAGCTTTGGAAGTGGGTAGTGAAGTTTCTTGGTGACTTTGTTGAGTTCTCTAAAGTCACTGATGAGTCTACAGGAGCCACCTGGTTTTGGGACTACAAACATTGGCATTCCCCATTCCGTGGCATAACATCTTTCTAGGATGCCCAGCTTCACTTGGTGATCGATTTCTTTCTTCACTGCTTCTTGTTGGTGCAGTGGAATAGAATATGGTTGTTTTACATGATATGGAGTTGCGCCTTGCTGGAGATCAATGTGGAATGTTTGATTAGGGAAAATACATAATTCCATGTCATTCAATCCTTCAAAGAGATCTTCATTTTGGAGGAGTATTGGTAACAAGGCTTGTTTCTCATGGTAGGAGAGATGGTTTTGTTCTGTGACTAACTTGTGGAGGTCAGTTTTCTCATACTTGGTGGTTCCATCCACATACAATTGTTGGATAGATTGGTTGGAGTAACTTTCTGCAATGGCATGTGGTTCTGCAGACATGACTTTGTGGGGCAAGGACTTGTTGTCGAAGTAATTCCGAGGGTGGAAGTCCATTGTCTTCTCATACCATTCTATGGTGCAAGTTTTGAAGTCCATCTTCATTCCCAGATCTCTCATGGTTTTCCTTTCAATAAGGAGGTGGTAGTTGATATTCTGAGATACTACAAAGCGTTTGATTTGTAGGACTTTCATCGAGTAGGACAGTTCTGGAAATACAGTGTTCTCCAAGGTTACATAGTGGTTGCAAGTGGTTTTGCCATTTGTTGTTTGCATTTGGATTGGTTGGTCTAGAAGGCGCTTCTTGATTCCAGAGGGAATTGCTGATTCCACTATGAGATTGTCGGTAGATCCGGAATCGAAGAGGGTTTTCAAGTAGTACTTGCCAAGGGATCCGTTGATTGAGTTGCAGACACTTACTGTGGTTGGAGCAAGGTCAACATTGGCGTTGCTGGGAGCAACCTCTTGCTTGTTGTTGTCGGAATCGGTGTTTTCAGAAGGAAATCTTTAAAGATCTGAGTTGTAATATTCTTCATCAATGTCCATGTCTACATGGAAGAGATCCAGCCAAGGAGTTGTAGGGATAGTAGTTTCTTCTGGTTCATTGATGAAGACACACATGTGTTGTTCTGGTTCATGGAAGTTACTGCCATGTGAAGAGGAGGTAGTGGATTGATTGCTGTTGTTGGAATTGCTGCGATCATTCACATGCGAGTTGGTGTTGTCTCTATTGTTGGACTGATTGGAGTTTGGGCCATACTTGTTGGTGTAGCATTGACCCCAAGTGTGGTTGGTACCCAGATGGATAGGACATGGTGAGTCATTGGAGATTCTAGTCGGCCCCTTGTTGTTGCCTTGGTTGTTGTTGCATTGATTATTGTTGTTGTTGTTGCGTTGGTTGTTATTGTTGTTGTTGTTGTTGTTTCGATTGCGATTGTTGCCGTTGTTTTGGTTGTTACAGTTGTTGCTTCCATTCCGGTTGTTACAATTGTTGTTGGCATTGTTGTTGCTGTTGTTGGTGTTTTGAGATGGGTTATCTGATTTCTTCTTTCTATTCTGCGCATATTGATATCATTCAAATCTCATCATCATTTCAGAGAGGGAATCCCTATGGGGAGAGTGATGTTGCTGGTAGGTGTGTTTCCAATCCTCAGGCATCGATTCAAAGATTAGATTCTTGAACTCTCGGTCCTTGATCTCTGCATCCTCCGGTGGATGTCCAGGGAGTAGTGGAAGTATGACATGGTTGTGGAAGTTAACCTGTGAGACAAATTGGTGTACTGTCATAGTGGTGGTTTTCTTGATATTGGTGAGGAATCTTCTGTGGTTTTGGTAGGCATCAAGGTTGTTGTCAAACTTGTAGTTGACAAATTCTTGTACAGTTGTGGCGAAATTGTCGACAGTTCTTTGAGGAACATTGTTTGCAAGGTAGTCATTCCACCAACTCTTGTCAGTGTAGCTATTCCACCAGCTACTGTCGATGTAGTCTCTGAGGAGGTCTACAAACTTGTCGTAGAGTCTTGGACCTGTGGTTAGGTTGAGTGTCTTCTTAGACAGCATGAACTCGTTGATGGTAAAAAGGATTTGTAATTTGGTTGATCCTGCAGTAATAAAGGGAATCTTGAGCTTGGTTGTTTCAGGCATTCCATTGAACTCTTGTGTACTCTTGAACTCCACTTTGTCGATAGACTCTTGATCAAAGTCAAACTTGAAAGGGATGATGGAGTAAGACATTGTTTTGCTTGTTCTTACTGGACAATCTTCAGGATCAATTGGTGGTAGTTTATAGTTGTTGTAGTAGTGTTTACTTGAGTAGTTGAAGTAGTCTTTACTGGTAGTAATAAGGTCAAAGCAGTTATTCAACTGTTTAAACAGTGTCGTATGCCTCTAGAAAAAGGTAGTAAAATAAGGTTTTTGTAATGGTTAAAAACTAAGATTGTGAGCTAGCTCCCCTGTCAACTAGTACTCCGGGGGCAGTTGGGAGCTTGTAACAGCAAACAGGCGTTGAATTGGAATTCAATGTACAGTTTACATAGAAGATTTGGATATGTTCTTCATCCAGTCTTCAATATTGAAGACCGACTTGCTTTTTAGATTTTCTTGAATCGTGGGTAATTTTCAATCGTGAGCGTTGGAATACCACACAAGTGTGGTATTCCAACGCTCACGATTGAAAATTACCCACGATTCAAGAAAATCTGAAATGCAATGCCACGCAAGCCGGTGTTCAATATTGAACACTGGATGAAGAACATATCCAAATTCTCCATGTGCTTCTCTATGTGCAATGTACGTTGAATTTCGATTCAACGCCTTTTTACTGTTACAAGCTGGTCGCAACGGCTCCTCGGAGTAGTTGACAAAGCTAGCTCACAATCTTAGTTTTTAACCAATACATAACTCAAACCTTATTTTAGTACCTTTTTCTAGAGGCGTACAACACTGTTTAAACAGTCGAATAACTGCTTTGACCTTATTACTACCGGTAAAGACTACTTCAACTGCTACACGAACAAAAAAAAATACCACTACATCTAATAAACAACCAACTGATCCTGAAGATTGTCCAGTAACAAGAGAAACAATGTCTTACTCCATCATTTCCTTCAAGTATGACTTTGATCAAGAGTCTATCGGCAAAGTGGAGTTCAAGAACACACAAGAAGTCAATGGAGTTCAAGAAGTAACCAAGATCAAGATCCCCTTGATTACTTCAGGATCAACCAAACTACAAATCCTTTTTACCATCAATGAGTTCATTCGATCCAAGAAAATGCTCAACATACCCACAGGACCAAGAATCTATGATAAGTTTGTAGATCTCCCCAGAGACTACATCGACAGTAGCTGGTGGAATAGCTATGTATCAGCCAATGTTCTGCAGAGAACTGTGGATAACTTCCAAATCACAGTGGAAGAATTTGTCAACTACAAGTTCAACAACAACCTTGATGCCTACCAGAACCACAGAAGATTTCTTACCAACATCAAGAAGACAACCACCATGACAGTACACCAATTTGTCGCACAAGTCAACTTCTTCAACCATGTTATCCTTCCACTACTTCTGGGACACCCACCAGAAGATGCAGAGATCAAGGACCGAGAGTTCAAGAATCTAATCTTTGAATCGATGCCTGAGGATTGGAAACACACCTACCAGCAACACCACTCTCCTCATAGGGATTCCCTCTCTGAAATGATGATGAGGTTTGAAAGGTATCAATATGCACAAAATCGAAAGAAGAAATCATCAGATAACCCATCTCAAAACACCACCACCAACAACAACAACAATGCCAGCAACAATCGCAACAATTGAAAAAATCGAAACAACCGCAATCGAAACAACAACAACAATAACAATCAAAACAACAACAACAACAATACTCAACGCAACAACAACCAAGGCAACAACAAAGGCCCGACTAGAATCTCCAATGACTCACCATGTCCTATCCATCTGGGTACCAACCACACTTGGGGTCAATGCTACACCAACAAGTATGGCCCAAACTCCAATCAGTCCAATAACAACAACAGAGACAACACCGACTTGCATGTGAATGATCGCAGTTCCAACAACAGCAATTGATCCACCACCTCCTCTTCACATGGCAGTAACTTCCATGAACCAGAACAACACATGTGTGTCTTCATCAATGAACCAGAAGAAACCACCATACCTGCAGCCCCTTGGCCGGATCTCTTCCATGTAGATATGGAAATAGATGAAGAATACTACAACGCGGATCTTCAAAGATTTCCTTCTGAAAACACCGATTCTGACAACAACAAGCAAGAGGTTGCTCCCAGCAACGCCAATGTTGACCTTGCTCCAACCACAGTAAGTGTCTGCAACTCAATCAACGGATCCCTTGGCAAGTACTACTTGAAAACCCTCTTCGATTCCGGATCTACCGACAATCTCATAGTGGAATCAGCAATTCCCTCTGGAATCAAGAAGTATCTCCTCGATCAACCGATCCAAATGCAAACAACAAATGGCAAAACCACTTGCAACCACTATGTAACCTTGGAGAACACTGTATTTCCAGAACTGTCCTACTCGATGAAAGTCCTACAAATCAAACGCTTTGTAGTATCTCAGAATATCAACTACCACCTCCTTATTGGAAGGAAGACCATGAGAGACCTTGGGATGAAGATGGACTTCAAAACTTGCACCATAGAATGGTACGAGAAGACAATGGACTTCCACCCTCGGAATTACTTCGACAACAAGTCCTTGCCCCACAAAGTCATGTCTGCAGAACCACATGCCATTGCAGAAAGTTACTCCAACCAATCTATCCAACAATTGTATGTGGATGGAACCACCAAGTATGAGAAAACTGACCTCCACAAGGTAGTCACAGAACAAAACCATCTCTCCTACCATGAGAAACACGCCTTGTTACCAATACTCCTCCAAAATGAAGAACTTTTCGAAGGATTGAATGACAAGGAATTATGTATTTTCCCTAATCAAACATTCCACATTGATCTCCAGCAAGGCGCAACTCCATATCATGTAAAACAACCATATTCTATTCCACTGCACCAACAAGAAGCAGTGAAGAAAGAAATCAATCGGCAAGTGAAACTTGGTATCCTCGAACGGTGCTATGCAACTGAATGGGGAATGCCAACCTTTGTAGTCCCAAAACCAGATGGCTCCTGTAGACTTATCAGTGACCATACTCATGGATTCGTACGAATAAGGTATCTACCGTCTGGTAGCTTTGGTACTTCTGGTCACGAAAGGAATTTAATAGTGACTTTAGAGAACTCAACAAAGTCACCAAGAAACTTCACTACCCACTTCCAAAGCTCCAAGATATCTTCCACAGAAGAAGAGGCTTCAAATATGTCACCCTTATTGATATTAGCATGCAGTTCCACACCTTCAAACTTGATGAAGCCTCCACCTGGCTTTGTGTCCTTGTTACTCCATTCGGAAAGTTTCGACTGCTTCGATTGCCAATGGGCTTCCTCAACTCTCCAAGTTGGGCCCAAGGCTGTATGGAACAAATGCTCCTACACTTGAAGGACATTGAAGTATACATCAATGACATTGGTATCTTCTCAGATACTCTGGAATCCCATTGCAAATCAGTCTCTTCTGTCCTCTCCTTACTGAAGTCCCACAACTTCTCTGTCAAGCCCTCAAAGTGCCACTGGTTTCAATCCCAAGCACCATGGCTTGGCCACATTATCTCTCGTGATGGAATTAGACCCAATCTGAACAAGATTTCTCCTATCCTGAAACTTGCTTTTCCCTCAACAACAACCCAACTTTGATCCTTTGTTGGGATGATTAACTTCTATCGCAACTTCTATCCCAAGCGCTGAAGTTCTTGCACCCCTTACCGACCTCTCTGGAAGAGCCAAAGGCAAAATCTCTCCAACTCCAGAACTTCTCCAAGCTTTCAACAAAGCAAAATCCCTTATTGCCAATGATATCCTTCTTGCCTTTCCGGATCCAAACAAGCCCTTCCATGTCTATACTGACGCTTCTGACTACCAACTTGGAGCTGTCATCCTCCAAGATGGCAAAATCATCCTTTGCTTCTCGCGAAAACTCAATTTGGCTCAACGGAAATACCCAACGGTCCATAAAGAGATGCTCTGTATTGTCGAAGTCTTCAAAGAATTCTGCACCATTCTTTGGGGTGCTGAAATCATTGTATGGACAGACCATATCAACTTAACCCGCCAAAACCTCACAAGCCATCGGATTATGACTTGGCGCATGCTCCTTGAAGAATTTTCCCCAGTATTCAAATGTGTCAAAGGCAAAGACAATGTCATTGCTAACGCGCTCTCCCGGCTCCCACTCCAGCAAGACACTCCCGAGAAGAAGAAGAAGTTCTTTGGTCCTTCCGCTCCCACTCCCGATCCAACGGATGACTTGGACCTTGAAACTGACTCAACGGACTCCGACCTTCTCTCTCTTTCCGAACTTTTTCTCAACTACCCAGAAGACATTCCCATGTACCCCTTAGCCTTCGACCAACTCGCCCAAGATCAAGCAGCCAATGCAGATATCTCTACCAATCCTTGGTACACAACTGAAAACTTCAACGGCACCGACTTGAAAGTTGTAGACTCCAACGGTTGACAGAAAATTGTACTCCCTCCAAATCGAGTGCAAGCCACAATCAAATACTACCACCACGTGCTTGGCCATGCCGGCGCAGAAAGATTGTATCAAACCATCAACCAATTTGTATACGCCGCAAACTTGAAGGACCAAATCAATTCCTTCTGCAATACTTGTGACACGTGCCAACGATACAAGAATAGCCACCAAAGCCATGGACAACTCCCTACCAAAGAACACCAATACGTTCCTTGGGACACCATTGCAATCAACAGAGTAGGCCCCTGGAAAATCAAGATCCCTGGGCATGGAACAGTCTCCTTCAATGGCTTTACCATCATGGACATGTGCACCAATCTCCTTGAAATCATTCGAGCCCCACAAGTAAACCCAACTGGCCTCATGGCAGTCCAGCCCCTCGACAATGGCTGGCTCTCCAGATATCCCATACCAGTAAATTGTATCATCGGCCAAGGAACCAACTTCATGAGCAATGACTTCCAACTCCACCTTGCCAACCTAGGAATCAGGGCCAAAGTCTGCTCAGTTCGAAACCCACAATCCAACGCAGTACTTGAAAGAGTCCACGACACAATGAAGTCAGCAATGAGAACCGAGCTCAATACCAATCCTCCACAGACTCTTCAGGAAACCACAGACATCATCGATAGTGTCTTTGTATTGGCTCAGTTTGCAATTAGATCAACCATCAACAAGACCTTCGGAATGACGCCCGGAGCCCTTGTATTCCACAGAGACATGTTCCTACCCATTCCTGTAATTACAGACTTGGCCATGGTCAGAAACAAACAACAGGTTCAAATCAACAAGAATGCTATGAAAGAGAACAGCCACAGGAAGATTCATGATTACTGTGTAGGAGACCAAATTATGGTGAAAAATGAAAAGCAAATTCCTGGAGCTTTTGATGCAAGATGCAAAGGTCCGTATACTATCCAGCAAATTCACACCAACGGTACAGTTTCCTTTCTCTTAAGAAATCACGTTGTCCAATGTATGAACATCCGAAACCTGAAACCATATCACACCAATTAAAAATTTCTTATCTAAGCAATACTGGTCGCACACGACTAACAAAAATTCTGTGCCACCAATTGAACTTTTACGAGAAGGAGAAGAGTGTGGTATTCCAACGCTCGCGATTGAAAATTACCCACGATTCAAGAAAATCTGAAATGCAATGCCACGCAAGCCGGTGTTCAATATTGAACACTGGATGAAGAACATATCCAAATTCTCCATGTGCTTCTCTATGTGCAATGTATGTTGAATTTTGATTCAACACCTTTTTACTGTTACAAGCTGGCCGCAACGGCTCCTCGGAGTAGTTGACAAATCACAATCTTAGTTTTTAACCAATACATAACTCAAACCTTATTTTAGTACCTTTTTCTAGAGGCATACGACACGAGTTGTCGTATGCCTCTAAAAAGGTACTAAAATAAGGTTTATGTATTGGTTAAAAACTAAGATTGTGAGCTAGCTTTGTCAACTACTCCGGGGAGCCGTTGAGAAGGCTTGTAACAGTAAAAAGGCATTGAATGGAAATTCAACGTACATTGCACATAGAGAATTTGGATATGTTCTTCATCCAGTCTTCAATATTGAAGACCGGCTTGCGTGGCATTGCTTTTCAGATTTTCTTGAATCGTGGGTAATTTTCAATCGCGAGCGTTGGAATACCACACTCTTCTCCTTCTCGTAAAAATTCGATTGGTGGCACAGAATTTTTGTTAGTCGTGTGCGACCAGTATTGCTTAGATAAGAAGTTTTTAGTTGGTGTGATATGGTTTGAGGTTCCGAATGTTCATACGTTGGATCACGTGATTTCTTAAGAGAAAGGAAACTGTACCATTTGTGTGAATTTGCTGTATGGTGTAGGGGCCTTTGCTTCTTGCGTCAAAAGCTCCAGGGATTTGCTTTTCATTTTTCACCATAACTTGGTCTTCTACACAGTAATCATGAATCTTCCTGTGGCTGTTCTCTTTCATAGCATTCTTGCCGATTTGAGCTTGTCTTTTGTTTCTGACCATGGCAAGTCAGTAATTACAGGGATTGGTAGAAACATGTCGCGATGAAAGACAAGGGCTCCGGGTGTCATTCCAAACGTTTTGTTGATGGTTGATCTAACCGCAAACTGAGCCAATGCAAAGATGCTGTCGATGATGTCAGTCGCTTCCTGGAGGGTCTGTGGAGGATTGGTATTGAGTTCTGTTCTCATTGCAGACTTCATGGTATCGTGGACGCGTTCAAGTACTGCGTTGGATTGTGGGTTTCGAACTGAGCAGACCTTGGCTTTGATTCCTAGGTTGGCAAGATGGAGTTGGAAGTCATTACTCATGAAGTTGGTTCCTTGGTCAATAATACAATTTACTGGTTTGGGGTATCTGGAGAGCCAGCCATTGTCGAGGGCATGGACTGCCATGAGGCCGGTTGGATTCACTTGTGGAGCTCGGATGATCTCGAGGAGGTTGGTGCACATGTCCATGATGGTAAAGCCATTGAAGGAGACTGTTCCATGCCCAGGGATCTTGATTTTCCAAGGGCCTACTCCATCGATTGCAATGGTGTCCCAGGGAACATATTGGTGTTCTTTGGTAGGGAGCTGTCCGTGGCTTTGGTGGCTATTCTTGTATCGTTGGCACGTGTCACAAGTTTTGCAGAAGGCGTTGATTTGGTCCTTCAGGTTTGGGGCATATACAAATTGGTTGATGGTTCGGTACAATCTTTCTGCGCCGGCATGGCCAAGCACGTGGTGGTAGTATTTGATTGTGGCTTGCACTCGATTTGGAGGGAGTACAATTTTCTGTCAACCGTTGGAGTCTACAACTTTCAAGTCGGTGCCGTTGAAGTTTTCAGTTGTGTACCGGGGATTGGTAGAGATATCTGCGTTGGTTGCTTGATCTTGGGCGAGTTGGTCGAAGGCTAAGGGATACATGGGAATGTCTTCGGGGTAGTTAAGGAACAATTCAGAGAGAGAGAGAGAAGGTCGGAGTCGGTTGAGTCAGTTGAAAGGTCCAAGTCATCCGTTGGATCGGGAGTTGGATCGGGGAACTCCTTCTTCTTCTCCGGAGTGTCTTGCTGGAGCGGGAGCCTTGAGAGGGCATCAGCAATGACATTGTCTTTGCCTTTGATGTATTTGAATACTGGGAAAAATTCTTCGAGGAGCATTCTCCAAGTCATAATTCGGTGGCTGGTAAGATTTTGCCTGGTTAAGTTGATATGGTCTGTCCATACTATGATTTCAGCACCCCACAGAATGGTTCGAAATTCTTTGAAGACTTCTACGATACAGAGCATCTCTTTATCGACCGTTGGGTATTTCCGTTGAGCCAAATTGAGTTTTCTGGAGAAGCAAAGGATGATTTTGCCATTTTGGAGGATGACAGCTCCAAGTTGGTAGTCAGAAGCATCAGTATAGACATGGAAGGGCTTGTTTGGATCCGGAAAGGCAAGGAGGATATCATTGGCAATAAGGGATTTTGCTTTGTTGAAAGCTTGGAGAAGTTCTGGTGTTGGAGAGATTTTGCCTTTGGCTCTTCCAGAGAGGTCAGTAAGGGGTGCAAGGACTTCAGCGCGTTTGGGATAGAAGTTCCGATAGAAGTTGATCATCCCAACAAAGGACCGAAGTTGGGTTGTTGTTGAGGGAAACGCAAGTTTTAGGATAGGCGCGATCTTGTTTGGATTGGGTCTAATACCATCACGCAAGATAATGTGGCCAAGCCATGGTGCTTGGGATTGAAACCAGTGGCACTTGGAGGGCTTGACAGAGAAGTTGTGGGACTTCAGTAAGGACAGGACAGAAGAGACTGATTTACAATGGGATTCGAGCGTATCTGAGAAGATACCAATGTCATTGATGTATACTTCAATGTCCTTCAAGTGTAGGAGCATTTGTTCCATACAGCCTTGGGCCCAACTTGGAGAGTTGAGGAAGCCCATTGGCAATCGAAGCAGTCGAAACTTTCCAAATGGAGTAACAAGGACGCAAAGCCAGGTGGAGGCCTCATCGAGTTTGAAGGTGTGGAACTGCATGCTGACGTCAATAAGGGTGACATAATTGAAGCCTCTTCTTCTGTGGAAGATATCTTGGAGCTTTGGGAGTGGATAGTGAAGTTTCTTGGTGACCTTGTTGAGTTCTCTAAAGTCACTGATGAGTCGACAGGAGCCATCTGGTTTTGGCACTACAAAGGTTGGCATTCCCCATTCAGTTGCATAGCACCGTTCGAGGATGCCAAGTTTCACTTGTCGATTGATTTCTTTCTTCACTGCTTCTTGTTGGTGCAGTGGGATGGAATATGGTTGTTTTACATGATATGGAGTAGTGCCTTCCTGGAGATCAATGTGGAAGGTTTGATTAGGGAAAATGCCTAATTCTTTGTCGTTCAAGCCTTCAAAAAGTTCTTCATTTTGGAGGAGTATTGGTAACAAGGCTTGTTTCTCATGGTAGGAGAGATGGGTTTGGCCGGTGACGAGCTTGTGGAGATCAGTTTTCTCATACTTGGTGGTTCCATCTACATAAGATTGTTGGATTGATTGGTTGGAGTAACTTTCTGCAACGGCGTGTGGTTCTGCAGACATGACTTTGTGGAGCAAGGACTTATTGTCAAAGTAATTTCGCGGGTGGAAGTCCATTGTCTTCTCATACCATTCTATGGTGCAAGTCTCGAAGTCCATTTTCATTCCAAGGTCTCTCATGGTTTTCCTTCCAATAAGGAGGTGGTAGTTGATATTCTGAGAGACCACAAAGCATTTGATTTGTAGGACTTTCATGGAGTAGGATAGTTCTGGGAATATGGTGTTCTCCAAGGTTACATAGTGGTTGCAAGTGGTTTTGCCGTTTGTCGTCTGCATTTGGATTGGTTGGTCTAGAAGGTTCTTCTTGATTCCAGCGGGAATTGCTGATTCCACTATGAGGTTGTCGGTTGATCCGGAATCGAAGAGGGTTTTCAAGTAGTACTTCCCAAGGGATCCGTTGATTGAGTCGCAGACACTTACTGTGGTTGGAGCAAGGTCGATGTCGACATTGTCCTTGCTAGGAGCAACATCTTGCTTGTTTTTGTCGGAATCGGTCTTTTCGGACGAGGGAAATCGTTGAAGATCTGAATTATAGTATTCTTCATCGATATCCATATCTACATGGAAGAGATCTGGCCAAGGGGTTGCAGGTATGGTTTCTTCTGGTTCATTGATGAAGATGCACATGTGTTGTTCGGATTCATGATAGTTACTGCCATGTGAAGAGGAAGTACTGGATTGGTTGCTGTTGTTAGAACTGCGATCATTCACATGCGAGTCGGTGTTGTCTCTGTTGTTGTTATTGGACTGATTGGAGGAGTTGGTGCCATACTTGTTGGTGTAGCATTGACCCCAAGTGTGGTTGGTACCAGGGTGGATAGGACATGGTGAGTCGTTCGAGATCCTAGTTGGGCCTTTGTTGTTGCCTTGGTTGTTGCCGCGTTGATTGTTGTTGTTATTTTGTTGGTTATTGTTGTTGTTGTTGTTGTTATTGTTTCGGTTTCGGTTGTTGCGATTGTTTCGGTTATTGCGATTGTTGTTGTTTCCATTCCGGTTGTTACGGTTGTTGTTGGCATTGTTGTTGCTGTTGTTGTTGTTGTTTTGAGACGGGTTATCTGATTTCTTGTTCTTTCTATTCTGTGCAGATTGAAATCTTTCAAATCTCATCATCATTTCAGAGAGAGAATCTCTATGGGGAGAGTGGTGTTGTTGATAGATGTGTTTCCAGTCCTCAGGCATCGATTCAAAGACTAGATTCTTGAACTCTCTTTCCTTGATCTCTGCATCTTCTGGTGGGTGTCCCGGAAGTAATGGGAGGATAACATGGTTGTGGAAGTTGACTTGTGCTACAAATTGGTGTACGGTCATGGTGGTTGTCTTCTTGATGTTGGTGAGGAATCTTCTATGATTCTGATAGGCATCAAGGTTGCTGTCGAACTTGAAGTTGATAAATGCTTCCACTGTGGTTTGGAAGTTGTCCACAGTTCTCTGTGGCACATTGGTTGACACATAGCTGTTCCACCAGCTACAGTCGGTGTAGTCTCTGAGGAGATCTACAAACTTGTCATAGATTCTTGGTCCTGTGGTTAAGTTGAGGGTCTTCTTGGATCTAATGAGCTCGTTGATGGTAAAAAGGATTTGTAATTTGGTTGATCCTGCAGTAATCAAAGGGATTTTGATCTTGGTAACTTCTTGAGATCCGTTGACTTCTTGTGTGTTCTTGTATTCAATTTTGTCAATAGAATCTTGATCAAAGTCATACTTGAAGGGGATGACTGAGTAAGACATGGTCGTATTTTCTTGTTACTGGACAATCGTCAGGATCAGTTGTTCGTTTATTATGTGTAGTAGTTGAAGTAGTCTTTACCAGTAGTAATAAGGCCGAAGCAGTTATTCGACTGTTTAAACAGTGTCGTATGCCTCTAAAAAGGTACTAAAATAAGGTTTATGTATTGGTTAAAAACTAAGATTGTGAGCTAGCTTTGTCAACAACTACTCCGAGGAGCCGTTGAGAAGGCTTGTAACAGTAAAAAGGCGTTGAATGGAAATTCAACGTACATTGCACGTAGAGAATTTGGATATGTTCTTCATCCAGTCTTCAATATTGAAGACCGGCTTGCGTGGCATTGCTTTTCAGATTTTCTTGAATCGTGGGTAATTTTCAATCGTGAGCGTTGGAATACCACACGAGTTTTACACGTGGATGAAAAGGAAATTCCGTATCCTGAATCCCGTTTTCATATCCTGATCATTGCCTGTTTCGAAAAAAATCAACCAACGATCACACCATCACACCATACCGGTATAAACCACCAGTCAAAACACAGAAGGTGGAGACAGAGTATTAGTCAAATCACTTGCCATAAAAACGATTGTTACCAATGACCATGGCGTCTCTTTATTCTTCAAAGTCCTCCCCCACTCGCTGCTGGTTGTTTTCTATATTGGGCCTGGTGCTCTTGTCGGCGTTGTCCCCCAATGCGACGATGATGGCAAATGCCGAATTTGTTGCCCTCACCGACGCCACCTTCGAACACCAGACGCAAGCTTCCACCGGAATGACCACGGGGAGCTGGCTTGTCTTGTTCGGAATTCCCAACTGCGAGAATTGCGAAACACTGAAACCGATTCTCCAAGATCTCGGGAAGGACGAAGAATTGTACGAGAACGGAATCATCATGGGATCGGTGGACTGTTCGGAAAACTCGGGCGTTTGTTTTCGGTTTTCCACCACCAAATTGCCGGTGTTGATGTACCTGCACAAGAAGCGATTGTACCGATACCCACGCGACGAAGAATTCGGAAGCCTGCCCACAGTTGAGGATCTAAAGTCCTTCGTTCTGAGGGATTTCGATCAAAAATCCGAGGCGGAAGCCATTCCCGAACCCCCGTCGGCCCTGGAAGCCTTTCTGAAACCCGTCATGGTGATCTACGAAAACAATCCCTTGGCCGGTTACGCAATTTTTGGAATGGCGGGAATGATGGGATTGACTATTCTAGTCTTGGTGGGGACACTGATCATGGGCGGCGGCAGTGGTGGTAGCAAGGAAAAGGCGAAGTCTAAGAGCACGTCGTCCAAGAAGAAGAAATAAGCGAATTCCCCCTCGAAAGTCAAAGAACAATCCTTTTCCTCACGATCACGGTGCACACGAACCATTGCCAACCAACATGGGTAGAAACTTAAGAATAACGGATAGTAGACTCCGCGTTCCTGGATTCATTGTTTACTTTTGACACTCCTGGCACTAGACACCGTTATACGGTAGACGTGGGGCTAACGATATCTTTCGTCATGGAATCAACCATTATTTTTGTATAGGAATCTATCGTGCTTTAGTAATTTTATTGAATATATATGGCTTCTTTTTGTCTTTTTGTATCAGCGCTATTCGTTTCCTTCAATCGGTTTGGATCGTTTCCAATCGATCGAATCCGGCATACGCCATGTATTGTTGTTTCTACCGTATTTTACTCCTGGCCTGTATCAGTTGTCAAACTCCACTTTCCAACGCTCTATGCTGTTTTCTGGGTATCGCCCAAAAATGAAAATACTACGACCGAAGCACATCATTATTGGACTTTCTTCGGGTTGTTGGGAGTGATCGTCTGCTGCTGTGCCTCGTTTTCGTTTTCGTTTCTTCCACCAGAGCTTTGACTATCCGTTGCAACGTAAGTCCCTGCAGAAACCA
This sequence comes from Pseudo-nitzschia multiseries, assembly GCA_037355745.1. NCBI lineage: Eukaryota > Bacillariophyta > Bacillariophyceae > Bacillariales > Bacillariaceae > Pseudo-nitzschia > Pseudo-nitzschia multiseries. The sequence continues at coordinate 7,436,478 of CM074783.1, forward strand.
CGCAATGAATAGATTCGTGTGAAGGAGCGAGTTGGTCGCCCCCAGGGACCACTGAAAGGTCAACACCAGTATCGGGTACAAGGGCAACAAAATGGCGTTGATGATGAATCCTATCAGTCCCTGAATCTTGACATCGTTCGAGATCCCCGGATGCTCGACGAGGTACAAAAAGCCCATGCAGTAAAACGTGCACGGAGTTTGGGTGATGGCAGCGATGAAAATGTCACAAGCCGGTCTCTGGTAGGACATGTACCCACAGATGCACGCCATCGTTCCAACCGCTCCGTAACATATCCAATGGGCGTCCCCGAGGCAAGGCATTTGTTTCAAGCGGGGTGTACAGTTGGGTCGTTTCTGGAAAATTCTCAGGCACTCGTTTCCGATCATTCCCATGGCCATCGGAGCCATGGTGACGGTCCCGACGCAGATCGTCCAGAGCACCCGGAAGGAAAGGGAGTTGCGGGACTCGACCGTGAAAAAAGTGTTGTGGGCGATTCCCCCGGCGCCAACCGAAATAGCGTAGAGAAACAGCATCGCAGCGGATATTTGTGACAGCCTCTTTGCAGCGTCGGTGTTGGCACGATTGGACGTCCGAAGGATCCAAAAGGCCATGCCCGCAGTCATGACCGTCAGGATGTAATCGGAACCGTAGGTCCATATGGTATTGTCGAACAGAGATATTTTGGGATCGTAATGGTAGTATGCCTTCGCATAAATTGTGTTGAAAACCTCTTCTCCCGATACGTAAAAGGGAAGATTCAGCGCAATCACCACGGCCCATACCACTCCGCTGAGGATTCCCGATAAGGCGGACGAAGATGCACTCGCCGCCGTGACGGTGTATAGGGCGTCATCTTCATCCGGCATCTCTCGGAGGCATCGACGCTCGGTACTGTCGTCGTTGGTTTCGTCCGATTCCGAGCCGTCGGATCCACAGAGATTCGTTTTTACCGGTTCCATTGATATTGTATCGGGGCTACACATAGTAGTAAACGTGTACAGTACCGGTACTACTCGAGTGTTGGTTTTGATTTGTCACGATGGAAGGTAATTGTATTTGTATTTGTATTTGTACTTGTATTTTTTGTATTCTTTTAGGTCGATAGATGATCGAAAGGCAATGGATGTTGATTCGGTGAATGATGTGATGCACCGCAAGGAATGTTTCGAGAAGGTGATTGTTACCGGGCGGGACGAGAGATGTTTTTCGAAGACGCCTGTCAATAACAGTATTGTTTTTTATCCAATGCTCCGGTGCAGAAAGGAGTTGTTTTATCGTTATTCTGACACGCTCGGGAGTCGCACAAAGGTAGTACTTTTTTGTGTGTGTTGGTCGTGGTCGTAGTCGTAGTGGTGGCGGTAATAGTAACAGTTCTAGTTGTAGAAACGGAATAGTACTTTATTTATCCATAGTCGAGCGGTCTGCCGAAGAGCTCGTTGTCGTTTGACATCACGACCTTCTTCAGGATTGAGATACTTGTACTGATGAAAGTTCCTGTGGCCAAAGACTCATTTGACACGGAGCGTTGATGCCACGCACAATTTTTGTGTGTTCGATCAAACGTTCAACCTGCAAACGAAGAGGATGATCGAAACCCAATCATTTCCCGACGTCATCATCGTGAACCTGAAACATAAGCCTAGAAACTGCGAAAGAGATATTGACCAATTCAAAAGCTCTAAAAATGAAATTGCGATCATGATTGTTGACACTAACGCAAAAACGTAATCGTGGCAAAGAGCGAAAAGAGAAAGAAGAAACGAGTACTCGTACCGGTCCGAGTGTACCGGTAAGATTTACTTGCAACGGTAGTCTTACCGTACGAACTCGTAAGATTACTCGTACGGTACCTGAGACGGGCACTTGCAGCTTGCAGGGGTCAGGGCATATGTACCCTACAGTTTTCTTACACCTTATAATCTGACTTGAACTCGCACTTGTCCCGCTACAGTACGAGTAAGCTGGGCCCTTGTGTTGGTGGGGCGCCGCCCGCGCGCGTGCCGGGGTACCAACACAGTACTCATAATTTATACATACACTTAGTACAGCCATACACACAGGACTGAAAGCGGGGTGACAGCCACACTATGATTAGGAATATAGCAGACCCACCCCACAATATCACTGACGTATGGATGGACCAATACGGACCATTCATCATACTTAAAGCTGTTACCAGCCATCCAATCACCAAAGCAAGCATATCCAGTGAATGTCAACAGTCGGCAATCATCCACTATCAATGGTGGCACACAAACATAGTTTAATTACTTGTATCTAACCAATAGGGTTGACTGATTGCACTCTTTCAGGTTTCGTAGTACTAAGTCTGCTACTGATTTCAACATACAAGTAATTAAACTACCAGTAACAGTTGACGCAGTGATTTCCTGATTCAGCTCAGAACCACCATAGTGCTTCCAACAACACCATCACGCACGCCGAGTCGATACACTAGTATCCTCCGCACTGTCTGCTGTCGCAGTCGATATACTAGTCTTCCAGCAACATCATGGATCAGCTCAACAAATCCAACAGCAGAAATACCAGCACCCCAAACCCCTCCATCAACAACAACAACAACAACAACAACAACAGCCAGCAGCAGGCGGGGCAAGGTAACCGATCTTGCAATCGGAGCCGCAAAGGCAACAACAATGGTGGAACTAACCACTGCACAAGTAGTGAGCGCAAGTTCAATGACTTGGACCAAGATGAGCTCAAAGGAATCATTGTCGGCGGATCAAAGTCGGTATAATATGACAAGCTCTATGAGGGACTCAAGATAGTGGGTGGAAAGAAGAACTCCAAGTTCAAGGCCACCCTCATCAATATGCGAACACTCACTGAGGATGATTTCCTACCCACCATGCCAAGCCTGGCTGATTACACTGTGTTGGGAACTAGAGGGGAGGAGGTCATCAACCCCGACAAGAAGCGGCTCCTCGAGGAGCTGTGGATAAAGGAAGGAGAGAGGTCCGCAAAGAAGTATGACCAATATGTGGAGGATCTGAAGGCCCTATTCTTGACAGCCGAAGGCCAACTCAGCCCATAAGTGAAGCAACACCTGAAGACCAACAAGTCCTGGAACTCCATCGAGGATGACCAAGACACCCTCAGTATGCTATCACATCAGTTGAAGGACAAAAGAATCTGTACTCAGACCTTGATGTGCGACGCGCCACCAAGGCCAGGAAGCTGCAGGATGCTCTTGGTTTCCTCAGCACCAAAGATTACCTGAACATTATCAATAATAACCTATTACTCAACTGTCCCGTGACACGAAGTGATATCAAGATTGCTGAAGATATCTTCGGAACCAACACCAGTGTGGTTAAAGGAAAGGCCATCCGGCAGCAACCCTCGCATGTTCGGGAGGATGTCGACCCAGTTCCTGTGGAAATCCTAATGCGATACAAGAGTGTGTCTCTCAGTATTGACATCTTCACTGTCAATGGAATGAAGTTCTTCCAGAGTGTTTCCCGACACCTATACTTCTGGACAGTTAGTGCCATTGAGGACGCGTCCCAGACAACCATCTACTGGACACTAGCCGCCATCATAGGGCTCTATGCTGTCCGGGGTTTTGTCGTAGCCGTTGTGTCCAGGGACAATGAGTTCAACTGCCTGGAAGGGCCACTGCTATCCAGGGACCCACCTATACAATTTGAGGGAGTCAGACACAATCAACATGAGCCATATGTGGAGCGGGACAATTGCACGTGCAAAGAAAACATCCATTGCATGGTCTCCTCCATCCCATTCAAACGCTTACCTTGCCGTGTCATTGGCAGTCATCATTGACATGGTCTCTGCGGGTATCTTCTGGCTAAATAACTGGTGCAACCAAGTCGGTATGTCCAGCACCATCTCCCCCCGTCAACTGATGACAGGGGTCCAACTGGATGCAACAAAACATTGTAAGTTCCAGTTTGGTGACTATGTCCTTGCACACGAAAACGCTAGTGACAATTCAATGAGTCCAAGGGCCAGAGATGCAATCTACCTCCGGCCAACCGGATATCACAGTGGTGCACTCTATCTTTTTGATCTCAATACAGGGCGCCGTATTCAGCACCTGAATAGCAATCCCTGCCCACATGACAAATACGGTGATTGATCGTGTGGAGGCCATTGCCGCTGAGCAGAACGCTCCTATTGGTCTTACCTTTGGAAACAGCAAGGGTGGCACTACTATCCTGGATCTAGATACCAAATCTGTTGGCTCCGACGATGGAGCCCTCTGACTGCTCTTTTTCCCCAGGCGATTACCCAGTCGAGGAGGACGACAAAAACCCACCCGACATGGTGGACGCAGAGGAGCTCTACGACCTTCAACAGGATCAAATGGAAAACAATTGGGAGGTACACGATGACAACGACAATGGTAGCCATGGTGATCCACCCCCACTTGGTCCAGAGTCTAATACTGTGAGCAATATCAATGGGGGAACTGATCCCAGCAATGATGAGGCCAGCACCACCGAGCTCAGAGAGGACGGCGCGTCCGTTGAAAACAGGTCCGTTGAATTGGCCGACGCAGATAACACGACTCACTCTTACTCTTATGTGGAAAATAATGCTGATGTGCAGAGCATTGCAAGCACCAGCCACGCCATGGACGCGCCAGATCCCGCAGATGGGGAGCAATTTGAGTCCACTAATGATCAGGCCGTTGCAGCAGATGCTGGACACAATCTATCCAACATCAATACTAACCACAACAATGAAACAAGTGACAATGGTGGCACACCACTTTGCATGACCCTTCGACCACAAGTGAGTCGTAGACACAACAAGTTTGGGTCGGCAGAAGGATACCAGCCAAACATTCACCACCAGAACCTTTCATGCACACACTCAACCATTTTTAGCGGTGGATTCGAGAAAGCTGTTTCGCAGTTGGAGAACGACCAAGATAAGTATATGTTCATATCCAATGCCATATCCTCCTATAATAACATTGATGCATCGCTCGTAACCAAACAGTATGGGGTGAAAGCTGGACTGAGACTATTTGGGTCCGCCAGAGTGGAGGCTGTTATGGCCAAACTCAAACAGCTACACACTCGCAAAGTAGTTCATCCCGTACACATTAGAGGCATGACCCGGGAGGAAGTGAAGAGGTCTCTCCCCTACTTGATGTTCCTGAAGAGGAAGCGGTGTGGAAAGATCAAGGCATGTGGCTGTGCTGATGGCAGGTCCCAATGGGATTTCATCTCCAGAGAGGACACCTACTCACCCACTGTTTCACTGCATGGTCTAATGCTTACATGTCTTTTTGGCGCAATTGAAGGCCGCGATGTTGCTACAGCTGACATTCCCGGGGCATTTCTACAGACCCCAATGCCAAATGGTGAGGTAACTCACATTTGATTCAATGGCCCCATGGCCAAGCTCCTGAGACTGTATTGATCCAGATCTCTACAACAAGTACACCATGGACGGCCGGAAGGGCAAGATTCTCTACACTAGAGCAGACAAGGCAATCTATGGGACCCTTTGGGCCGCTCTGCTATTCTGGGAACAACTGTCAGGCCAGCCAACCACATGGGTTTTTGAGCTCAATCCCTATGACAGCACCTGCACAGCCAACAAGATGATCAATGGGTAACAGTGCACTATCATGTGGCACGTTGATGACCTCAAGATCTCACACAAGGATCCAGAAGTGGTGACCGCAGTACTGGACGATCTCGACAAGGTGTTCGGAGTGGAATCACTCCTTACGGTCACTCGTGGATGCATACATGACTATGTTGGGATGACTATCGACTACAGTGAGCCTGGAAAGGTGAAGTTCAGTATGTTTGATTACCTCGAAGGAATCATGGATGACCTCCCATCCGATATCGTCAAAGGGAGGGCAATTCCAACACCGGCATCTGACCACCTGTTCAAGGTCAACCCAGAAGGGGACAAGCTCAACGCCATAGATGCCAAGGCATTCCACAAGCATGTAGCACAACTCCTATTTGCAAGCAAAAGGGTGCACCCTGATATACAGACCTCCATAGCATTCCTCTGCACACGGGTTTCAAATCCAGACCATGATGATTGGAAGAAGCTGAGGAGAGTGCTGGGATACATATGAGAGACCATTTTTCTTCCACTTGTATTGGGATGGGACAACACCGGCAATGCGTACGGATACGTCGGCACATCCTTTGCTGTCCACTCGGACATGAAGAGCCATACAGGTGGTGTCCTCACTTTTGGACAGGGAGCCATCCTCTTGCTATCCACGAGACAGAAACTTAACACAAAGAGCTCAACAGAAGCAGAGTTGGTGGGTGTGGATGACACGCTGCCCTATAATCTATGGTGTTACTAATACCTGCAGTGGCAAGGCTACGCGGCACAGACAGAACACGGGACCAACCCCCATCACACAAGTACAGTCGGGAAAACCAACATACTTAACCAAGACAATACAAGCGCAATCAGGCTGGAGATGAATGGAAAATCCTCCAGTACTAAGCGAACCAGGCATATCAATATTTGTTATTTCCTTATCACCTGATCTGGTGAAGAAGGGGGAAAGCAAGATTCAGTATTGCCCAACGGGCGACATGCTTGCTGATTACTTTACAAAGCCCCTACAAGGGTCATTGTTCTGAAAATTTCAAAACACTATCATGGGAGTAACCCACACGGAATTTCTGCAATACAAACAACAGTATGCAGCAGCACGCAAGCGCGACACCCCATAATGTCTATCCACCAGCAACAGTGTGTCTCTGGCGTGTAGCAGGAGTGTGTTGGTGGGGCACCGCCCGCGCGCGTGCTGGGGTACCAACACAGTACTCATAATTTATACATACACTCCTTAGTACAGCCATACACACGGGACTGAAAGCGGGGTGACAGCCACACTATGATTAGGAATATAGCAGGCCCACCCCACAATATCACTGACGTATGGATGGACCAACAATACCGGCCATCCATCATACTTAAAGCTGTTACCAGCCATCCAATCACCAAAGCAAGCATACCCAGTGAATGTCAACAGTCGGCAATCATCCACTATCAATGGTCACACACAATCATAGTTTAATTGCAACTTGTATCTAACCAATAGGGTTGATTGCACTCTTTCAGGTTTCGTAGTACTAAGTCTGCTACTGATTTCAACACCTTGTGTGGAAATAATACTTCATAATACTAAGAGATTATTGGGTCATTCCCGAAAACACAGAATATCTGTGTCACATGGCATCGATGTGTGTATTCGGGAATGAAAATTGTTGACACAGATATCTGTGCGCTAAAAACTCTTCCCATATTAATGCTCATTTTTGGAATAAGGAATTTGACCAAGTAACAGAGATACGAATATTTCGACGTGTCTTAGAATCAAACGCAACTCCGGTAAAAACTATTCCACTTAACACCACAAATAAACAGGTTAGGAGATATGTACCAAGACATTATTAAAGACCGGATCAATAAGTAAACACTTGGATCCCTTATATGCATTCCAATGAATGTATTTAACACCCTGTGAGTAAATTACTTATTGCAATCATGAAAATCCATACCGGCTCGTATTGGGCCTCATTTATTCCATATAACACGTTCAAGCAAAAGGCCCATTGATACTATTACTTAATCTTGTACGACACACATGATGAACAGCAAAAGGCCTATTGATACTATTACTTAATCTCGTACGACACACATGATGAACAGCAAAAGGCCCATTGATACTATTACTTAATCTCGTACGACACACATGATGAACACATAATTACTAACAAGGGAATGAAAAAGGTGCAGTCATGGATTCCAAATGGAGACACAGAATTGTGTGTAAATCGATGTTTACGAGGGGCCTCGTAAACACTTAAAAATGGTAATGTGAGTAAAAAAGCGGAAAACTGAGTAACAAAACACACACAATCGTGCACGACCTAAATTACACAGATATTCTGTGTTTTCGGGAATGACCCATTAGTAGTAGTATGCCAGAGCAGTGCCGGACTCCTCTCTTAGTAGCCATTTGCGCGTGATTTAACCACATACTAAGATAACAACTTTACACTAAAACCAATCAATCAAATTCAACCAAATTCAACCATCATGTCCGAACCATGTGCGCAACCAAGTGACCACGCCAGACCCTCTTCCAATACTCAAATCCTTCAGCCAATCATCTTTACTGAGTCACTTTGCGCCTGGGTCCTCCGGGCCCGGGCCTGGGGCGCCCTCTCACCAACAACAAACACATAGTAGTACACTTCGATTCCAACAAACATTCGAACATAAACACACACAAAAAACGCAAAAACAATGAATACGATGAAACGCCAAACACAGAAACAAGCTAAACGACAACATACTATTGTTGAAAATACCAACCCCCCACCAACACCCCTCCATCCTCAACAAAACACCCCCATTGGTCTCCAGCAAGAAAAATGTCTTACACAAGCGGCCTAGTATTTGCCAGAGCAGTATGACATGTCCAACAGGATGACTTCAATGGCATTCCAGCGAATACACAAATTGCCTACGGTCACAAAGGGGCAGAGTTCCTTCAGTATTGTACTACCATGTTTGGCTACCTGGATTATCCACAAAGAGTAACTAAAGAGAAGGTACTATTTGGCTTCCTTTTCTATAGGCCTATCCAATCCGGAGGCAAAGAGGCCAGAAGCTGAAGCAAGAAGAGGGAACACCAATAGTACAATTATCCAGCGCCAATGACTACTATAGGATGGTGATGCCAAAGTACAACAGCAATCATAATTGTGAGAAGCTTGTGGATGAGCTGGATCATGACCCTGCAGGTTGGAATGCTGTGAATCAGTACTTCTTGTGTTCCATCCTCAAAATATTGCAGCATCAGCAAAGTCAAAGTGCGAACAATCTTCTTACAAAGGAACACATCCAATCCGGAAGAGTCACCCATCAACTGCTGTGAGTCGTTCAAATAAGGAAGAAAAAGATAAAAAAGGGAGATTCAATGAGAAAATGATCATGCATTGTCACCATACATGAATATGCAAAACATTCAGCGGATAGAGGACTTCTCGTTCTCTAAGAATTGGTAAAAACCAAGTTATCATGTTGCAGCCTTGAGAGACAGATTCTGTTTCCTTATGACACATGGAGATGTTCTGCACGGCACGTTCTTATTCAAATGTGAGCTGTCCAACAACCTGTGTGACCTTATCAAGTACAACAAAGGCGCACACGCCTGCCAAATCTTTATTATGCAAGTAATAACAGGGAAAACAAATGGTCAGAAAACTTTATATGGCCGAGTTACGAGACACAGAAGCATTAACATGTGTCCAATTGGTGCATTGAGCTTCTATTCGATGGGACAATTCCATTCAACAGCTGAGCTTGCTCAATATAACTTGACTTTGCAGATAATGCCTCTTGGTTCAATGCCGAATTACTCACTGATTGTAATAACTCAGGGAACTATCAACAGTCAATCACCAATCAAGCCTACCTCACCACAATGAAACAATCATGCAAGGCCTTGGGTATCACTTCAAAGCATTTCGTTCACTTTGGCCAAGGAACCAGTGCAGTTGCATGTGAGATGCAAGAGAATGGTTCTCAATACATCTAAATGATTGGCAATTGGAACCTTGATGCCAGAGAGGACCAACATTCTTCCAGACTCCCCTTGAAGGCTAGTATGAGGGCATTGACTGGGCATTCACAAGATAGAGGGGGTTCTTCTTGCCAAGATGTACTATCAATCCACCTCCAGAGCTTTGTTGTCAAGTGTTCCCCTTCCTTGACAAGGCAATAAACACCATCAATAGTGACTCGAAGCCCACTTCTGCTCAAGCTTTCTTTGAGCTCCTCCTTGATTTACAATGCATGGTACTGCAGGACACTGTCATCTTGCTCCACCAAGGTGGGAAAAACTGGCTCTTCTCCTTGCCTGTTTTTGCAACTGACTTGTTCCACACTTATCAAGCAGCACTCATTGACAAGGTCAGCTTTGAATTAGAAGTGGGAGCTACTACCTCAATCAAAAGGAGTATCGATGTCGCCCTTCCAGGGGTTTGCAACCGGCTCCACAACCTTCATTCAGAAGTCCATAATGTTTCACAGGACATTTAGAGGATAAAGGCTTCAGTTACCACTTTCAGACAACAACAAGGCGTTGTCAACACCCAACTCCACCACTTCCTGCAGCACATGCATTCATTTCAACTGCCAATGCCAGCAACACCAGCAACAGAAGCAACAACTGGCGCGCCAGATGATACTCCAACAACAAGGAAGTTCTTCTTTTTGTACCCATAAATGAGTTTCCTTGATGTGGAATGAGTGGTTCCGACTTGGGGACTTCAATGACATTGACTTCACCGGGGGTATTGAAGACCTTGAAAAGAGTGGCACAGGTCAATGGAGAAAGCATTACAACACAGCTGACCAGAAGCATTTCTCCTGACTCAAGTGCATTATCGATTATGTGAAGGGCAGAGTTCTTGTTGGTAAATCCTTAATGAAGACAGAGACAAAGACCCTTTCAACACTTCACACCTATCTTTGAAATACCAAGTCCTTCAACTTCCCACCACCAACCAATCGACAATTGATTTGTGGTCCATCCCCAAAGCATCAAACACTTTGCAAGTAGTTTGACTTGCAGATTGTTGATTGGTTTCCCATTGTAGGTTGGAGAGGAGAGCCACCAATTGGAGAGGAGCCGCTGATTGGAGAGGAGAACCGATTGGAGAGTTGATTGGAGAACCAATTGTTGATTGTTCTGACAAATCCCATGGCCGATTCCATTTGACCATTTGAAGATGGTTTTGCTTAGCATCACTTTAGTAGACTGGTGGAGGAGGAATCCAATGGTCGATTCCATTCCAAGATTATTTGGCTTAGCAAACAAGTTTACAAGATGCAGAGTTTTGTTCCAAATTACAAGTAGAAATTATGAGCACTTTGTTGCAAAAGTAGAAATTATGAAGTGGAATCAGTCATTATCTAATAAAATTGTGTGTTACGTAGTGGAATCACATGCAAATCGCAAATTAGAGTTTCTTCCTTTTGCAAATCACTCCAGGAAATTGTGTCAACTGATCGTGGAAATGGATCCCATTTTGTTGAGTATTGAAGAAGGTGTCATGTTTAGTTGGATATTAAAAAAACAGAAATCATTTTAGAAAAGTTTTGGGATTCACCTCGGCCGGCATGTTTAGTCCCAGGGGGTAGGGCTGTCTTAATTTATGTTTGATCTTCAGTTCTTCATATTGATATTAAAAACTGGAGTGGTGATCACATCTGAAATGGGTTTGGGTCCGTCATCCATTGAAAGAGCACTGTTATAAGTGCCCAGTACAAAACCTACACTGACAGGATCAATAGTAACTTAACTTATTGTTAAATTTGAGTATTAATAACTCGGTTATTTTATACTACTTTCTATAACCGTGCACACGCAGGTCTGTCAGACAGTCTGACAAGTACACGATTCTGGTAAAAATAATAATAAGAGATTATAAATACTATGTCAGAGAAAAGTCAGACCCCAGTCTTAGCAATTGCGCACAGTTTAACGGTTAATGGTAATTTCCTCTGACTTGGTAGAATAACCACTTTCAGCAATTCCAACCAATGAGAAAATAGGTCCGCGAACATTTGACACAAACATGTGACATCGCCAGGCCCTCCAATGCTCTAATTATTCTTCAGCCAATCAGCTTTCAGGAGGCTAGGGCGCCCGGACCAGGCCCACAAACACAACAAACACATACACTTTGATTGAAACAAACCAAACATAAAGACACAAAAAACGACAAAAACGACGAAACGAAAGTGTTGCAACAACAAGACAACAACAAGCACACTTCTCACAATACCCACAAACAGCAGCCATTCATCCTCAACAAAACACTCCCCTTGGTCTCCAGCAAACAAAATGTCTTACACAAGTGGTATATTTGCCAAAGCAGCACGGCAAGTCCAGATCACGCATTGTCGCTGTACATGATGACGATGAAAAGCATCAAGCAAATCAGGCTTTCTTGTTCTCTAAGCATTGATACAAACATAACTACCACGTTGCTGCCTTGAGGGACCAATTCTGTTTCCTTATGACGTATTGTGGTGTTCTGCGCGGCAAGTCCTTATTCAAATGCACATTGTTGGATCTGTGCAGCATCATCAAATCTGACAAATGTGTACACTCCTGCCTGATCTTTATCATGCAAATCATGACAGGGAAAACAAACGGTCAGAAAACTTTGTACGGTCGTGTGATCAGGCACTGCAATGTCAACATGTGTCCTGTTGGCGCATTGGGATTCTACTTGATAGTACCATTCCATTCAATGGGAGAGCTTTTGCGATACAACTTTGCGGATAACGCGTCATGGTTAAAAGTCAAATTACTCACTGATTGTAATAACTTGCAGGACGACCCTACGATTACAGACCAAGTGTATGTGAAAACCATGCGGAAAGCATGCAAGGCCTTGGGCGTCATATCAAAAAAAATTGCTCACTTCTGCCGTGGATCAGGTGCAGTTGTGTTAGAGATGCAAGAGGTGGATCTGCAATACATCACGATGATTGGAAATTGGAACCTTGATGTCAGAGAAGATTGGTGTTCCTCAAAACTCCCACTGAAGGCTATGAAGGTCTTTGCTGGACATGGGCAAGATAAAGGCAGCTTCTTCTTGCCACGAGGTACCATTGACCTACCTCCAGAGCTCTGTCGTCAAGTATTCCTGTTCCTTGACAAGGCAATGGACACAATTGCAAATGTCTGCGAGAAGCCGACTACTCAAGCGCTCTTTGAGCTCCTGTTGAATTTGCAATGTGCTGGTGTACTGCAGGATGCCGCGGTCTTGATACACAAAGGGAGACAAAGTTGCCTCTTCTCCTTGCCCATTTTCAACACCAAATTGTTCCACACTTATCAAGCAGTAGTTGTCAAAGCTAATGGGAGCAGGAGACAATGAGGAGAGAGGAGGTACTAGCTCAATCCAACAAAGTATGGACGTGGCACTTCCAGGGTTTTGCAACCAACTTCACAACATTCATTCTAAAGTCTATAATGTTTCAAAGGACGTTACAAGGATAGATGCTAAGGTTAGCAAATTTGAAGAGAAACAAGATGCCATCAACAGACAAATACACCATTACCTGCAGCACATCATGACTTCCTTTCATCTCCCAATATTAAATTCCTTTCGTGTCTGGTATAGTCGAGGTACGATGAGACCCTAACAGGTTATGTATTATTCCTACATACAATACAAGGCTCATCCTTACGATAAAAATGACTCATTCATACAATCAAAGTGGAGGTGCGAACGTCATTCTTACCAAGAGGAAGAACATCTTTTGTTAAGTGCCGATACTTAACGATCGAAGGCAAACATATGCACTCGAGGTTCGCACATGCAATCTGTCAAGCAGCTGCTCTCGACTTGCTCACAAATATCGTGCTGTATTAGCGGCAGCACATATTATCTGTGTTGTATTAGCGGCAACACAGTATTTTCCCGTATAAAAATATTCGTATCAAAACGTGCTGTATTAGCGGCAACACGTATCCACATTGTGCTGTATTAGCGGCAGCGCGATCTTTAAAGTGATACCTTGCTCTCCAGCAACATGCTTATACTTTTAGATTATTTGATTATTCAACCTTAAACCTTGCTTTGGCTCCCTTATTGGGACCTATTGTAGAGCTACAAGAAGCATAGGATCTAACTGGCTGTGCCTTTGGTAGCTAGAATAGATCCGGTTGAGCCTACAGGCTCAATTGTAGTGGAATCAAAGAAATATTAGACAGCAGACCGGCACCTCAACTGATCTGCAAATATCATTACTCCTATTGTTGACCTTCCTTGCCTTTGGACCAATCAGCTTGTTTGGAGGGCTCTGAAAACTGAGGAGGGAGATTGGTGTTTTAGCTAACTCGAATTGGTTATTACATTATCTTAACACTAAAATTATAAGCGGACGAATCCACTCTTTCCTAAGATCACTAGAATGGGTGCATCGGTCTGTTAATACTCCAATGCACACACTAAATCACTAATAATCACATCGACCCGCTAATACTTCGATGTGTTGCACGTGCCCTTGTACCAATGGGCTGTAGGCCTCTACCTTGCGCCCTGTATAATTGGTACATAAGGGTCTATTTTTAGTAAGAAGGAGAACCGGAATCGGTAAGTGGTAAACTCTCATTCCCACTTCCATCCCCATCTCCATTCATGTTGGTCCATTCCTGTAGAAACAGGATGACTCGTACGATCGATCACGCGTCTCATTCACTCGTGTCTCGTTCATTCACTCGTGTCTCATTCATTCATTCGTGTCTCATTCATTCATTCACCTCTCATTCATTCATTCGCGTCTCATTCATTCATTCGCGTACGAGAAGATTCCTGTAGAAGCAAGATGACTAGTACGATCAAAACCCTTGTTCGATCGACCTCAAACACAGCTCAGCTCAACGACCGCTTTTGGAAGGAAATTAACAGATTAACAGTCGCAAGCTTGTTGAAGCTTGCAAAAGAAGATGCTAGTAGAAGAACAAAACAAAACAATCCGACAGAAGATCATCGAACGAACGACTGCAGTCGGCGATTGATAGTTCTCTCATTCAATTACACCCAAGGAAGATTCTAACGGACAAGCCGCTCGTCTTTACTAGAAGCCCATTGCATTGGACAAGCCAATAGCAATATCCACATCCAACGACATCAAGTTCACTGGATTGTATTTCTGCAAACAATCTGACAGAAGATTATCGAACGACAACGATCAACATTTCTCTGACGCCGACAATCGGTCGTAGTCCTCTTATCCGATCACATCACACGAGTGTATGCCTACCGAGGAACCACCCGGCATCCCCATTGCTAGGAGAACTCGGAGTCGTCTATCCCTTGGCACTGCCTCCGCGCGTGATTCCACACCTACAGCAAGAAGGGCACACAACAAGAAAGTACCGTGACCATTCCACCAGCGCCACCACCCATTGAATGCAGGGAGAATCTCTTTCCCTCTTTTGACCAACCATTGGCCATGGTAATGCAGGAACAGTTTGATGTACCCAAGGAATCAGACAGCATACTGTGTGAGGCCCTCAAAGATAGCACTATCCAAACATGGTCACGCTTTCTCCACCTTCGTGATTTTGATGACCTCACATATTGCGATAGGAGTGAGCACAAGCAGTTACCCAGATATGTACACCAAGAACTTCATCTATTTGTCACCTTTGGTGCCCACTTGAAGGATCAAGGCAAGGACCCAAGAGATCATCGACTATATACCAAGGAGGCATTTCAAGATTACTCAGCATCTGCCCTTGCATCTGTCAAAGACTCCACTGTCAACCGGCTTAGCTCCCAAAGCAGTCCAGGTTCTTCCAGTACGAAATCCTCTGACCAGTTGGGATATGAGTCCTGGACAAGAAAATTGGGAGATGGGACTACGTTCCCAGTACTGAACAATGATGCTAGATTTGAGCATTGGCTCGTCAAATTCAAAGCCAAACTTGAATCGACTGATAATAACACCATCACATTCCTTGATCCCAACTGGTCATCTCAGTCCCTCTCTGGATATCAAGGTGAACTACATACCAAGCAGCGCGCATTCTTCTGGACACTACTCTTACATGTGTTTCAAAGCGATCCTTCTTCATCATGTGTGTTGAGCCATACTAGCACCAGCAATGTACGGCAAGCTTACTTTGACTTTGTACAATTGCACAATCGCTCCAAGTCCAAGGTATATGATGACACTTCCATTACCATGCTAGACTTGCTTAGTATGGACTTGCTTAGTTGGAAGGATGCCAAGGTAAAATTCATCACCAAATGGTTTGCAAAACTGGAACACCTCAATAAGCTCTGACCTCCTCAGAGACCACTTGAGTATGACAGTGTTCAAACCCACTTATGCAAAGCATGTAATAGCAACTATCAGCTAAATGAGCAGTTCACCAAGGTTGATGATCCACTGCAAGCTCATGACCTCCAAGCTTTTCGTCAAAATGAAGCCAATGCAACCAGTGAGCTCAAGACCACCTTGTTACTCAAAGCTGCAAGGCTAGATTCCCAAGCAACATTGTCCCAGCCCAGTGGTTGTCCATTGGTCAAGGCTCATATACATGACTTTGTCTCCACTGAACATACTTACTCTATGGTCACAGATGATACCAGTTATTACTTGCTGCCCATTGACTTCCATGGTGATTTTCAAGATTATGCAGTATATCAAGCTGGACGCACTCCAGATCCCAGCACCAGACTGCCTGCATCTGTCTGGCAAACACTATCCAAACCAGGCATAAAAGTGTGGCTGAACCTCCCAGCTGAAGACAAGAAAAAGCTAGTTGCCTGTCTCCGTTCAGACCTCTTACCTGAGCAGCCCGCCGATCCCAATTCATCCAAATCTATTAGTAGACGTGCTTACGAACACTCAGTGGCTCCTGATCAGGTACCTGCTGACCAATCCTCCTCTATTCCTGCTGATCTTTCTCCTGATACTGAAGCTGATATCCGCAATGCTTTTCATGCATCCCTTGGTGTTTACAAGGCCAGCTCTCAGCCAGACAGTTGACCACTCAGATCCTCTGTCTCACCAGCACACCCTGTGCAATTCCTTGCTGACAATCCTGACGTCCTTTACAAGAAAAATGGCAATACTTACATCCCTGTAGGCAGCTCCTCCTTGTCTGCCAAATTTCATTACTGGCATACCCCTGAAGATCACTCTCCAATCCCTGTAGCGCCCCATCCCCTAGTTTACCATTCAAACTAAACTAGTGTTTCTACTCCTGGGTACGCTATAGTTGATCGAGGGGCAAATGGGTGCATCATAGGCAATGATGCTTGTCTTATATCCAAAGATATTCCACCAAGATATGTTAATGTCTCAGGGATCAACAACCATCAAATCTAAAACATCCCTATTGCTCCCTGTGGTGCATACTCAGTCTCTAATCGGGGGCCAGTTATCGTCATCTTTAATGAATGTACGTACACTGGACAGTCTCCTTCTATCCTCTCATCTGGACAAATGGAAGCATATTTGTCCACTGTTGATGACACTTCCATTAAAATAGGTGGCACACAAGTCATCACCACTTCTGATGGGCATGTTTTTCCACTCAGTATCCGGCATGGCCTTCCCTATCTGGCCATGCGCAAATACACCCGCGAGGAATGCTCCAATCTCCCTCATGTTGTCATGACAAGTGATCAGCATTGGAACCCCTCTATCCTTGATGCCACCATCAGTGCACAGGATGAAGCCTTTCTTCAGCAATATCCTCCTACTGATCATCCACTTCCATACACTGATTATGACAAATTTGGTGCTCCACGCAATCTTACTCAAGCTCAACTTCATGATTCCTCCATTATCACATCTACAAGCTCCTTGTCCACTCCAGTGCCTCCCTTCTCCCGTGGTACTCCCTTTCAACCACTGACCCTTTCTGCTTGTCATGGCTCTTCGTTTTGGCGCAGTCCCACCGGCTTTGCACATCAAGAAGTGTTGGCTTGGTGTTCTCTCCAGTCCCCTAGCACTAGCCTCATCATTGCCCCACATCGGCACTGGCCCCATGAATTGGACTATCGCTCATTAAAACCCTTCTTTGCTTGGATTTCCACTGATCGCATCAAGGCCATCTTCGCTAACTCCACTCAGTATGGCTCCTTAGCTATCAGTCCAGATGGCAACATCTTCAAAAGGTTTCAATCACCTCAGTCACTGCAATCAATGGTGGATCCAAACTTGCCCAACTCTTCTTTGGCAGGCAATCCCACATCATTCATGTAGAAAAAATGTGCACTACAGGTGACTTCCTTTCTTGCTTTCAGAACTTTGTTAGAAAGTGGGGCAGACCTCTCTGTCTACGTTGTGATCATGGATCCTATCAATCCAGTAAAAGTGTACTTGATTACCTAACGATGCTTTGGATTGGCCTCTGGCAGAGTGGACCCTATCATCAACCATTAAAATTTCTTTGAATGCCGGTACCAAACCTTCAAGCGCACTGTCAATCGCGTTATGAATCACACTGGTACTCCTCCTCACCTCTGGCTCCTCTGCATGACCTAGTACATTGCTGACTTGCTCAACCATCTGTCTGATCCTACTCTCTCAGACACACAACCTCTCTTCATTGCCAGTGGTACCTTAGGTGATATCAGTGCTTATACCAGTTTCTTTTGGTTTGAACCAACCTACTTCAAGACTCCTGATTCATCCTTTGGCTCTCAGCCTTCTGAATGACTTGGTCAGTTTGTTGGCATTGCTGAACATGTTGGTAATGGACTCTGTTTCAAGATTTGGGATCCTATTACCAACAAACTTCTTGACCAATCTGGTGTGCGCACCGCTTTATACCCAGATCAACGGAACAAGCGTGCTGGCTTGTTCACTGATGCTAATTTTGTTGCTTGGCGCAAAGCCAAAGATTCTGCCAACCTCACACGCCCTTTTGGTGATGCTCCTTCTCGTCACCAAGCTGCTCAGCCTTGTCTCCTCATCAGCTATTCCTACAACTCTGGCTGTTCCACAGCCCTCCGTACCAAGCTTTCTTTATCAACAAGTTCCCAACGGCCCCAGCTATGCCCCTTCTCCACTCCCTACCAACTATGGGAAGTTGTGATGGCCCTCCAACTTCACACATCTACAGCAAGACTCCTGACATCGTTACAATCACTGAAGATGATTTTGTTCCCCTTGAGCTACTAGCATATCTTGATGTCAGTGAAACCCAGTCTTCACCAACCAATCCAGCTACTCCACCTGTTGGTCCATCTGAGGTAGTTGTTACTGATGAAGAAGGGAATGCTCAATTTGATGATGCTGGCAAACTCATCATGATCATCCCTGCCATCCCTACTGACAACTTGAAAGGCAGATTCTTCCTCATAGCGTATCCTGATGGCACCCAGAGAAGATTGACCATTGTTGACGTTGAAGACAGCCTTGAGACCCACAAGGACTTTATATAGTTCAGATGTAAGCATTGTTCAGACAATGAGCTGGAGGATATCATTGCATACAGTGATGTCATGAATTATATCCATCGGGACTCCACTCAGGAAGATGGAAAGCTTTGATCATTTTGCAGGATCCTTGGCCATCAAGGCCCCCTTGACAACAAGCATCCTCAATACAAAGGTTCTAAGTATAACCTCTGGATTGAATGGGAAAACATGGAGCGCACCTATGAACCATTATCCAATGTAGCTGCAGATGACCCTGTTACTGTTGCCAAATATGCCAAGGATAATGACATGCTTGATAAACCTGGTTGGAAGCATCTCAAACGCATCATTAGCCTTACCAGAAGGACCAAGAAACTAGACAGACTCATCAACCAAGCCAAGCTCCGATCATTCTGGACTGCTCCTCAGTACCAGTATGGATTCAAAGTACCCCACAATCATGATGAAGCCATCCAGTTCGACACAGCCAATGGTAACACCAAGTGGCAGGATGCCATAGCTCTTGAAACGGCACAGCTTGAAGAATATGATACCTTCATTGACAAAGGTACATACAAGGCTGGAAACTTACCACCTGGTTTCCAACAAATCAAGGTCCACATAATTTATGCTGCCAAGCATGATGGCAGACATAAGGTACGACTTGTTGCAAACGGCAATCTTACTGAAGCTCCAGTTCATAGTGTTTATGCTGGAGTTGTCTCTCTCAGAGGTCTGAGAATGTGTCTATTCCTAGCAGAACTGAGCAACCTGGAAGCATGGGGAACATACAATGGCAATGCCTATCTTGAAGCCGTCACTTGTGAGAAAGTATGTATCAAGGCTGGTGCTGAATTTGGACTACTCGAAGGACACCTCCTTGTCATCTACAAGGCTTTATACAGACTATGATCATCTGGCAAGTGTTTTGGTGATCTACTTGCTGCGTGTCTCATAGAGCTAGGTTTTCAACAATCCAAGGCCAAACCAGAAATCTTCCTCAAGTCTGGCAAGAACAAACATGGGGAGCCAGTATATGAGCTCATATGCACATATGTTGACAACCTATGCTTGTGTCCTGGCAAACCCCGAATCTTTCCTTACCATCCTGCAGTCAGAACCTTACAACTTCAAACTGAAAGGTTCTGGGCCTATGAACTTTCATTTGGGATGTGGCTTCAAGAGAGATGAATATGGTGTACTCTGCATGAACCCCATCAAGTTCATTGAGAAAATGGACGCAGCATATGAACAGATGTTTGGTTGTAAGCCGGCCACCAGATTTCATTCACCACTTGCTGAAAATGATCATCCTGAACTCGATTCAACATCCTTCCTAGATGATACTGACACTCAAAAGTATCAAAGCATGATTGGCTCTCTGCAGTGGATCATTGCTATTGGACGCTTTGATACACAGACTGCTGTCATGACATTAAAGTAGAAATTATGAAGTGGAATCAGTCAATATCTAGTAATATTGCGTGTTATGTAGTGGAATTACGTGTTTTTTATTTTTGAAATTAGAGTTTCCTTTTGCAAATCACTCCAAGCAATCTCAACTGATCGTGGAAATGGATCCCATTTCATTGAGTATCGAAGGACGGGTCATGTTTAGTTGAATTTCAAAAAATAGAAATCATTTTAGAAAAAGTTTTGGGATTCACCTCGGCCGGTGAGTTTAGTCCCAGGGGGTAGGGCTGGCTTAGTTTATGTTCAATCTTCAGCTTGTTCATATTGATATTAAAAACTGGAGTGGAGATCACTCTTCGGGTTCGGGTTCGGGTTTGGTCTGCTGTTGGATAGAAGAGGTGCGGTAGTCTACTAAAATAAGTGGTGTCACGTGGTACTAAAATAAGTGTCCAGTACAAAACCTACGCTGACTCCTGTAAAATAATTTGACTTCGTTAATTCATTCCAGTAATAATAACTGCGTTATTATATACTCAAGTCCAGAATTGTGCGCGCTCATGATGTCAGTCAGCAAGTCTGACTTCGACCCTTTTTTGGTAAAAATAATATCCATAATATCGTAAACGCTGCCTGTACTACCCGTAATTTCAAGATCACTCCATTATTTTTAGTATTTCCAGCTGTTCCTGTTATTCAATACGGGCAGGAGTGAAACACGATTGATTCAATTTAGGGGAGATGTTTTTCATCAAAAGTTAACCTCAAACTTAATTACACGTACTAGGTAGTACTGTCTACTATGTGTGGTATCTAACATAGTATTACTTCACAGTAACAATATTATACGGTCCTAATGATACATAGAACAAGGAAGCAGTTACTAGAGATATTAGCTATCCCTACTACCGGTACTACACTAGTCATTGGTCTTCAAGCATACTGTTATTGGAAG
The DNA here is from genome assembly GCA_037355745.1 of Pseudo-nitzschia multiseries. Classification (NCBI taxonomy): domain Eukaryota; phylum Bacillariophyta; class Bacillariophyceae; order Bacillariales; family Bacillariaceae; genus Pseudo-nitzschia; species Pseudo-nitzschia multiseries. Next base: position 7,457,806 of record CM074783.1, read on the forward strand.
AGGATCGATAATTGTTTACCTCCTCCTTGTTATCTCGGTGCCAGGTACCGGTAGATACTATTTCTGCGAGGAAATATTGGACCATCATCGTCATCATAATACTATGACGATTGAATGCACCACATTGTTTTCGGAGAAGGCGAGGGTCTGACAGAAATGAATCATGGAGGATGTGGTTGTTGGCCACCCACACGTAGCTTGGTTGTAGCTTTTCGAGATCTGCTCTTTGCCATCAGAAAACTTGCTCCGCCGGGGACTGGATTTGGCGCAGTACGTCAAACAATGAGAGGCAAGAACAAGAAGGCAGGACAACCAAATCCATCTTGGCTGTGAGTTCTTGATACGGACAAGCATTCACAGAAACGCGGCGAAGCAAAAAGCACGACGCGATCATTCTGTTTGTCGCAAACACAAACAGCTGCCCCGCTTCCCGGTTGGACGAGATATTCCGTTTGCTTCACCTGCGATCGAATTGGATAGGAGGTACTTGTAGCTACTATGAAATCACGTACGTTCACCATCGGTTTGGGTTTCGGCTTCTACCATCTCGCACCTGTCGGGTTCAAAGCGTGTCCGATGACAAGGTCTCTTATTGATGGGGCAGATGTGCCCTTTCTTGGGCACATTGCACTAAACACAAGAAAGCGTTGGACGCGTGGTGTCGATGCAATGGGGATAGTGAATAGAACGAATGAGATAATCGCTTCGTCGCGGCTCGAGGAATGATATTAATACACTTTTGACCATGATCGTTTTTGTACAGATGATGGTACTTTCTTATCGTATATGCTGAAAGTAGCTAGTTGCTCACCTCCTTGCACATGTAGTGTCCTCGCTTTTTCTTCATGACAGGGTAGCGATTTGTGGGCTCGATGAGATCTTCATCGTGGGCAGCGATATCGTTCAGATCGAGGTGTTCGAATTCGTCAACAATATGTTGTTTCGTGTGTGGTTGGGATGAGTATGACATTGTGATATTGTGGGGAGTAAAGAAGAAACGCAGGATTGGTGTTGATATGTCGCAAAATAGGACCTAACACCAACAGAACAACCAATACTGAACAATATGATAGATTTTATCTATCGATATTTTGGCAAATTGCATTCGTTTGACTGGGCTAGGAACCCTGGCCCTTTTGAAGCTTCTGCCGGTTTCTGAAAATCTGTATCAATGAACACGACAAAGCAAGCGTATAGAGTACTTACAGGAACAATACCAAGAGACCTTGTGATTTGATTGGATTGCTTTGCATCTCAATTGGACGGTTCTACTGGTGTGGTATACACTTTGAAATTTTTCAAACTTCAGGAGTGACACAAATTGATGGCAAGTTCTTGAAAACAACGCTCCATTCGATTTTCTCACACTTAAACTGGTCGGGGCT